>VZTI01003588.1:140532-178135 GCA_013397865.1 Struthidea cinerea
CTGCATTTTTCTAAGCCTGGTGCCTGTTACTGGAATGTTGTGGTGGAATGAGGTTATGCAGAAAGAAACAGGGATGTGTTAAGAGTTAAATGCAATGCTCAGAAAACACAAAAGAAACTGGAATGTTAATGAACCAGAGAGCACAGTTAGAATGCAGAATTAATTTGTAGTCAAGTGAAGCCTGAAATTTGCTATTGAATTCTGCTACTTGTCTGTAGTTTGTGTTAGGTTCTGAGGCTTGCTTGCTTTTTTCCTGATTCCACTGGGATTTAGCATTTAAGAATAAACAAAACTTAAGTGTATGAGTCATATTAATGACCCAGGAGTAAAAGGCTTTAAAATTGTTGTTTCTTGGCCAACTGAGGTCAATTATATTCTCAATCCTTTTGTAATAAATAAATAAACAGAAAGAGAAGACAGTCCTTTAAGTTGAAAAAACAGAGGGTGGACGTGATGGATGACAAGAAGTTCCACACAGTTCCAGGCACAGCACTTGTACAGTTCCTCACAAAACTGCAATTTTGGCCCCATTTTGCAGGAACAGCATAGCAGAGCATTCAACAGTACCTGTCTCATTTTTGCAGTGGCACTGCTGGACTACTTGCTCATGCTAATTTATTTACCATTTCTTAGCAGCACTAGCATCTTATCTATCAGCACCAATGCCCCTTTTCACCACCCTGTGCTCATTCATAGATGCTTCCACAAAGGTACTGAAATTCTGAATTAAAAGATACACACTGGCTTCTGCAGGGACATGTGGCCCTTGAAAGCATAAGTATTTTATACCACTGCCACCTTGTTTTGCAACTTAACAGATGTTCTCTGGCACTCCTCTAATCACTTCTGTGCTCTTCTAGCCCCCTGAATGCATGGGGGTAGGTCCCCTCCTCATGGAAGTCGTTTGCAATTCCTGAGCATGATGAAGGATGAAGGACTGTCCTCAAGCCCCATTATCAAACACCTCCTGAAGCCTCTCCTCTCCCTCTCCTCTCCCTCTCCTCTCCTCTCCTCTCCCCTCCCCTCCCCTCCTCTCCTCATGGTGAGCTGCACGGCACACCCCTGCAGCTCCTTTACAGGACTGGCAGTCGATATGCAAACAAAACATTGCTTTCCTGCCTCATGTTCAGCTGCTTTTGCTGCAGCCCTACAAACCTCTGCCAGGTTCTGCCAGGTATGCAGATCCATTTCTTTTATTTTGTGACTAAGTCTTCAGGTAGACAGTTCTCTCCTGCCTTACCCACTGTGTGCGTGCCCAGTGTGCTGGCCATGCTGTGATATCCTTGCTGAACTTGTGCAGTAAGACCGTCTGAAGTTTCATAATCTACTAACCTTAGCTTTTCATCTCCATTCCCAATAATTTCAACTCACAGCATAAATGTTTGCTGTCAAATATGACTCACATTTAAATTAATGGAAACCCCAAAAGGAAAACATGGCCATTACTTTTTATGGGTTGCCCATGTTGAGTGGTACTTGATAATACAGCTCATTTGCACCATTCACTCCTACTGATTGGCAACCACAGAAAGGCAAATCAACTACAAAACTGGAGAACTGGCCTCAGTGTGGAGAACTGAGCTGGCATTCAGACAAAAGAAAATGATCTGGCAATGAAAGAAAACCCTTCACAGATTACTCAGGACTAATAGTACTCTTAATTTCACTAATAGGTCCTGTTTTATATTCTTAGCAGAGACCCATGTAACAATTACTAGGTGAAGAAGAGAAGCTAAGAATGGAAACAGGATAATTTAAGACAATTTTTTATAATGAGTTCTTCCACATTTTAATATATTTTTCCAAGAATAATTGTAAAAAAAAAAATGTTGGCAACAACATTTTTCTACTAAATATTTTAAAGCATATTGCTTTTGGAACAAAAGAGAAATAATGGGAAACGTAAGTCTTGCACTGGGCCTCCTTTATCTGTAAACTTTTATTGAATCTCCATGTTTGCAAACAATAAATAATAATAATAAAACTGAGCATTTTTATAGCTGTTTTCATCCATAAACTCCAAGGTACTCTTTAGTACGCTTGTCTAACTGTAGCCAATAATTTTCCCCTGTTGACTGGTGTGGAATGCTCAATGCAAGTGTAGTCCATTAAAAGGGAAATGAGGAGAAAGATTGTCTTGTGGTTAGTGCCTGTGACTGGGAGTAATAATTCTTCAGTTTTATTTCCAACTCAGACATTGACTCACAGAATGACCCTGGGCAAGTCACTAAGATGAAGAGAGAAAAAGAGAACAAAGTTTGTACCT
This sequence comes from Struthidea cinerea, assembly GCA_013397865.1. Lineage (NCBI taxonomy): Eukaryota > Metazoa > Chordata > Aves > Passeriformes > Corcoracidae > Struthidea > Struthidea cinerea. The sequence continues at coordinate 142,799 of VZTI01003588.1, forward strand.
CTGGTTTAACCACCAATATGAAGCTTGATTTTCCTAACTGCCAACTATCTGGAAATTCTCTTTGTGTAAAAACCTTTTCCTAATCTCCTGTTCCAGCAGCTGACCCATCTGAAATTCAGTCTTCATGAGAAATTGAACCAGTTTAACTTGAATCAATTTTAAATTGTTCTCATTAATTTGTTCTAAATCTCAACTGTATACATGCTAAACCCAACTAAACTCTCAAGTAAGAGGCTTATTTAGTAAAATATCTATTTTATTAAATAAAATTCCAAGTTCAGCAGATTTAGAGCTTCTGGATTAGGAGATGGCACTGGTTTATCCTGGCTCAGGCCCAGCTTTCCTCTAAGACACCTTTCTATCCTGCATCTGCATTTTGCAGGCACTGTGTGTCAAATCTAAGATATGACTCTCCTCTCATATTATTCAATTCTGTTCAATATACTACATTGTCAAACTATTATTGTAGATTCCTTTTTCCTACCTTTAGCTCAGCTTTCACCATTCTGTGACTGCTGAGAAATCTGCTCCCAATTCCAGCTAGTCACTCTTCTTTTGCAAATGTCTTTGGGGAAAAAACCCAACAAACCATCACACCCAGAAAGTATCCTAAGTGGTAACACTGGTCTGACAAGGTTTGTCTTGCTTAATTTTCTGTCATAAGAACAGTGAAAACTTGTCAACAACTTATGGGTTTTAGATAAAACTGTGAACTGCTGGTTTTCTCAATGCAAGGAAAACCAAAGTAAGCCCATATGCTAATATATGATGCTGCTGCCAACCTTTTCTATGGATTACTAGCAGAAGCCAACAGAATATTAATGGCACTGTATTGAAATTATCTCTCACACTCTGAGACAGAGGGCCTCATGTGTGCTTAACACATTTAAAAGGGAATTCTCATTAGTGAGTGCGTACACTTTACAGTCAAATAGATTCTGAACATCAATATCACATAGATTCTAGACAGCCACAAATAGAACCTTCCTGATTTTCATACTTTACCAAAAATTAAGACACATTTATAAATATTTCAACACAGTGTCTGCGTCAATGTACTGCAGTAGGAGAAAAATTTCATGTGCTGATTAGTGGGTACTGCTATACACCCTGTTTCGAGAAAGAAATTACCAACTTGAGTTTTTCTTTCAGATCTTCTCACTGTCCTCAGATTATCTATATAACAAAGTAATTTGTTTGTTAATTGGCATGGCACTATCCCCAGTAAAATCAATGGTTTTACTTCATTAATTCTGAGGTCAGCAGAGCCTTCAAAGACATTTAATTTCTTCATTGGAAATTCTTGAGAGTTAGTTCGTCAAACTGCAGAAAGAAAATAAATAATACAGAAATAGATGAAGCATTTACTTTTTTGTCTCTAATGGCATTATTTCATGCTGGACATTTCTGCTAACAGGATAAAGAAACTTTGCTTATAGCTACAAGCAGCAAAGAAACACCAGTTCTAAAGAGAGAATACAACTGAATGTCCAGCTGCTCAGCAGATGGGTCAAGAGGGAATGAGTATCTATAAATGTTTTAAAGTGGAGAACAAGAATTGTACTTCTACCTGCCTTCATTTTTGTGCGTGAAAATTTGCCATTTTTCTGTAAATTCACGAATCAAAATAAAATGTGAAAACTATGATTAGGCAATGGAAGGTTATGAGAACTTCTACAGACAGAATAGAGAAGAAATAGCAGAGAACAGAAGATGATGGCCAGAAAGGTATGAGCACCACACAGGAGAAGCAGCAGCAGTAAGGACAGAAGCAGCAGTAGTAAAGATAGATGAGACGAGAAAGGCTTGAGATAAAAGAACAGAAAAACTGAACAGAATTCCACAAACTCAACAGCCTTCATAATCTGTTCATTGAGTGGCTTTATGATGGGAAGCAAAGCAGCATATAAATAATTGAACACCTTTGTGAATAAAAAAATTGAAAATAAACCCATCTGTCAGTCTTTTCACAGAAAAAGCACAAGCTTGTAGCATCACAAAAGCGTGCTGACATTAGAACTTCACCAGGAAGAAAAGCATTGCTTTATAATACTTAATATTCATAAAATCACAGAATAATTCAGCCTTTTTTATATATATATACAGGAGTTTTAAAAATAATGATTATCATCAGATTTTCTATCTTTGTTGAAAACAAGTGAACGTTCTTCACCAAATTTGAACCCTCTCCATGGTGTTGGTTTGATCTTGAACATTGCAACACTTTACGTGCTTTGTAAGAGAGAGGAAAGATCAAAATAAGTATCTGAAACTTTAGGAATAACACTGGGCAATAAGAATAAAAATAAAGCTCAGTTCTTGTAGCCAGGTTTAAAACAATACAGGCAGAGAGGCTACAAACATTTTTTTTTAATGGCACACAAATGCCAAGAGGGTGTCTTGGGTCTGAATTATGTTACTACTATGTTACTATCAGTACTGTCATCACACAAAACCTATAGTAGTTATATTTCATTTGCATTTTTTTTTGGTATGTTGCACATTAATCAGGTGGGGACTGGGTCTTTTCCTGTAGCTTCTGTGGCATACAGTTGAAATACTTTGTATGGTACCATAGGAATTTAAAATTCTAACAGAAGTGAACATGTGAGTCTTGGCTGCTGACCTAGCATTCAATCTCTACTAAGCATTTCCAGTGGTCTGCATGCACCTATGGACTGTAAAAGAAAATAATTTAATATAAAAATCCCCCACATTATACATTTATTGCATGTTTTAGCTTTTGTAGTCAGATTTATGAAGATACTGAAAGCACTCAAATACAAATATGTGCTCAGAATGAGCTCCAGCAGTGCCCACAATGGTTCAGCTTTTTTTACTTTAAAACTTTTCAGTTTTAATCACCAAGTTGTTTAAACATTTACGCAAATTCTACAAGAAGTCTGCCTGCTTCCTCTGGTCCCTTAATTTCTTTATAAACCTTAATCAGGGTCTTCAGTTTTATCCACATGACCTTAAAGCTTCATGAAATCTTAAACACATAAGAGATGTATGCAGAAGGGAGCCAGATCTTATTCCAGAATTTCTATTGAACTATTTATTTGATTCCCCATGAATGCCATGATAACAAAAAAAAAAAAAAAAAAAAGGGAAGGAAATTGTGTGGTTTGTCCCTACAACATTATCTCAACTCTGTCCAAGATTGATGACACCTCATTATATGAAACAGCATGTGTACAAAGAGACACAGCGATGGACATTTATAAGCTCTGTGTGAAACTTTCCGTGCAAAGCCCAAGGGACAAGCGTATGTTGTTTGCCATGGTTTGGAATGAATTCAGTTCATTTTTAAGCCAGTATTGGGTCATGTTGTATGGTAGATTACCTTTTCCTTTCTAATCTAGGTAGCATCTGGTTAATAAACAATTCAAATACACTGGGTGTATGGTAAATTGCTGAGAAAGAAGCATGGATATAGAAGTGTTCTAATTTATTTAGAGAAAGTTCTCTTAAGGTGAGAAAATGGTAATTACCCTTGCAGCATAGAATCATCAGCATCTACACTTGAGCAGCTGTAAAAAAAATCAGTCTAAAAACTGGTTCAACTTAAACAGCCAACACTGTCCCTACTGCATGGCTCACTGTGGTCCAGACCTAAACAGAACCAGCGAAAGAAACCAAACATACCTAAGAACGTAGCACTCCAGTTATAACTGTTTGTCTGATTTAACTACTTCCAAACACCTTTTCCTCTGCCCCTTCCCTGTGCAGCACTAATTCCACAGCCAGGGTGATTTAAATGATTTCTGTTTGACTTATACCTGCTATGAGACATCCATTGCCACTTCACACTACATTTTATTTCTTTGCCTTTTTTTTTTTTTTTTTTTTTTTTTAAATAAAGTGCAATTTGGTAGTTACATTGCAACTAATCTGATTGCATCCAGGCAATCTAGAAAGACAAAAAACTCTTGTTTCTCTGTAATGTTGTGGCACAGAGGCAGACACCTTGAAAGGGCAACTTTTACCAGTCATCTTAGACAATTATTTTAGGACAGGATGCATAATATTTATACTGCCAACAACAAGCCAGAAATGTTCCAACCTTTAACATCTGATATTGAGAATTCCGATGTTTATGGACTATTAGTTGTAGAAACAGATGTTAAAGTCCTAATTGATATTAAGTTCAAGTTTACCTTTTTTTTTTTTTTAACCTGAAGATACAAAGCTCTTCCACCATTTTGTAGACATCCAGATGGCTGCAAATATTCTCAAAGGCCACACAATTAATTGCAGTATATGGTTCATAACGGAGAGCAGATAGTCACTTTATGTGTGTACAGCTAGTTCTGAATGCCTTGAAACACCATTGTATTCTCATTTAATGAACCTCTCTCCTAATCTTGCCAGTTTTTGATGTCTCCTTTTGGAAAGCAATGAAAAAAAAATATCTCCCTTGCAGATAAAACCAAAGGTGGTAAAGGAAAGCTTTGATCATTTATTTCAAAGAGAGTAAACAATAATTTTGAAATTTTCATTAATGCCACCATGAACATATCTGTAATTATTTCTGCTGATTCTTGAGACTTAACCATTAAAGAAAGTAAAGGTTTTTTATGATATTTTCATTCCCAAGCTGAATTATTTTTTTAAAAAATATTATTGTTGTTGTTATTATTTTTAAAAGGAAATTAATACAAGTTTAGAGCTATAATCACTGGTACTCCACTGGTGAAACGTGTTTCATTTTACTTTAGGTTCACTTTTAAAAGACTTGCATTCAGTTTGCATCACTTGGCACACTGGGCACTAAGATACAGTAATATTCTGCTTTCTCATTGAGTTTTCATAAAATAGTGTCAAAAAGAAAAAAAAGAAATGCACTTTGTGTGCTCCGTAAGTCCACTGGCTGGTGAACTGGACCAAAGGAACACTAAAACATATCCATGAAGCAAGCACATAGATGGTATCCAAAAGCTTCAACATTAAGTGGCCCAAAAAAACCCCTGAAAAACTCTATGCCAGGGTTCAGTGCAGCAGCAATTAGTAATGAGAATTTGAAAAGAGAGGCAGATGCTTTGCTGGCTGTACAGACCAAGCAGCCATGCTCTGGGGCCTGCCGGTCACTGTGATACAAAGAGGAGCACTGACAATTTAAGATGACCAGGCTACTCATCATCTCCTAATCCTTAGCTTTTGCCACAGCACACTTTCCTCTCAGCACACCTACAGCAAAGCACTGGTTATTACACAGGGTCATTCTTTTATTTCACTTTAACTCAACTTTCCTTTTTAAATATATGTGTCCTAAATCTTCATTCTGAAACATTTCTTCTGGTACAGATGTAAATTTTAGATCTTTCATTGATTTATATACATACAAACACACTCACACACTGATTATAGACGACTTATGATTGCCTGTTAGACAGAATTGATCTACTATGATTAATATGTGCCTATATTTCAGTACAGGAAAAACCTGGTCAAGTATCCTCATTAGTTACAGAGTTTGGTTCCATACAGAGTTGTAACCCTATCCCATAACCCTCTTTCTCTCCTCCTTCATCTAAGCACACTTTCTCCTCAGAAACTGTAACACGAAGAGCTGCAATGAATCTGGCTGTTTGTGCTCAGTGCTTGCAGAATTCAAACCAAGCTAAGTTTAAATATGTATCCACTCTTCTTTCACTTGTTAGCTACCAAATAAATATAACATCTTATGCAGCCATTGTATTTAAATACCAATCACTTGGGATGTGAATGCAGAAATACTTACAATTTTTTGCATTTTGTTAACTTACATTATCATTCTTCACTTAATAATGTCATAGGTTTAGTACTTAATAATGGAGCATAAGAGACAAAAGTACATTAAATACATATTCCTGTGAGAATGGATAAGGTAAGAGAAAATTATTATTATTATTACCTTAGAAATTATGCATCTGGTGGAAAGAAGGTTTAAAAACTTCAAGCAGAAGTTCCCATTAAGTTTAACACATATGCATTATGGCCTGGAAAGACAAGGACTGATTTTCAGGGGAGATAACCAGCGTTACACCCCATGGAAGTTCTAAGAAACAAGACCTCTTCAGGATCCTCACAAATCCAGGCTTTATTTGCTGTGCATCCACCCCACAAAATAATTTAAGGAATTTAATGCAAGGCCCCAAATGACAGGTTTGTAATGCACAGAGACAAAAAGCTATTGTGCTGGATAGTTTTTCAATGGCAGGCATCATTATACCTTTTATCAACAGTATGAAAACATACAAGCAAGAAATATGGCCAGAATGGTTGGAGAGACCCCAGAAAAGCAGTTGGGAGGGGCTGTGACAAGCAGGAAACCAAAATCACTCAGGAAAAAACATCTGTACTACTACAATTTTTGTTGTTCTTCTTCTGCTTTAAATTTAAGATGAAGAGAGTGTGCCAAGAAATACATATGGGCTCTGGTCTGCAGTGCCGTGGAGAAGGTCCCTAAATTTTGCCCAGCCACAAGAAGATCCTCTTTGGGTTGGTTTAGGAGAGCACAGTTTTATTGCTTATTCCAATTCCACAGTAAAAAAAAGAATGCTAAAAAAAATTAGCACACTTCATCAGTGAGTATCTGATAATTTGAAGTCTCTGTTTTAAATCTGTTTTATGAAAAAAACAAGTGAATAGAAAGATCATTACTGAAATTAGGGGGAGGAAGGACAAAATTAATTTCAGCAAATGGTTCCTAAGTTGCTTGGGGCACAGTTACCCAAGGTATGTATATACAGTATCTAACACAGACTTTACAGGTGCTCTCCAGATTTTACTGCAAGTCTGTGAAAAATAATCCCTCAAGGACATCCATTTTCCTAGGGTTTAACAAAATAAATCTAAAAGATGAATGGCCTTTTTTCAAACCAGTCTCATACAGAGATTCACCAGTATGTCAGTCTCTTTGAAAGTAAGATAAAGCAGCCATAAACAGTTTAATCTCCTGATTTGATGGTGTTTTTATACCCTTCACATCAAATGCATTCATTAGTATGCACTAATGAATACAGCCCGTGGCTCCCAGTTTTAAACTCTCTCTTGCTCATTCTAAGTCCCCTTCTAGCCCAGTTTGACACTCACAGCAGCAGCAGCTTCTTGGAAATTTTCAGTTGGTAACAACGTTAAGGTTTGCACCACGGTAAATTGTACTGAGAAAGGGGAGAGACGTGCACACAGCCAGAATGCCATTCCTGATTAGGAAGCAAAAACCTCATGGTTTAGAGTTCCAGGAAGTTCCTTTCTTGCTGCTTCCCACCACCTCCAATCAGAGTTCTACCTCACACGTTTGTCATACCCATCTGGAAATGGTCTCTGCATCCTTTTTCCCCATGAACCACAAAATGAATGCAGAAAGCTGCTCTGTTGCCTTCTCACACCAATCCTCTACAGCTCAAACCCAATCCCAGCTGAAATGAGAATCAAGGAATCACAGAGCAGAATGCAATGCCACCAAGAGGAGGGGGCAATGAGGCAAGGACAGGAATTCCAGATATCCTTGGTCAAATAAAAGCACGGAGGCACTTGAGAGGGTTCAAGGAGCCCCTCAATTTCATGTCCTAGTTGAAACAATTCTTGGGCTTTCAGAAAACATAGTTTTTAACTCAGAGGAACAGAACTTCTTACAACCAGAATCACAGAATTGTTACGGTTGGAAAAGACCCTTCAGGTCATCAAGTCCAGGCATCAACACAGCACCACCACCATTCATCCTTAAACAGAGCTCTCAAATGGCATATCCACGTGCTTTACTAGCACTTTCAGGAACGGTGACTCCACCACTTCCCCTGGGCAGTCTGTTCCAATGCTTTATAACCCTTTCCATGATTTTTCTCCCTAATACCTATTCTAAACCCTGTGTAACAGACCAAAGCAGACATAGAGGCAGATTGCATTGCTACATTTCATCCCACAACTGGAGGAATAACAGGAGCTCACATATTTGCTAGCTGCTTAAGTAAAAGAAGTCACTGATATTTGCAACAGATATTTAATGGCTTATAAACAGAACTAAACCTAAAACATTACACTGGCCCCTAGACACGATTGAAGTGAGTGAAATAGGTCTGACAGATCTGGAATTCAGGAAGAAAAAGTACATCTCCCTTTAATTCACTTCCTCTTCCTTTGGTTATTCGTAAAAGAATAATGAATTCTCATTCTCTTCCTTAGAGGCTCTATCAATAACATTGCAGACAAACCCAATTAGCATTTAAAGGCTACAACCTGCTTGAATTGCTTTGAGATTCCTTCGAGCTCATCTCCCAGGCAGACAATATACTAAAACTGATTTACCCCACTCTTTTTGAAATAGCACTGCTATGTTGCTCTTAATATATCACAAACAAAAATACGCCTTCATTCTGACAGAGGGCCACAATGGATTTTGCATAAAGTTGAATAAATGAGAGCAGATGATAACCAAGCAATATCCAATCTCATGGTCTCAAACAGTATATCTATTTTGCATAAATAAATTAACTTTTGAAAAAAAATTCCTCAAAACCATTTACTTTATACTTGGTTCAAAAGTGGTGAAATCCGAAATCATCCCAAAGTCAGGCTGTTCCAGGAGTTCTGAAATTACTTTGAAAACACTCAAAGCTACTCTCTTGTTTTTTGAGGGGGGATATTACACATTATCATAGCTGTAGATGCTTCACTTGTTCCCGCATATATATTTCCAGTCCCTTTTTCCAAGGCTTTTAAAACACTAGCCTCAACACCATCTTAGGGAAATGACTGCATGGGTTAATTATGCAATCAATGTATGAATAAAGTCTTTTCTTCCACCAGTTTTTTATTTCCCCCTTCCAGTTTCAATCAGTGTTTCCTTGTTCTTCTATTCAAGCTTTAAAAATAAAATACAAATTAACATCCTGCTTTGCTTTACTGTAATCAGTACTTTGGCTAATTTTACTGTTTCCCTCTTATTCATCTCTCCTTAAATAGTCCAAGGCGTTTCAGGCTCTTCGTATGATATATTTTCTCCATAAACACCTCATCCTCATCTTCCCTCTCAAACCCTCTCTGGCTCTCTCCCTCTCTGTCTCTGTCCAGTATCTTTCTGATGCAGCAATTGGAACCAAACACAGAATCTCAGGTGAGAACAAAGCACTGATTTTTCTTGGGTTTTTAATAAAATCGTAGCCATAGTGTTCTCAGCATTTTTCCCTCCCTCATTCTTACAACTTTGGAACATTTTCCTTGGCAGCTGTTGCACAGTACATAGAACCCTGAATTTGGCTGTCTACACAGATGCCAAGGTCTATTTTTGACTGCATGCCGTCAAATTAGAGCATAAAATTAATTTCTAAATTTAAACATCTGTATGAATATCTAGACCTGAAATAGTTAGCCAAGCTTCTCTATGTAATGAAGAGGAATAGGCACTTTAAGGCACAAATTCAGACATGCATTCTATTAATTGAACTGCATCCTAAAAATGCAGTTTCTTCCACCATTTACAACTAACAGAGATATTTACATCTACACCTCAGGTCTGAGGAATCCTATTCAATTAATTTTTACAATTCCATCCATTCATATTTCTAAATATGTAAAGAAAAAAAAAGTAACAAAAAATCATGAAAAAGAAAAAATAACAATAAAAATTTTAGGAGATTTTCCTCCCAGGCTTGAAGTCAGTTTTGTAAAGTGATCATTACCAAACCAAAGAAAAAGAGGATTATCAGAATGGGTCAACAATGTTTATCTTGATGATAACATTTCAAAACCAATGTTGTTCCATTCACAATTCTCACAGCTTTGTCACATTTTTCTGAGGAACTGTCAAACATTTTTTTTTCTTATAAACAAAGCTGCCAGTTCATCTGACAGCTTCCAGCTTGAATTACAGCTTTGAATTCTCTGTTACTTTGTTGAGTTGGTTCCGTGGTGAGATTTCAGGAGGGCACACAAATAAGACACTCAATGTGCAAACCAAATTGATCAAGAGTTTCTCTGAGACAATGTCAGTTAAGAATTCCCTTCTCCATTTTTTTGAAATTTCATTGCTATTTCTGTCATTGTAAAGAATTGAAGTTGGGGATGGAAGCAGAGGAAGAAAAGAGGGAAGGAAGCAAGAACAAGAAAAGTTAAATCTTTCCCAGTAGAAGTTATTCTATTGGTACAGCACATACAAGAATATGGGATTAATATTCCGCAAAAACAGCAGGCAATGTTTTCTGTAAAAAAACAAAACCAAAACAACATCTTAGAAAGGTCCTGAAAAGAAGTCAAATTTAAAGTAAATCTCCAACTGCATCATTGTCCTTTTGTGTAAATGTTGAAAGCTAGAGGAAGATTTTGTTTCCTAATGGCAATGACAGCAGCTGTGCTCAGGCGCTGTCCCGGGTTTTCATTTTGCTTGCTTGTTTTCCAATAAAGTACTATTGATTCCTAGTCAGGTGGTACAAAAGGGCTGTATAAAATAGTCTCTGAGAAAATTACCACAATGTCTTTACTCACCTTCCGCCCTCTCCTTCAACTCCATTTAAACAAAGGAGACTTAATGATTCCCCTGCTTGATGCTTTGGAGAATAGGACTGTGCACTTAGAACAGCAACTGCTGTTTGCTTACTGAGTCTTTTATCTTAAATGCAGGCCCTTTAAGAATATGTTGAGCTGATTTTAAAAACTACAAAAAAATTTAGAAGCTCTTTCTGTATAATCAGACATCAAAGTTTGATGTGGAATACAGTTTTGCAATAAAATTTCATTCTGTCTCATTTGCATTTCAAATAAACCATTAATAACTTACAAAAGGACCAAGAACTGAGATAAAACATACTTTACACTTTGATATGTTAGCTGTTGTTCACTCCTGTGGTTTCAACTTTTTCTGTTACTAGAGTTACTGCAACATAACACTTTTTTTTTTTTTTTAATTTAGCCTTATGCCATCACCAGTATCCAAACCTGAAAAAGCTGCCTTGACATGGGTTTCTAAACACCACAAAAACCTACAGTACAGATGGATTATGGCTTCAAAAGCTTTCAAAAGGGACTTGCAGCTTATTTTTCTCTTTATCCCCATTTAATGTCCTCAGCCCCTTTGCAGCAGGCATCATCTGCTGCTGAACTCCCAATCTGTCTCTTGCTGCAAAATTCTGTAACCTGAAAACAAACTTTACAGAAGGATTAAAAAAAGTCCCATGAATGTCCTAAATGATTACCCTGAGTTTCTTCAGCCAGTGCTGCCAAGTTTGCAGTTGTATGTAATCTAAGAATGCTACCAGGAAGGAGAGGAAAAGAGAGGTCGGTGGTGCTTGTTCCCACCATGACCACACGCACTAAGAAATCCAAGTGAGTTGGTATCTGCAGGGCCCCAAAGCAGCAGCTGAAAGGTCCCAGCACTAAATCTCCACCTGATTATCCCAGCACCTCACGGAGAGGAGGGCAGGAATGACAACACATCAGGATCCAGAAAACATCTGTTTATTGCCTACTTGCCTTGTTTCAAAAAAGCATTTTTAGGGTATAAAGATTGTGATTATTCTGAAGATAGCCTGCCTTTGATTCAGTGAGAGGTCACTTCTCATTTGTGTGGAGCATGGATGGAGTCCTGTGAGAGAGATGCACACCTTAGAAAGGCTGATGGAAAGACGCTTGCAGTACATCAGGAACCCACAGAGACAAAAAGGACAAATGCAGTCACACTTCATCCACGCTTCCCAGGTGAATGACCTCCACTCTCTCCACTAAACAAGCACAACCTGACTCTCCCCGTTGCAAACACAGATCGCTACCACCACTACCAGAATTTCTACCAGCATACGTCTATCCAAAGCCTGTTTTATCAGAACGTATCAGCCAGAAGGAGAATGTGGACTGCAGAGAGCCTCGGCATGCCAGGAACTAGGGAAAACCAAGACTTTTCAAAGCGAAAACCACTAGAGCTGTTCACAGAGCAGCATCTGGGGATGGATATTTAAGGTCAAGTTGGAATAGCATTTCTTTTACTTCTAACTGGGTCTTTTCCATCATATATACCTCCTCAAAGCATAAATCTGGTATGATCTTTATCCTGCCTGGTCTTCCTTCCAAAAGAAAATACTTTGGAAAGTTTAAGACAAGTTTCCTTAGTCTGTTTTGAGCATTCAAGCGTAAGGGAGAAAGCAGTGGTTTCTTTCACTTAAAAAAAAAAACCTGTACTTTTCTGCACACTCATCAATCTAACCCTCATATTTTATCTGTAGTTTACTTGTTTAGAGTGTTGACAATGTGCTCTGCACTTCATGAGAAGTAATCCCTGCCACAGAGAATGAAGGTGATCTGCAGTTTAAAATCACAGGTAGTCCCCACTGAATTAAAAAAGATTATTCGTATGTGTGAAGTTCCATTTATATAAAAGGAAACATATTTAGAGCTTAAAGAAAGGCTGACAATCATCTCTTCCCACCCCAAACCAAACAACCAACAAAAGCCAGGGGAAACGGCAGAGGATGGAGTGAAAAGGGGAAAATCAAAAAGTGTTTCCCATTCCTAAAGAATCCCCTGAGAACAAGCCTGCACCACTGTTCAGTTATTCTGTAGCACAACTAGCCCCAAACACAGATGTTAACAGGACTGCTCATAGAACACATATCGTTTCCCCAGCTGAGCTCAGGTATTTTCGGCAAAACATAAAGAACAAACTGTGGTTGGGAAGCAGGTCTTATTTAAAATTATAATAAAAATTGTTCTTTAAGCTAATACTTCCATATTGGTGGCATTGTACGTAATCTAAATCCTGATGTTATAATACAGGACAGCTATATGGTTTTCTGCACATCAAAGAAAAAAAAATCAGATTATTATATCTTGTGCACAGATACTAAAAGAAATTACTCCAAGATCATGAAGCCCACCTTTGGATCAACATTACTCTCATATCAGTTAAGCATTTTGGATAAAAGGTTTGCTTTTGCTTTTGAGAACTTTTTTGCCTCCTTACCAACTCAAATACATACTGTATCCACATGAAAATTCAGACTGTCATCATATATCCAGATGAAATATGTGTCTGCTCTACAGTTCCAGTGTGCTTAGTATCTATGTGATGCTATTCATAACCATGAATTACTGAATCTCTAAATTAGAGAGATTTAGGTGGTCAACAAAAAGGTTCTAAGACAAGTTTCCTTTATTTTCAAATATTTAAAGTAAAAAAAAAGGATTAGAAACTGTCCTTAATTAAATCACTTCCCCAATGAATTTTCCCTCTTTCTCATTAAAAATAAAATTGAATTTTAAAAGCCAATACCTCACAATACATAGCCACTTTTTTCAACCTCTTATGTAATAATGATATTAATTCAACATAAATTTAAAAGTAGCTTTATTAAGCAAATTTCTGCATTCTTCACTGGCTACAACTATTACAGGCAACTTAGTGCCTCTCAACTCTAATAACAGTCATAAAATACTTTGCACAGAGACTAACATGATTTAAGTATCATCCAGGGAGACTCTTTAAACTATGGCTCCATCTGAACTCAAACGGAGGGTTTTTATAGCCAGCACTGTCAGCCTGAAGAGATGTTGCTAAATTCAAGTCAAGGAAAAAAAATGAAAATCAATATTATTGTAAATTGCATGTTTTCTAGAAGTTTGCAGTAATTGAGAGACATGTCTTGAAAGCCAGATACTCCTTCTTTTGTAGACCAAGCCTTTGAGCCACAAGGGTGATACTGATAAAACACACACGTGTGTCAATACTTGAATGAGTAGTCACTAAAAAGGTTACAAGTGCAGCAATTCTAATCCAATTATAAAGGCAAAAAAAGTCCATAAAATCTATATCAAAAGCTGAAGTCTAAAACTTATTTCTATTCCACAGTGACAGATGAAAGTGATATCATCCTTAGAGGTATCTACCAAGTGATACATTTTTTGCTATCATTTAATAGTCTAGTTATTTAAAATCAATACTCCCACGCATGCTGTCATTCTTCTCCTCCTGTCCCATTCAGGACTGTGGAAGCAAAGAATTCCCATACGTAATTATAAATCCATTTAAAACAAAATATTGAACCATGTTTTCAAATCTTCTTCCCACTACATGGCATTTTCAATGTAATTACTTCTAAAACTTCCACAGCTGAATTTAGTTTCCTTATAGGAAAGGCTTGGGAATACACTAGAAATGCAGAAGGGGATGAAAACCTGTACTGAATTTCAGCATAATTATCAACACGCTCCTTTGGTCACATCCACAAGGGAAGTCAAGACACCTATTCACCAAAGCAGAATAAACAACCTCACTTTTTTAGAAGCATAAAAGTTTGTCTAACCAACTGCCCTGACAGGGCTTCCTGAGCCATGCCAGCAAGCAGAAGTATGATGAAAAGACACTTTCACCTATCATGCCAGCACAGACATGCCAGATTACAGGGGTAAAAAAGGAAAACTTGCATGTATTTGGTTTTCCTTGGGCCTGCGTTAAATTTTTGGTACGTTTTAGTTATTGTTATTATTATTTCTTCTTTTAATCCACTCCCTATTCTGAACATAAAGATTGAGGCATATAGAGTGGAATTCAGCTCCTTCTGGTACACTGGAAAGGGCAGAGGATCAAGAGTGCACCTCATGTAAGTGACATAAAATGGTAGAAAATACCACCTCCTCCTAGAGATTGTACACTGAGCAAAAGCCTCCATCTTGATACTGAAAGAAGGCTGGGATTGTCAGCTTCCCCCCAAATTAAGTGTTTCCCTTTGTATGGACATAAGTGACATAGGTTGTTTTAGGGTTTTTTAAGATGGAGGAAGGAGTGTAGGAATTGTTATTTACTGCACTTTATGATCACCTACACACTAGATTAAAGAGCATGACAGCTACCAGCTTAAAGCCAAACTGGACAAGGACATGCACTAATACTTGTCCGTTGAGGCAGCAAGAAGAGATTTAGAGAGGCAAGAAGGGGCAGTGGCAGGACCTGTCTCTAGGGCCCCTCTTCTATGAATCATCTGGGAAGTCAAAGTCCTGGATTTGGTCCAGCCTTTCAGAAGTACTTTTATATCCACTGATCACTGAGTACAAACTAGAAACCCTCCTAGGAGAATGGAGATTTCTCTGAAAATCACAAGCTCTGGCTTGGATTCCCTCTAGCTAAAGCAGTTCTATGATCCTGGTTTTACATTGCCTGGACAGATGCTCTTACCGCTCACCCACGGGGATACAGGAATAACCCCACTGTAACAGCCACAGCAGCCGCAGCTTTGCAGCACTGTCGGTACCCGTCAGACACCTGCTAAATACACCGCTGCGTTATTTGCTTGCGGGGGTGAGCAGCAAGATGCGGCTGCATGATCCGCACATGGCCTCCGGCACCAGGCAGGAGCCAAGACATTCAGCTCAGCTGAGACTGAGCCACCTCTGGGCTCTCATGGCAGTAAAACACTAGGCACCTGAACTCCCCTAGTGAAAAGAGCTGGACTTCCAGGTTTGCAACTCACTCAGTGAGATGCTCAGGATTATTCTCCTGCACTTCGATTCCATCAAAATTGTATTTAGATGCCAAATTTTGAGCTAGGCTTAAGTGAAAATGATGAGTGTGCTATAAGAGGCAACAAAGAAATGAGTAACTGGCGAGAGATGGGTGTCACATTTGCAAAGAGTGTATCCATGCCTATCTGCTGAAAGAAATGGGAAGATTTAGAAAGTGATGAGAAAGTTTAGCACCCAATATCATGTTCATCCATTGAATCCATCACTCAACAAAGACAATATATAGCAAACATCCCATGAAAAAGCTATAAGGGAATTCCATTTAAAGGTCGAGAAAGAGTATGTTGAATCATTCTAGGAGCATCCAGATGAATTCTTGTACATCTCCTGCTGAACAGGATCATTTACTGTGTGATACATCTATCATACTACTGAAGCAGTTTTTAATTAAGAATATTCAGTTATAGAAGAACAAAAATTCAATAATAATCTATTCAGAGAACAACATTAAACTTCAAAATACATTGGGTGAATTTATCGTTTAATATTAAAAAAAAAATAATATAGTCACAGGAAGCACTGGCCAGAGAACGATGCAGATGCCTAAGAGGGCTTCTGCAATTTTATGCTCTTCAGATATTCATGAGATTAACCACACTGGTGATGACAGAGGGTTCACATCAACGTCTTTTCTCCATGACAGGAGAGGAACAGATTCTGAGAAAAACTGCAATAGAAAAGTAAATCTCTGCTCCACACTTTTTGCCCTACAGTTTTTCTACGCTGCCATCTTCCACCAATTCACAGTTCAGTAGTTTTCAAAGGCAGCTTTGTGTTTAAGAGGCTAAGTGCACTTTTCTTCCAAGAATTTCTTAATCCATATTTAAACCATTGCAAATGTTTGGCATCCACAGACTCCTGTGCCAACAGTGAAACACACAAAGCAGCTGTAGAAGAAGGAAAGTAGGACCACCAGAAAATCCAAATAGACTATCAAAGAAATCCTTCTCTTTCAAGTATTACCTGGTTCCTCAAAAACACCTCTGACATACTTCCAATATTCAGAATCCCTTCAGTATAAATTCTATTTATTTTTTTAATTGTTTAAAGTTGTTTCTAATACTTAGTTGTGAATCTTGGGCTTACTGGGTATTTTAACAAATCACACATCTTCCCTTGCCTTCCCCTCCACTTTTGAGGTATATTGCACACTTTCTAGTGCTCTGGTGGCACATCAGATTTCAGCAGCTGGTACAAGGCAGCGCTATTTCATCCTTAAATTCCTTTCCCCTCTTGGGTACTTACTATCAATTTCTGGCAATTTATTTTAATATCTCCTCTACTGTCACTTCAGATGTTCCCTGTGAACAAGAGTGATGGTAGGAAGAGGACCCCTTGACTCAGTGCAGACAGCAGAAGTTCATTCCGTTGTCTGTTGTTTCAAATTTATGCCTGACACAATCAAACCAATTGATTATCTTCACTGGGCATCTCTGAAGTGGAGAACAAAAAGATGCTTACCTTACTTTGATGGTTATAAAGTCATAGTAATTGTTATTTAAGTGTTCTCACTCTAAGATGTGATTTTACTGCAAAAAGGACATTATGCAGTACAGTACAGCAGAAAACACGTAATTATCCTGAACAGCTATTACGTTTTTCACAAGCTCAAGTAAAAAATCTATTTCATCCACGCTAGGTTAAAAGCATTAAGGAAATTGGTCTAATCTGAGTGGTAAAGGAGATCAATTTCCGATTTCATGCTGTTGAGGCATATAGGGGACACTACAACAACCAAAGATATGTAGCAGCTTTCTCTCCTGAACTGCTACTTCCTCCATATGTTTGGATAAACCCATTATACTAACTGCTCTCAGTGTTGTTCTATATATTCAAGAGGACTGAAGAAAATCTTTAAACCTGTTACGCAGATTTAAAACTGGAGACAATCCTGAAACAAGTAGCTTCATCTGGACACCTTGCTAGCTTTGAGGGCTGGAATACAAACTTTCATATCAACCAAGGAATATTATTTAGAAAGAGCAAACAACTGGATTTGACTTTCGTAAAGGTGTTTCCATAAAGAATGAAGTCTAATTAGAGGATCAAATTAAAAAAAAAAAAAAGAAAAAGAAAACAGGAAGTGATTTTGGTTTGCATTTTTAATCTCACAATTTAACCTTACTTCTATCAAAACATTTCTGGACTTTCATGATTTTGCCCCAGAAATCCAATGGCCTATGGAATCCTTTACTTCCTTCAGCATATTTAACTATATAAATTTCTCTAACAATATTACTGTAAAGCCATGTTATTTTATGGAGGGGCGTTTGTTTTCTTTATGTTTTTGTAAAGCCAAACACTTTCACTGGCAAGACTGCAGCTTCCCATATAAAATGTTTATACCCTTTAAAAAACACTTTATCACATTAGTAAACTTAAATTGGAGCTGTCAGATTTCTTCAAAGTATCCTGAGGAATCTGTCAGCAGCGTGGCCATGTGCATAAATTCTGGCATTCCTTTTCACAGTATATCAAAAACTAGACGGATGAACGATCTGAAACTGTTATGTGTGTGCTGCTGTCTGAAAGAGTTGAGCTGTTTGGTTTAATGCCAGACAAATGTTCTTCCAGCTGCACTTATATGACATAATCATGATGTACAGTCAATGGTCACATTTATGGTCTGTGATATAACACCTTTGGATATGTGAAAGCAGCAGGGAGCTTGCTGCCCATTTGAGTTCCCAGTTCTAAAAGCCAACCTCCAGTCAAACACTTCTCACAACAGACACAGCTCTTTTCTAACTCACAGGTCTGAGTCAGCCATCAGCAAGGAGATGCTTAAAAGATTTGGTTGGGAGGTTGGTCCTGTCATTAGCCCTCTCTGCAAGATAGTGATTTCAGGGAACCATGCCCGCATTTACTTCTAACGTAGAATAAATAACAAAGTATGGTCAGCAAAATGCACTCTGTTACAGAGGCGAAGCCTTACAGAATAAGGGCCTTGTTGCCTTTGTAAAATCATGGCTGACTCCTTGTACATCAGCTAAGTAGAAAAGGATTCTGGGAATGACTCAGCTGGAACAGAGGTAGAAAACAAGTTACATAACAGTGGAAAACAAGTTATATAACCGACACATGCTCACATCGTGGTTTATGGTGGTTGCTTGAATTATATTTGTTGTCCTGTGAAAATATGCAGCTGATAAAGGCCTAATTGCTTAAGAAGGCCTGATTTTTGGCAAAAAAGAGCTTCCTTTTTCACCCACCTTGGGACTCTGCGTCACTTCTTACTCCAACAGCACTCAAATACAACAAACATCAACCGCAATCTCAAATATCTTGTTGACCAAGTTCAGCAGAAAGAAGGCCTTCAAGTGCATCAGCTCGTCATCTCAAGTATAAGCTAATGCAACCAAAATGGAAATGTAAAAATACAGAAGGGGGAAACACAAGTAGCCAAATATTATCAAGATTTAAGAGTGTTTGCTCTTCTTACAGAGAATTTTGATGAAGGAATCAATACTTCATAAACACAGGAGACATGAGTAGAGTAACAGAAAACAGCAACCTGTTGTGGGGTTACCAAGTATTGTCTGCTTAAATGAGGTTTAGGCTTTTCATACTCAAATTGCACTGTTGATCTGGTCTCCATCTTGCCTCTGCTAAAAGAAACTGATTCAGCCACTTTAAAACTGTCTAGCCATGGAGGAGAGTGCTCCAAACTGAACTAATTGCTGTTGCCTTTCTTCTTTTTCTTAAAAAAAACAAAAAACAAAAAAACCACACACACACACCAACAACAAACAACACAAAAACAAAAACAAACAAACAAACACAACAAAAAAAAACACAACACCACACACAAAAAAACCCAAAACCAAAACCCAAACCCAAAAAAACGCAAACCAAAACAAAAAAACTGTTTTCTCCCTGTATGAAAGTTGAAAAATTATACACCAAGATTTCAATTCTTGTAGTCGCTGGTTAACAGTGGAGAAGTCTTAGGAAAAAAAAAATTTAAAAAAAATATAATTGAGAATTACATCCTTAGATATCTTAACTGCTATCATGCTGAAGTATGTCAAATACATTCTTCTTTATTAAAAAACTTAAAACTAAAATCTCCTACTATCAGTCTATCAGTGTTACTTAATTTAATAAGCATTTCCATACAGCTTTAGTATCTTTAAAAACACTTAGTAAATGAGCAATTGTGAGAAGAACTGTTACAAAATCTCAGACAATCCTGGGAAACCTTTGAAGTTGCAATGATTTCTCCAACACTAACAAGAGATACTACCCTTGAAAAGCTCTTTTGTTATCCTTGGGATTTTCACAGCAATTACTGCTCATATTTAAATGGCACAAATTGAACACCGATCCTTCAATTTAAATGGTAGCCAGACATTACCTATGTCACCCCAAGTCCTGGGCCCAAACATGTGAACTAATATGGATGCAGACTGCCATGGCTTCTTTCCCAAATAATGGACCACTGCATAATGACTATGGACTAAATTAACCGTACAACTGTGTGTACTGAATAAAATACATATTTCACACATCTATTCACAATATTAATAAGCAAGGAAGTGCACGATTTAGTAAAGGAATATTTGTTAAATTGAAGTTAATTAGGGAACACGCAAAATTGGCATTTATTCAGCCTTTATATATAAAATGAAGGTCACATATTTTGTATTTTCACATCAAACTTATTTTGAATATGTTTTTATGTTCACTGACAGAAGAGAAAGCCCTGTAGTAATCCTTCAAGAATTATTTTCTTGCAGGAAGATAATACTAATAAATACAACCATGATGAAAAGTCTACAAAATGCACATTAAAAGTTGAATTATATTTACAGAACATAAGTTTGAACACGGTCTAATTTGCACCCATTTAACCTGAATTTCCCATACCTAATAAAAAATTCAAGCAACCTCTATTGTTATTCTACAGCAGCAAAAGCAACCCACTGCTCATTAAGGTGGAAGTTTATACTCAAAAACACAGTAAAGACTGAGTTCTTTGTTCTCTTTACTATGTAAAGACTCCTCAGACAAGGTATGTGCAGTCTCTGCTGCACGCAGTTACGGGAGGGCAGCAGAAACATCAGCTATGGAAGATACCACCCTTGTAGCATCTTCTGACTCCTTGAAAAACAACAGTTAAGCTGTATATAGGCAGATGTACTAATAACTTTTGACTTGCCCCTTGGCTAGGCCTGACTTGCCTCTTTCTGACCTTTTTGTAATAGCTACCACATTTTGACTAAGACTTCATTACACAGAATTTGACAATCAGAAGGCCTTTTTTTTTTTTAATGAATGTTGATACATGGAAAAAACCTGATCCCATCAAACCTGCTTTTTCAATTTTTATGTAAAATATGCTTCATCAAGTACTTGGACAGCTCAGAACTATCTCCCAAACTGAAAAACAAGTTTTGAGATGTACTTACGTCTAATAATTTCCAGGATGTAATAATTGTTAGGCTACAACTCTGCAAGGAATCAGCAAATTTATATCCAACTTTATACCCCTCAACTAATTCAAAATACTTTATTTGTATTGTAAAAAAAGTCATCACTACGCAAGAAATATTTGAAGCTCTAAAACCTAATTTAAAATTACTCTAATGTCTTGATTCTTTCAGAATATCATTGTGCCTGTGCAACAGCAAACTAAACAAATCTCATGGTTTAAAGAACAGCCTGACATGCATTTTAATGCTCCTGAATATTCTTTGTCATCTGAAATAATAAATTGAGAGCCAGTGCTCAAGTAAATAAAAAACTTATCTGAAAGGCCACCATTGGCATAAGAGAGTTCTAATTGAAATGTTAAAGCTTTGAGATGTGAAAATGTCTGAGGTTTTTACAGAGGAAACACTTTTGTGTTCTAATTATATATATAGGCACACAACGCCCCCTCATCTACAGTCAAGGTCACATAACTCTCACTGCTCATTACGTAGAAAACTTGGGTTCTAACTCCAGTCCTCCAATTCATAGTATCACAGAATCATTAAGGTTGGAAAAGACCTCCAAGACCATTGAGTAGAACCTTTGATCACCACCTCGTCAACTAGACCATGGCCCTAAGTGCGACATCCAGTCCTTTCTTGAACACCTCCAGGGATGGTGATTCCACTGCTGAGGAACACATTCAGTGCAGGTAGCTTGGTGAGCAGCTGCAGTGTGAGCTGCAGGTTGAGCCCCAGGCAAGAGGCCGTGAGATGCCACCCTCTGCAGAACAAAAGGCCTGGAGACCTGTGGCACCAGCCAGGGGACTGGACACTTAGGGCGGGAGCCAAAGACTCACAGACATTTTGTGCTTAGACTGTGAGGGGTCTTTGTTTGAGGTCCCTCCTTGGAGGCACCAGTTTGAACTGTTTCTGCAATTTTGTTATTGCACCAAGATTAAATTATTTTAACAATTGACACATCTGAGACTGTGCTATGGGAATCCTGGTCTGGCTGTGTGAATGTGGCGGGGGTAGCTGTGAAATGGCCTCAGTCCCAGCTCAGGTGGTGCAGGTGTGACTGCCAGAGTGGCTCCTGGATGGTTGGATAGGAAAGTTTCCTAAATGCCACCATCTCCCTGAGCAGTTCATTCCAACGCCTAAACTCATATCTGCCCTGCAGGTCTGCAGTATACAAAATACAGCCTCAGTCAAACTTTACTAGGGGCATTCAAGCTATCTCAGAGTGTGCCAGGTTCATAAGAAACATAATTTTTTAAATAATTAATAAGTTTACATATAAAAAATGTCTAGACAACATAGATGAGTATGACTTCACCAGTTATTAATTAAGAAAAAGATTAAGATGGATAGAAAAGGATGCTATCATTGGAAGAAGCAACTGAAACAACAAAAAGAAGTAGTTGCTCTTATTTATTCACATAAATATGTAGATTATCTTTGTTCCTCCAGTGACTGCACAGCCTGGTTTATGTTTCCCTTGTTACCCATTTCTAAAGCATTGCTGTGGAATTGCACAGCACTTTCATTCAAAACCTCAAATACACAACTTGCAGATTTTATAAGAAATATGTTGTACTGTCCCCATCCTCCAAAACATAACGAGACAGATTTTCTCATACTAGCTCCAGCTATCTTCAACATAAAGGTAATAGTGTCAGGTCAGCGGACAGAGAGAGAGGGTATTAGTTTCTGATTCCATCCTTCTCTATGCTGCTTTAATAAATTAAACATTACCATGATAACAAAGACTGTGTATTTGGAACATACTTTCAAGATTAGCCATATTTTTAGGAATTCTTTGTAAGGAGAGCTTCTTCCTTTGAAGCTGGATTTGAAAACATTGATAGTGTTTATCCCAGAAGGGAAATAAACAAGAAGATTCATAATTAATGTATCAAAAATAATGAGTTATATTGAGAGGGAACTTTAGCTCTCTGTCTCATGACAGAAGAGTCTTTCCACAAAAGTGAGTAGTGGTATACTTTAAAAACAGGAAAAATTAACTCTTTCCTCTTCCCTCCTTGTTACGAGATATTGTTATCCTAAACAAATTTCTCTTTGAGACAGGATATTAAACTAAGCAGATCACATCTATCTACCTTAGATTCCCATCTATTAATGTTGGTTTCTTAGCACATGAATACTCTAATAAAGAGGTTCAATAATAAAATAGTGCATGCACACATTCAGCCAGGGATTAGATTCCAAAAAGAGTTATTATAGTTTATTCAGCTAACAAGTATTACCTGGCTCATCAGTGTATGCAGTCTTCGGCCACAATAAACACAAATGAATGCACTACAGCTTGATACACAGTGAGGGGTTGTTAAAGATAACTTACATGACTTTGTCAGAGGCAATTATGTGATTGTGCATTTGAAGCGTTAACATCAAATCCATCCCTCCCAGTTGTAGACATCCAAGGGTAATAATCTATGTGTATGACACGGTTTGTGGTCCTTCTATAGCAAATGAAAAGACTCACACTTACACAGGGCTATTCACATCCTAGATGAAAGGAAATGCACCCTCCAAAGGCCAGGCCCTCACAACAGGGCAAGACTAAGATGGAGGTTGGGAAGGTAAATCAAAGATAACTATGCAGGTTTTTGAATTAAGCTGGATCCCAATGTACTAATCTCACCCTCCCCAACTTTCTTCTCCATGATTAAAATAAACGAAGAAAATCTGAAACCTGGCAGTTCCAATGGCTCCATGTTTCTACAGGCATAAGCCTTTTCCTCATATAAGCTCTTGGCTAATTCTTTGGCTGAATTCATCCCTCGTACTGTTGACTGAGGAATTGTATAAGGATCCCTCCTCTTCTTCAGCACAGACTTGGATGGCTTGACTTGGGTAGCTAGTGAGCCTTGATTAAACAAACATAGTTATTTTGCACAAAAGATGCTGCAAAGCACTTGGATGATTTGTTCTGCTACCTCAGCTGTCTTCCAGCAAAATCTCCAATGCAAGGGTCGAACAATTCAGGGGTGATACCTCTCAGCCCACTACAGATATTTCTTGAAGGTCATCTGACCCCAGCTGAAATTGCAGGGAATTCACAGAACAATGTATTATTCCTTCAAGGAGGATAGGACTCAACCTCGGATTACAGACACACTGTAAACTGGTAGCATCGCTGTTAAAAATTGTTAATAATTCATTGTCAGCCCCTGGAGAAAAAACAAATTAAAAATGCTACTTGAAATACCATCTTTATTGGCAATACTGGGGAAAAAAAAACAACTTCTTTTCCCTATTCACTGCATGCAAACACACAAGAAAATGGCCTTATTTAAAAGAAGACAGTTGCTGACATTTTACATTTCTGATTTTACTTTATTTACAGAGGATTCTGATTCTGTCTACTGGGAAATGACATTTTCCTTCAGCTAACAAAATGAGAATATATAGAAAAATTGTGGAGCTGGCATTTACAAGAAATACAGCCAGAAAATTACAGAGGACAAATAACCACCTGTGTTTTCTATAATTACACAGAAATATGAATTAGAGTTTGCATTATTGTGGTATATTTATGAGTCTATTTATGACCTCAAGAAAACAATAACAGAATCCTTTTTAACTCTACCTTTCAAAGCACCAGTCAGCATTGACTACCACAAAGGACATTTCTTGAAATTATAGACTTAGAGTACAATTATAAATTTTTTATAAGGTGACTGAAATATTATATTGCAATAACAATGAATACATGTACGTATAGATTGATCAAAATAACAATTCTTATCTCTTATCCAGGAATTACCATAGATATTTACTGTAAGATAATGCCTAAATGATCTCATGAATTTATTTATAGCCTTGAAAATACAGACAGAAAGATGAAATATTAAACTCACAATAGAATTATTCAATTGAATATATTACATTTCGCCCAAAAATAGGAAGGATATCAGGATAACAGCATATTCTGATTAGGCAGCACAATTTGCCTAAAACTGCATATTTTTGTTCACTCCTTCTACAAACTGTCAGCAGTTGTAGAAACACAGATTTTATGTTTCCAGTGATAGCTGACAGCACAAGTCAAGTAACTAGCTTTCCCTTCCCTACATGCTTGAAGAATTGTAGTATCATTTATCCACTGCAAAGGTTTACAAAGGCCTGGCAGAGTGAGATTAATATGTTTCTTTATGAAGCAAGCAGCAGTGTTTATATCCCTCCTTCTTCTTGAGTAGTGCCTGACTGCAAACCCTTTGTATAATCAGGCTTGATGGGTGTCACTGAAGGCTCAAAGTAAAATAAATGTAAAAATCACACTTTATAACAAATGAGGGAATATTAACTCATTGTGGAAGAATTTAAAAAGGATTAGCAATGTTTCTGGTTTTCAATTTACTTTTCCAGCAAAACAGCAGCAGAGCATTGCAGACATGCCCATGCATTTGCACTGCAGGACCGACGACACCCACCCTGAAAAGCCAAAAGACTCTATTCCCAAATCCTTTACATCAAATACATAAAAAAAACCTTTTCTGCACACTTTCAGATAGACTCTGAAAATGGAAAGCAACCAGCAAATGACACAGTCTCCTAGGAGGAAAAAAATCACATGTTTTTTACATCACAGGAACTTGGGTGCCTCCTTCCCAAGTGACATTTTCATCAGCCTCCTGCAATGCTGCAGCCAGTGAGATGCACTGCTGGGAGTCGCAAGTCAGAAACAACCTGAGTGCTGAACCTGGGTAATCTACTCAGGAGTAAAGCAAGCCAAGGGACACCATAGCTTATATTCTGCTCTCACCATGACGTCAGCATGGATTTGGTTACTTTAGAGGAGTTGATCGGGATTGACTCTGGTGTAAGTGCTGAGCGCAACAGGGTCCCGTGTGTACGGCTCTATTTACAAAGCAGCACCTCAGATTCCTTCTGAAAATCCAGCTTTTCTGCAGTTCTGCTGAAAGCAATTCATTTGCTAATACCAATAGTCTCACTATTTAATAAATTGTAACAAATATTTTCAAAAACTTAGCTAACAATAGTCTTAATGAATTGTAGTCCTTTGGGTGCTACATCTTTAAAAATAAGGTAATAAGGATGTTGAAAAGAGAGTAACCCAGATTCTTCAATACACATTTGTAAATTAATCCAAGGAGGACAAAAACTGGCAAAGTTTCTGAGTTTCTATGACACAGGCAGAGTATACAGGCACATGTTTAGATGAAAATACTCCCTTTCCAAAGCATCCAACACTTATTTCTTAGTCCTGGAGGTCCAGAAATGACAGGACTACAACTGTTTCTTTGTTGAGGCATCAAAGAGCTCCTCTAAATAACTTTTAGGCTGAATTCCGCCCACCTTCAAATCATCTTCAGAGTCCTAGAGAATCAAACTCCCAGCAGGTGGCTCAGCTTTAAAAATAAGCAAGCAGTGACAACTACTTGCTAGAAAATTATTTTTGGTTGTAATTGTCGGGTGGGATTTTCTAAAGCTCTCATTGCCTAACTTTGCTCCCACAGGCTAAGAAGTGAAGTATGCTGTGACCTCCAGCAGGAGGCCAGCAAAACAGTCTGTGAATAGCCAACCTCAGCCACAATTACAATTACATATTTTGTAAGGAACTCAAGAAATAGCCAGCTGCTCCCATTAGAGTTTATATAGTAAGTGAAGTGGCATCCAGGGTTCTTATCTCCCAGAAATTTGTCACCATCAATGATCATACAGATTTTAGGGACAAAAAACCAATACAGAATATTAGATAATATTAGGTAGGTAGGGCAGAGTATAGTCAGCAAATAAATTTGCTCAAATGTAAAATTTTATAATGCCACAAAGCTGTACAGTAAAAAAAAAGCCATAGAAATGCTCTAGGAGCTGAAATGCCAGTTTTACCATGTAAGGGCTCCAAGCTCAATCTGTTCAGCAAGAGCAAAATGTTCATACTTAAACAAGGAAAAGATGCAATGAAAGAGAAATGCTCAATTTCCATGCTGTATGTATGTTAGGATATGACAGCTGAAAGCAGAAATAAAAAGACCTGATGTTGTGGCAGTGAAAATAAACCAATTTTTAAGTTCATGGTTTTGTCTTATCCATGTTCACATGAGACTAAGGACTGGGACAGAATCTTACCCCAGCTCACCAGCCTCAGTTTCCTGCGCTAATAGCATCAGTACTTTGGTTCTGCTCCTTACACATCTAGTCTTGCTTTTTTCCACCTCCTTTCAATTGGAATTCTACTTATTTTTAAATACAGAGATTAATTTTTTGCTCATGGCTTCCTGCCAAACACCTTCTTTCATGTTCTTGAGCCCTGGCTTTATTAGCCTTGTCTATGAGTATGCCCAGAAAATGCTTTCACCCATCACCTGACAGGCTCTTCCTAACATTTCCTAAAGTACCATCAGCAATGAATTGTCTTTCTTCTTAGTCTGAAGGAATTTTAAGTTTCTCCTCACTCCTTTAGCCTGTCAGTGTGAAGCATTCCCCCCCGGCATTAAACATTCTGCTGAATGATCCAGCGCAGTAAGAAGAATTACAAATCTTTGGAAACTTACTTAAAAATTCAATAATTTTAACATATGAAAATTCACCTACAGAGATTCTTTAAGCATTTTTTTCCTAAGGATCTTAATGCCATCTGCAGCTGCTGCTTTTATTAAGATTAGAATTAATGCATTTGTATTTTGGAGCAGATTTATATAGTGGTCCAGATGCAATTAGGGTTCAGTTAAAATTTGACACTGGGGACTCCCAAATCCAACACAGTCATGCACTAATGTGCAAAATCACTGCTTTCCTATAGATCTGCCTTCCCATCTTGTGCTACCGAGACTTTGAGGAAGATTTTTCAAAGGGTAATATTGGGCTACTAATTTGAGAAGTGAGAGGTTATGGCCACTTACAGGGGACCTAGGAAAGGGATATTGTGGTACCTGCCACAGACCATGGACAGCTATGGTGGTACACTGACCTCACAGCTTTGCTGTGCCCCCATTTGCTCTTGTTACCTCGGCAAAAGGATTTTTAATTTTTTTTTCTTCGCATGGAACTTCTATAGGTTGGCTCGTATTTTCTCTACAACTTTTAATCCAAGAGGAAATACCTACCCCACCACGGAATTCTCTCCATGACTCCTGAACTGACGCATGCCTTTTACTGAAATCTCTGATGCCAATAAATCCTAGCGTTTTTTCTCATAGACTAATCGAATATCCTGAGTTGGAAGAGACTCACAAGGATCATTGAGTCCTGGCCCTGCACAGCACCATCCCCAAGAGTCACTTAATGTGCCCAAAAGTATTGTCCAAACACTTACTGAACTCTGTCAGCCTTGGTGCTGTGACCACTGCCCTGAGGAGCCTGTTCCAGTGCCCAGCCACCCTCTGGGTGAAGCCTATTTACACTAGGCCTTTTCTTGCTTCCTAATTCTTCATTTCTGCATAAAAATGATAGGAATTTTTACAACCATAAACACTCTTAATTCTCTTTAAGAGAATTTCCCTCTATGTTAAACATGACTTTGTGTAGCAGATCTGAGGTCAGTTTAATCCAGCCCCTTTTTTATTTATTTTAGAAGATACTTGAACACATCTGAGAAAAGAAATCTAAGACATTACAATATCAGTATACACGTATCTTCTCTTCCTGTAAGAGGAGCTGATTTGCATCCATGCATACAGCAAAGACCCTGCCCTGGTCTGACTCTAGTTTTTATCAACTATTTAGATTTAGATCCCTTCTGATTTCTTCTGTAAGCAGTCAACAGCAATTTGTGTCTACTTCTCAAGGCCTTTACTCCTTCCCCACTCAAGGAGCTCAGATGATTCAAAATTTGTGTCACAGGGTGGATACAGGGCAGATCCATGAGGTGCTGCTCCCACAGATCCAGATGGGCTTCACTGATAGGCTCAGCCACCTCAAAGAAAACTGCAACAAAGGGATTTCATTTGAGGCTCTCAGGAGGAATAACAGAACTATGCTTTTATAATCAGCATGTCCAGTGGCCAGGCTCTACCACAGAAACTGCTGATCCAGTTACCAAACTTAACCAACTTGAATTTCAGTCATACGTACATTTCTTGAAGAGAGAAAAATTAGTATCTTTCAAGTTAAAAAGTTCATTCTTTCATATCACTGTTGTTGTAGAAATTCATACCTTTGCCTGACATTGCCAAGTAACCTCTTGAATATCCAAGGATATCACTCACTCACCTCCCAGTATAAGCCTTGAAGGCTTCCGAAATCCCTGTTGATCCAATGCTAACTCCCCTGAATTCGTAAGTCAACAGCAGCAGTGGAAACCATAGCTTGCAGGCCTTACTGCAGAAACCCATCTGTCAAAAGCCTGGTAACATACACAAATGTTTTCTCAAAGAATTGTTAATTTGCCTCCCTGCCATCTGTGACACTTTGAAGAGTCAAAAGCCAGCATTGCTTGTCTCGATACCCAAATTTCTATTGCCGCTGCTCCTCACGAAGGTTCACCATGTAGATCTGCACATTCTACAGATCTGAATTTCCCTGTTTAATGTGTCTTTTGATATCTATATTTTTATTAGCAATACTTTAACACAGCAGTTCTACTCACCCCAGAAGGCTTCTAAGTCACATACAGTGCCAGTGAAGCTTCTGCAACAGAGCGACAGCTGACAGCTAAAGAACGTGCCTAACCATTACAGATTTCAGCAGGTCACATTCTCAATGAATGCAAAAAGAAATCCACCTTTACTAAAATAGCCATGGAATCTAAATATCCTCATCAAGCACACACTGATATTTCCCCTTCAGCAGAAAATACCTGTGTTAAATTCAATGAATGACAATTAACTTGGTTCAGAAGGGAGATGACAGTCACACCTGCTGCCAAATCTGACTGGTACCACACTGAAATAGTTCACTGATTATATATTTCAGAAAGCATGTATTGGCATGCAACTGAGGAAGACACTCAAGTTCTACAAATACACAAGTAATTTTCAGTACATCCTAAACATTAATAATATTAAAATAAAAACTTTACAAAGATTTCCTTGCTTCATTAATCACACTGAGACTTTCATTCAAGGTTAATTCTAAAAGAATTTAATTACTTCAATCGTACCTTATTGATCCAGTTTCCTGTCAGAACTACCATCTTGCTCATTATGCCCTACCAAAACAATGCCCACTACAAATTGTTACCTAGCTCAAAATGACCCGCAAGTAGTTCTGATCTACAGATACAGTTACCTTTATCAGGAGACCCCCGCCCGCTCATTTTTAGCACCTCTATTTGAGTAACATTAGACACAAAACTGGTACTGTCCCGTATTTCCCACATCTGCAGGAAAACCTGGCTAATGTTAAAACAGCTGTTGCCTTGAAAAAGATACCTATTGTACTTCAGCAGAGCCCATCTGAGGAAACACACAGCACACACACTTTTATGTTCAAGTAACCAATAGGAAATGGCCACAGACATTGAAGACCATTTAAAATGGTGTCACATATCTAGTTGCATATTTTCTATTACATTTTCCAAAATAACCCCAACCAACTTACTATTAGTAGGAGTGAAAAGACACTTCAGCAGAGATGGAGCTCAAATCTGTCATGTGTGCATATTATTCTGAATTTTTTTCAGGTAATTTCTTCCTGAAGGTTAAAAGTGCATACACAATTGAGAAAGAACGTAGCTTTTCCAAAGACAAAAGACCTGGATTGTAAGGAGATCAGCTATTAACAAACTCGGTTAGAACAGGTATCCCCAGATCACTATGTTCATCTCCTGTGATCTTGCAGAAAGCACCCCTCCAGTTCACCTATTTTTTCTATACTGCTGCACTCTCATAACACCAATTCACAGTCTGCATCACAGTTCCCCAGGTTCAGAAGTCACATTTTATTGCATTGGGAGGTGCTCACCAATCCCCTTTGTGCAAAGAGGGGTAGCAACAGCAACAGACACCCAGTCACCCACCTAACATATTCTTGAGAGTAAAAATAACAGCAATTCATACCAGAAGACATGAACAACTGAGCAACCAATAACATCTACCTGTTGTTTCAAGCCATTTTATAATGCATGGTAGAAATTAGGAATTCCTCATTAATAGTTTTCATTTGTCATGTCAGAGATAGAAAAAACTCTGTAAGCAAAAGTTTCCTTTTCTAGTATTGATTTAGAAATGTAAACTTAACATAGGATTAGATGCTTAAGGTTTTAACAGCAAACACATGCAAAGAGCAAGTCACTAATGACAACGAAAGGCAGAATTCTTCACTGATTATTTCTAAAAACCTACCTCTCAGTGTAGATCTCCTCAGTCTCTAGCCAAATCTGGTCATACCCATATCAACGATATATTTCATCTATCACTCCAATTCTGATTTCTCACAGTGAGATGATACTGGCTTTTCATTAATTTTGACAACTAAAATGTACTAAATGCCTAAGTTTTTAGATTGCTACAGTGAAAAGAAGCGAGACCCTCCTCCCTACTAGATTACTAGTAATTAATATTGACATTTGTATCACTTCCAGATCTGGCCTACACTGTACAAGACTACAGAACTACAGCAGCAGTACTTTTATGCTTTCTTTTTTACAAGTCACAGGACTGAAAAATTATAAGGGGGAAAATGCCATTCTTTAAAAAAGAAATTATATACATCTGAAGAATTTATCCTTTTCCTAAATCATGAGGAATTAGAGGTACAGTTCAACAAACATTTCCCTTTTCTACATACATCTTTCCCTTAATATTTTGCAAGGTACTTCTTTGTGCAATACACTCACTCAGTCAGGACCACTCAGTCCTTGCAGGAATTCTGAATGAAGCACAAAAGAATATGAAAAAATGTTTAAAAACTGCAATATGAAATGAGCTGTAAACACTGGATTGTTATATACCAACACTTGGGTTCAACTTGAGGATAACACAGTACACAGATTTTAATACAATAAATGGCCTAGCAGGAAACAAGATGAGCAATACTCGTTACTGTGACTATAACATCAAATACAGGAACAAGCTGGAAACACTGGCCATGAACTGCAGGTATAGAATGCACATCCCAAGAGACAAAATATCAAACCAGTGCCAGGAGACCCAAAGTATAATTTCTTTTTCCACATCCTAGCCTCTGTCTGATTTCAGGGAAATCACTTCAGTCAGTCTCAGTTTCAAAAGTGAACACCATAACATTAAGAGAGGGAGGCAAAAAAAAAAAGTGTCTCTAAAATGGTTTGGCTACTACTTAATAGAAAGGTTTGGGGTTTTGTTTGAAAGGAAGGGACAGCTGGTCCTGTGAGTCAATGTCTGAAGTCGGGGAGTGCATAGGTGGGGGACGCACACGAAGCACTTGGAGAGGTGCTTGGCTTGCACTCAATGCGGGGAAGGTAAGAGCCACCAAGGTCAGGTTTGCTTTCTCCCTACCGCCATGGAGGTAGAAGCTCTCAGATTTTCACTGCTTGCACTTATGTATTTAAGTGACTTTACTGTGACCTGCCCATTTAGTAGCTGTTTGCTAACTGAAAGCTTAAAAATCCAATGACCTTTTGTAGTTGCAGCAATGTGTGTGTTACCCTGCCAATATCTACTCTCTCGTGAGCTCCACGCTCATTAGTTGACATTAAGCATGATTGCCATAAAGGTGATGTTGTTGAGCTTTAAATGGTACCTGCATTGTCCTATGGATATTTATTCCATGGCTACTCTGTAATTAAAGGCTTTATTAAACCCTTTGGGAAATTCACTTACAAAACAGAGTTAAAGATGTGAGTAGTTCTAAATTACTGTATTTTCACCCAGCAATTCAGCAGACTGCCAGAAAATGCAGCCCAAAATCTGAAATGATTTTTAGACTGGGAACAGAGATTACCAACAACCAGTTCACACAACTACTGTGTTATTTTCGGAGAGCATTAAAAGATACTGACCTAAAGACCAATTACTCTTCTGCCTCACAGACATACGAGTATCTTGAATCCCACAATATGGAAAACACAGCTGGTGATGGCTGAACAATGTTATATTCAAAGAAATTCTCCAGAACGCACTTCCTTGCAGCAAAACAGAATGAAGTCTGTATTTTCCACTCAACCAAAATGTTGCCACTTCAACAGCTAAGAGACAAAGCTAAGCTCAGTCAATAACTCTTTTTGATACGTTATCCAGGTAAGAGTTAAGCCTGCTTCCTACCCTTTCATAGTTAATTCTTGCCATTCTAAGTGTGGCTAAAACAAATCCACAGCAAATCAACCCAATATAAACATGAGATACCACATAAAGACAGATCACCTGAAGTCTACAAAGCTCTCCTCTATAAATCAGCTTATTGTTCCAGGTCTTCCTTTTAAAAGCAGTGAGACACAGGTTAAACACAGTGCTGAAGGATGCAGACACACAGTACATTATAGCTCCATTTTAACCTTTCTTAAAGGTAGTGAGGAAGTGTAGTAAACTCAGTAATTTTAGTGAACTCTGCTGCACAGATTTAAAAGATTTATTTCTTTCCACATCCATCGACATTCATTTTTCGTGTAATTAAACTGCTGTCATGGATCAATGAGCACAGATAACAACTCAAAGCAGCACAAGAGCATCCACCAGCAATCTTTTTCATTAAGTACATAACCAAATATTATTTGTTAGGCTGAAACACAAAATGCATCTAAAGGATCTAATTTTGTTTGAAAACTGAGGGACAGCCAGAACTTGTAACCTTCTAGAGATGAGGACATAAAATCAAAGCATTAAGGAGCAAACAAGCCAGTCCTTATTGCCAGTATGAGGTTTAAATCTAATATGAGGTCTAAATCAAATTTTTAGAGGTGAGGCTCCAATGAAAATATAAACCCCGTTAAAATGATAGCTATTAGAATTAGGCCTTCAGCAATAATATAATCAAAAAGCAAAATAAATCCAAAATCTTGAACAACAAAAAAAGTAAATATTCCAGATGTGTATAAGCAAATGAAATTTTCACATTTTGCCATGTTGCCAGTTCTTTAAAATAATCATATAAGTAGGAAGTATCATTTAGGAAGCAGATGAAGAGTAAAGAGAGAGTACAGAGAAAGTAATATTTGGGTTTTTTTAATCCAGCCCCTTCCTGTTTTACTTGTGTTGCTTAAAATATCAGCACTGGTTGAACACATACATCTGCTTCTATACTAAAAATGACAAAAAAAACCCCATCATGACAACACCAAATGTTACTTCTAAATACTTAGGACACAATTTTTTTTGTTTTGTTTTGTCAGGGGAAGAAAGAGATCTTTAAGGTAGTTCCCCTGCCAAATTTTGCAGTCTTTAGGAACCCGAATTTGGACTTTGGCATTCTCTTTTGACTTTGGCTCAGTACTAAACCAATTCTTGCACAGAGCTATCTTATAAGGATCTGAGCATTAAAATAAATACCTCACATTGTGTACAGGTCCCACATGAACAGCCTTTGTGCCTGGAATAGTGACAGTGGAATCACCAGAGAAATCACAAAGCATCACAGCTACACAGTACAGAAACCAGTGAGTGATGACATACACTTAGTAAAGCTTGTGATTGCTCTATTTCCCCATAAAAACAAAAGCCATTTCAGTAAAATCTAGAACATCAATATGTCAGTTTTCAGACAATCCTGGCTTAAAAAGATGCATATTTTACATTAACTTGCATATTTTTTACGTTTGAATACTAGCGGAATTTAAAAGCATTAGCACCATTGGTATTAATAGATTTTGCATGCTGAAATCCCACAAAGCAGGACTACTTCCCTTTGTTTCCATTTCTCAATGCTTTAACTGCTAGAAATGTCCCTGTTCCATTGTCCGTGCAAGCATATCTGTACCAGGCAAGAGACCAAGTGAGTTTTAGAAATCTCAAGAAGAGGCATCCTATCCAATTACACCGTCCGAAGGTATTCACACTCTATCGATGAATGACACAGAGGCCAAGACAAGGTTAGGACAATGACCTACCATTGACTCATTAATGGCCCCACATTGCATCTGCAAGGCTGCTCTCAACACACAGTGGCAGAAATAGTTATTCCATTTTTCAAGATGATTGGAAGCTTCATACTCCAGGTGTAAAAAGAGAGTCTCAGTCCTCAATATATATTACATTTCTAATTAGCATAAAAATACTATTCTGCTTTTCTGAAAAGGAGAACAGCAGCTGACTGGGTAATCCTGAAGAGAAATACAATTACTTGTGTTGGTCGTCTCTTCCTTAACAGTTGCTCATTAAGGGCCTTGATGCAAGTGAAAATGGTGTCAACATTTTCCCTTAATGCAAAGCAGTAGCTTTGCAGCCTCTGATTATTTTGACATTTCTAGCCGAAACAAAAAGCATTCCAAAGTCTGCATTGTCTGTAAGGGATACAGAGAATGGACAATCTCTTTATTCTTGCACATTTGCTTTCAAGGTTTATCACTTGGTCCATATCCCTCCGAAAGATGGGG
>VZTI01003588.1:178155-216072 GCA_013397865.1 Struthidea cinerea
GGGGGGGAACAGAAGCATGCCAGGAAATCACAAAGGGAATACAAGAGAGGAGCATATCTGCTTATGTATGCTGTGAGCAAACTGCACACTTGCAGAAAAGGGGGATACATGAAATATGGAGCATTGACCCCATCATCTTCCTCACATCCAAAACAGGGTTCAATCTGGACAGAAAATTGCCACTTCTAGGTGGGAAGATCTGGCTCTGCTTCCTTTGTATATTGTATATAGATGACAGACAATATCTCCCACAGGGTAACATGCACCAGTGGCCTCCACAGCTCTCTATGGAGAGACTTTTTGTGACCCTACACTGACCATTTTTCTGCAATCAAAAGAACATATGCAACTGAAAGTCAAAGGTGCTGCAGTTCCCACCACAAAGCTGCCACACTGAGCTATGCAGGGGAAGACAGCAGAAAGCCTCCTGCAGGCTGTGTTCTGCATCCTCCTTCCATCCCTAGACAGCCCCAGACATGCCTGTTAACCTGGCTGGCTGGCAGTTTATATAATGTTTGAAAATTGTACCAAAATTCTCTGCTGGGAAGTAACAAAGATAAGCTGACAGTGGCAATCAGCAACAAGTACATGTGCAGTGGTTTTCCTGCCACAGGACTTCACATGCTGGCTTACCTCTTAAAGGTGAGCATTTATGGAGAAAACAACAAAAGGCTGTCCCAAGCTTAGTGTCTTTATATCAATGTATAGTATACTTTATACTTTATACTAATGTATTTTCATGTTTCACCACCTTTTTCAGCATATTTGTTTCCTACTCTTACCCTGTCCTGTTCCTTTGTGCTGCCCTTGACGCTTTTCCCAGACTTAGATAAGGAAATAGTACTCAAATGTATAAAGTTGTCTTCTGCCACTAACACCAAACACCACATACACCATATAATTCTTCCTCTAGAGCCTTATTCAATATGAACAAGGAAATAAAACCCAATACACAGAATCCGTTTTTTTTTTCAAAATAGTTTTCAAGCTTATCTATACAATTTTATAGAATGAACAGAATTTATCTAATACATTATAGTTATTCCATAGAGAGAGAGAAAAGGATAAGGCAAACCAAGAAAGTAAACAAAATAACTCTCTCAGGATATGCTTAGATCTCACCCTACAACTCCTCCCACACAGAAGGAAACACGCAGCCAGCAAAGTAAACATATATCATACAGTATTTATCACCAGTTTATTTATAAAAATATAAAACTATTACTATTAAGAAGGCATAAGTTTTTCTGAACTTAATTTAAATAGAAAAAATCAATTATTTCTACAGGGTTACAGTCTTGCAGTGACCATTGTGTTCATTATTAGATATCCTAATCTTACTTTCCTAACAAGCATGTTTTACTCAGATTAGACAGCGGTGGATGTCAGCTAATCCACACCTCTAAACCCACAGAAGCGTTACTTGAGACAAAAATCTCAAAGGCAGCAAGTCACCAAGCTCCACTGACTCCATCCATGTTACCAAAAAGGGGTCTGGCTCACCAGACACAGATGCATTTGACACAAAACTCTGCCACCACAGTGGCTTTATTAAGCTCTCTAGTACATCTTGCCATCCTCACCAGCATCCCCTGCTCTTCTCAGATGCAGCTCTCATTGCCACCACTCTTCTCTTGACCTTCAAGTCACCAAATGATCTTGCGGATGGCCCCAGGTTACTTTGCTGAACAGTACTGCCAACACGGGTGCCTTTTGTACGTCATCTGCTGACAGTTCAGCAAAGATGTAACACTCAACTTCTTCCTAATTTACTTGGGGGAAATTATAGGCTACTGCAGAAAAAAAGATTCAGTGTGGGAATGACTACTAATATGTAACAAGGAACTGAATACCTGTACTCATATTTATAAAATTAGGCTCACTTTTAACAAACAATTTCTTCTTAAAGAAGGAAAGAAGCTCCAGCTACGATAATGTAGCTATTGTTCCTACTCTGTAGTTAATGTGTTGCGAAGACCTACACACATACTTTGTCTGCTTTAGCAAAACAACTAGCTGCTCCATCTATTCACTCAATCTCCAGTTTAGCATCATTGCCTCTCTCACACTTCTGGCACCGACTTAACTGGTCCCTTTAGTCCTCACAAGTGCATTAACAAAGCTTCCCATCAAAGTAACACCCAAAGTACTATTATTAGCTTAGCTTCAATACAGCACAGAAATTGAGAGTGGCTGCAGCTAGAAAAAGCCTATGTAGATGTTACTTGTCTGACAGCTTCAGGGTTATTTTCAACATGTTAAATAACTCAAAAATGACTCAGGCAGCTAGTCACTGACATCAACCCCAGCACAGCTGAGTAAGTAATGTTAAGGCCCTGTAAATGGAAGGAAATCCTATTATGAATGCCAGAAGGGGCATCAGTCTTTTCTTCCAAGCCACTGCTCCCCGTAAATGAGGGGAACAGCACTAAGAACCAAACACAAAGCCTGATTTTCAGCAGTTACAGTAAAGCCATACATCCTTCCAAGGTGGGGACAACCAGGGAAAAGATTTAAAAGACTGTGGAACTGCTAAAATATTGACACTTTCAGAGACAAATCTTAAACATGAAAATCTCTACAGTTCTAAAAACTTCATGGAGGCTATACTGAAACAACAGCTGGCTGTTCTGCTTGTTGCAATTTATGGCTGTTTGAATTTGCTTTTGCCACTTCCTTCATTCAGGTCCTAACAACCCCGATACCACCAGGCAGCCCGCAGTCAGGCAGGCAAGAAGCTGGGTTCTACAGCCCTTGGTCTTGGGGAGGGACGGGGGGGGTGGGGGGCAGAAAGGGAGTAAATGGATACACAAAGAGAAACTATTAGTCACTACAAAATGTCCTGCCAGGGAACGTTTGGGAAATACTGTTATTGAGGTGCACATAAGCGTAAGCAGATCCTTTCTGTCACTTCAGAGGAAAAAGGGGTGAGGATGAAGGAGATCTGTGATTTCTGCACAGAAGGGAATATCTGTGCAGAAATGGCTGTTAGTCTGGGCTAACCAGAAAACAGTAGCTTAACCACAATGCCCAAGTCTCTCCCCATTCAGAGCAAGGAAATCAAATTCCATTCTCGTTTTATCTTGGCACAGATCTTTTGCTTCAACCTCTGAATTACACCAGTTGCTGTGATTAGGACTCAGGGCCATTATTTTTGGCCTTTAAAAAAAGGACTGCACTAAGCTGAGAGTAACTATGTCTAGTATAAATACCAAGCTGAGCAATGGGTAAGTTTTAATTCAGACACATTAATCAAAGAAAATAAAGCAATGCAAAAGCATCTGGCAACACACGAATTAGTAAGACTAAATGTCTCACTTCTCACAGTAATTGTTTCTTGGCTTGATAAAGTAGGCTTTTCTCCTCTCAACTGTCCTGAGAAGTTTACATTTTCCTCCCTTCTTTGAATCTCTCCAAGGTATTGCTATAATGAACATTTCTCCTGGAGACTTCTGGATAGATTCAGCATGTTTTCGCTATGATTTCCATATGACAACTACTAAATTTCATCACATGAGCACCACTGCAACACTTGCTGGGCTGGAGCACAGTTCAGTGATGTGTTAAAAATGAAAATGTTGCAGCTTGTCTCCTCTGTGGCTTCTGCTGTCCCAGGTGAGCAGAGATCAGCCCTGTAACACAGCACTTACCTGCAGGACACCAAACAGGCCCTAGGCCCTTGCATTATTTTCCTCATTAACTGCCCATATATCCCAGAGCTGTATCTCTTTATGGATTCACTTGGAAAATAAATAAGGTAAGTACCCTCAGAGGATTACATGTTTTATAATGACATCTGTCTGTCTCAACCAGCCTGACAGAAGCTTCTCCTCTTTACAGAAATTGTAAAATACTGGCAGCTTGTTCCCTTAAAATGATTCTACCCTTGGCCCTTAATACACAAATTTTATTCTTCCACTGCTCACACCCAGCTTGAGCTTCCTTTCATTTAGTTAAAATGAAGAGTATTTAATTTCAAGATTATCTGAATCATACTGAATAATTCATGTAACTGAAACTAAATCACAGCCATGGTCTCAGTTATACATCAAATCTTGGTGTAACTTACATGACATAACATCAGAAAACATCTCTGAGCAAGGGATACTCAAGCTCTCCAATTACATCCTACTTACCACTAGGGGCCAGCAGTTCACCTGCTGCTGCTACACCAAGGAGTACCTGGACACCTGAAAGTAATTCTGCTCTCTCTTCCACCTGCTAAACCATATTAAAATAGACTAGAAATTCAAACCCACCTATCTTACACATAAGGAATAGCTCCCTTTGGTCATAAGAGGTACTTCACAGAGGGAGAGAGAATTAACTTAGGCCATTATGGATTTAAAGGAGGTACAAGGAAAAAGAAAACAGAAGCATTACAATGGGGGAGAATTATTGGGGTTGGTTATTTTCCTCCACTGAAAGCTATCAGTCCAAGGAAGGGTGTTAATTGTTTTCACTATTTCAATGCCATCTCTGAAATTAGTATCTGTGGCCTGAGACGTATAATTTAACATTTGGCTGCCCTTCCCTCTAGCTATAACAGGCTACCTAGGGAGCAAAGACACAGTGGATTTGATATCTCATTCCAGCACATTTACTTGGAGACAATCCCTTGCTTTGGAAAATGGCAAGCAGTAATCATCTGAAAAAAAAGTCTCTGTTTAGACATCAAAAAAAAGTAAAGATGTTCAAAATGTCTTCACCATATATTTATTTACCTTTACTTGTTTGGCAGACATAGCAGTAAGCAAGGGCGACTAAACAGCATGTATATCGTAGAGCTATTACATCCTGGTGTCAAATTACGAGGGAAAAACCTCATCTTATCACAGACATTGCATTACTGTAGACAATTACCAAAAAATGCAGCTCCACACAAAACCAACTTAGCATTTTTCAGGTTCCTCTGGACTTAAATAGCACCCGTCTCATAGGAATTTTATAATTTAAGAGCACTACAGGAGAGCTACTGGAAGAGATTAAGAGATTAGTCTATTAATTAAAACTTTTATCCTGTATTAAAAAACAACCAACCAACTTCTAGAGGAGATGAATCCGTATAGAGGAGAAAACTTTAATTATAGTTATTACAGTAACTAAGGACTGTAACTCCTTAGTTACAGTTTTCCTAAGGAGCAGACAACCAGGAAAAGATGAGCCCACCAGTTTCTTCCCCCTACTTCCACCTCTTTGCAAACCAGTGGCTAAGACCGCAATGCAGATACTGCTCGCATGAGAATACCTTCAACAATACAGTTTCTCCTTGAAAACTGGATCTCCTTTAAAGTACTTTTGCACTATGCTGGGAAATAAAGTCTCACAAATATTATTGCCTACATTAGGGAGGTTCTATAGCAGAGATGGCTGATCCCAGCTAGGAAAACCTTGGCATGCTGCACCCTTCGAGAGCTGTGAAGCATGAGAGGTGGCAAAAGATCTCTTCAAAGTCCAAGCAAGGAATCTCTAAGACTAAACCTAGATATTTTCCCCAGTCCACAGTAAGCAAAACAGCACGGCAGGTACGGAAAACAGCAGTAACATGCTGCCCGTCAGCCTCAGAAAAACCCCAAACACCAGACCACCTCAGGTTGATGTGACAAGCAGAACTCCCCTGAACACAATGTAATTGCAACAGTTTATACAAGCTGTGAGTCTAGCACAGGGTTTTTCTAACTATGAACAGCTGGCATAATTCTGTTAAAGCTGTGTCTCAGCACAGTTCAACTGCAGATCAGTCCTGTTTCAAAGAAAACAAAGATGATAATTTTGGAGAAACAGTTGCCTGAAATACAATAAAATACTCATTACGAAACTCAGGCTGCTCCTACCCTTGAGAGCATTTATTAACCCTTGTATTAAGTTCCTCAGATCCTTTCTGCTTGCTGTGTAAATCCAGCCCTGTTTCCTTGCTGCCTCCATTTTGCATTGCCACAGTAGTTGTGTGCTTGCAGCTTCTCCTCACAGTTTTAGAAGTCAGTAAATGGGTTTCAGGACAACAGACACTCAAGCCACTCAGTATCAAAATTATTTAGAAAAAAAAAAATAGAAGTCAGTTCCACCTGTTGAGCCTCATTGAATCCTCCTCTTCTTTTTGCATGGATTTTCCATTGATATCAGGCATCAGGCTTGCATCCCCAGCAAAAGGGATGGTCAAGCCATTATATTTACCAAAACAAATTATGCAAGCTGAGGACAACAGTTCCTTGCAGCAATATCACCTAAAGTATGGGAGAGGGCATAGAGAAAAGAGGGCTCAAAATCAAATGTTGTTATCAATGAAACTTTGTTCATGTCAGTAGAGGATCTGTGTACCAGAAGAAAAGAAACAGGGAGGGAATGGCTGCAGTTCCTTAGCAGGCAGCCAAATTGAAGAATAACATATCTCTAACACAGCTACTTAGAAAGTCTTTCAGTAAGTATGCCTGGGTCCAGTAATTGCAGCATTCTTACAGCCATAAATAGATTACTAAAAAGCAAGAGCAATTCTGGGGAAAATGTGATTATAGGAATGGTAGGTCTCATCTAACTATTTTGTGTTATTTAGCACATATTTTCCAAGTAGTAAAAGACCTGCATTTTCAAAGAGAAAAATAACTGCTTTACCAACCCCAGGGAGAAAGAGGCATTTTGAGAGACTTGCCCATTAACATGGAGCACAGAGGTTTGCAGATATCCAGATAGGCTTGATTAACTACTGCTTCTTCTTGACTGGCATATAGTTTGCTCAAGAGACCCAACACTCACACTGAGCCTAGAGTTTTAACGTGCAC
The DNA here is from genome assembly GCA_013397865.1 of Struthidea cinerea. Taxonomy (NCBI): domain Eukaryota; kingdom Metazoa; phylum Chordata; class Aves; order Passeriformes; family Corcoracidae; genus Struthidea; species Struthidea cinerea. The sequence continues at coordinate 184,932 of VZTI01003588.1, forward strand.
TGGAGACTCAAAACTCCCGAAACTTGAGACTGACGTGTCTGTCAATGTACAAGAAAAGAGCAGGTACACAATTATAGAGGTAGTAACACATAACAGAACTCCCAGTTCCAAGCATAGTCTTGGAAACAACAAAAATTATATTTGCATTCAGAAATAAAACTAAAATCAGTGATAGTAGGTCAGTTAGACACACTATGATAATTTCAATTGTTATTGATTTGTAGGTTTAGTATGGTATGTTGAGACAGTCAATCTCTGTTTTAAAGTAGCATACTCAAGCTTTAAGAATGTGCCTTCTTAAAATCTCAGAACATTTGTTTCACATTGTGGTCACTGCTCTGAAGACTGCAGTGACAGGCTCAGAACCTAAAAATCATGTTTCTCCTTGTCTGCTGGAGAAAGTCCACCAGCTCACAACAGTGTGGGAGACAAAAGAGATCTGAAATGATCTGAATCCTTTCCTGTGACACATGCAAACTGACAGGTGTGCTTGGACATAGCTGCTAGAAAATAAAGTACGCTGAGCAATTACAAACTTGCTGTTTGTCTTGGGAATCAGTAAATCTAACTGAGTTGTATTGATCAAACCAACAATGTTGCCTCTTCAGAAACCTGATGAAAATGCCAACACAAAGGCCATGAATAGGTGCTCTATGGTTTACGGGGAAAGCTGAAAGGGGTCACCAGATGTTCTGTACAGAAGGTACTTTGTCTATAGGTATGGTGCAGATTCTCACAGCTTGCCTGCTTTAAAAAGACTTTACAAAAAAAAAAGTTCTATAAAATTCTACCATCAACACCCTGTGTGCACAGCCAAACACCCAGCAGCTCATGTACTAACAGTGAGGATATATGCCTAGGAAACTACAGGCTGAGACACTGTGTGTTAATTGGCTGATTGGCTAATTGCTGTCACACACAAAGTGTGACCCACCTCAATGGTGTCTACCTCTCTCTGTCTCTTTTTCCACGAAAAATTTTATTCCAGCATGAGTTACACAAATTTGTCTAACTTCAACTGAAGAGAAAGGTATAACCCAGTTTACCCACATAGCCATATTGTAAACAAAATTAGATGGAAAAGGTGAAAAATCCCTCCCATCAATAAACAGCAAATTACACAATGTACAGAAAAAGAAAAAATTCTGCAGAAGAGTGGGTGGCTCTGAGGGGGGTGAATACTCCATGTGCACACTATGTCTTTCTCTTTTACCAGTGAACTTCCTACAAAAGGAGCTTGCAAACCTTTTGCCTAAAAGGGAAACCGTAACTAATGGCATCTGCCACAGGAACAGATGAGCATTCACTGAATTGCAAACCACAACTTCAGACACCCTTAACTCCCACACAATAGATCACCAGTGCCTCTCAGGTTCAGCTGGTCTCCAGCATGCTGCTAGACTTCTTCGAAACAGGAGGGCTGTTAAGTGACAAGTCAGCCAAGTGACAAAAGAACCAATATCAACATACATAATGCAACCAAACCAAGTGAACTTGGGTCATCTTGCTTACAACAGCATGGCTTGCCATCCCTGGAGAAATCAGGATGCTCTCAGGCTAAGAAGGCACTGATTCTTGTCTCACTCAGGCTCCAGGGGCACGACAGGAGCAATCTTTTTGTCCTATCAGAGAAGGAGGGGGAAGGAAATGCTACAGTCTTGAAAGGTCTAGTTCAGATACATACAAAAGGGAAAGGATGCCAAGGAAATTATAAATAAATGTTTAAAATGGGGACTCTGGCCAAATGGAGGACTGAACCAACACATTTTTGTACAGTGAGCAGTGTGAAACTGGTGACTTCAAGACTCAGAGGATCTATTTTAAGGATTTATACTGGAGGTTTCACAGCATTTTCCTTTCTCGTGGTGCCTTTGACTCTGCATACAAAACCAGATTATATATAAATGGGCTGACTCACACCACTCATTTTATATGAAAAAGGGTTCTATGCAGTTTTGAATTTAAGTCAAACAACTGGCTATGTAAAACAAAAACACATTAAGTAAATCATACTCTCTGACTGGAAGACCCATGAAGCTGAATTCTGAATGTGTGGGGCACGCAGTCACACCAGAAACCCAGCAGACCTCAGGAGGTCTCCACTCCAGCCCCCCACTCAAGCTGACCAGCCTGGGGGCTGAATTACGAGATTAGCAGAACAACTAACCTGGGTTGAAAACACTTGTGAAAAATTTTGGGGTGGGAAGGAAGAAGAGGCTCACAGATACCCTGTGGGGAAACCATGGTCAAGGCTGACCCCCCCCTTCCCAGCTGCAGCCTCATCACTGTCATGCACCTGGCAATCCCTGCCTCACTTGCCACAGGATTCCCCTTGGCTCTGAGCTCCCCATCCCACAGGGAGCAGCTGCCCTGCGCTGCACCCTCTGACATCAAATACTGAAGCTGGAATAAAGTGAATAGATTTCTTTAAGCCAAGGCTTTCACTCTCTGTGGTGAAAATAAAAACTAAATAGCACTCTGTAGAATTTAAGAATTAATAGGAAGGCTAAAAAGATGACAGCGTAACTAAGATAAGTAATCAAGTAGCTTCCCCAAACCTGTGTGCAAAGACAATAACAAGGTCTATTGTTTCAAGTCTAAGATAGGATTCAAAGTGAAAGAACTGCTTTAAAAAGTATTTTTAAATATATTGTAAAAAAAGGTACTAGATCATATAAAATATTTTAAATAATGCAAATAACTTCAAGCTACTAGAGTTTGCTTCATCAACATCAGACAATGCATGCTGAGTTGTAGAACCACTTCTCTACTTACTGATCCAAATTACTAATTTACCCGTAGGTAACGAAATAAAACTTTATTTTGCAGGTTGGTTACATTACCAGATTGGTAAAAAGCAGGTAGATATGTTCAAGGTATTCTGGGGCAAGGTATCTAGTCTACTTATCAACAGCATTCATGAACTGCATAACCAAAAAAAAGAAAAAAAAAAAACCGAAAAGTATAGTTCTTTTTAAGAAACATATTTCAATTATTGAACAAATATCATGTTCACAGAAAAACAGTTGCCCTTCTATAACAGGCAGTTTTAATGAGTCTATTTCCATAAAAATGCTTGATTTTCAGCTTCAAACCACTCCAGTGCCCTCCTTCAACTCCCTTGCTAGGCATCTGATTAAAAACAAGTATTATGAAAAATATTCACAATTTTATTCATTTGAGTCTTATTCCAGGACTATTCTCTGGTATCATCCTTAGCTGTTTCCCATGAAATGCTCTAGGGCATCCATTGCTGATAAACACACACACACACCCCTCACATCCCACATTCCATTTCAAAGAATATGGATTGATTTATGGATTGTGATATGGTCTAATATCACTTACATGATAAAATCTCCTACCTTCTATTGCAATGAGAGTAAACGGAGTCACCTTCACTACAGAAACTATTATTTGCCACTTCCACAAGAGATGAAGGTTTCATTTCTCTTCTCCCTGACTTTCAAATTAGCTATTGACAGCTACACAAAGGTAAACACTACACTCTCACCAAAAACTGCTGCATCCCTACAGAGCACCTAGAGCGTGAGCAGAGCAGCCGCCCTTCTCCACAGCATCGTGGGTGAAAAGCCTCTCCTGCAGGAAGGCTGCTGCATCAGACTCTATTTGAAAGCCAAACAAAATAACATCAGGACTCATTTCACTTAAATCCCTTGGTAGTCTTTCCCCTTCAATCATTTGACGATTATATCTTTGTAAGAAGAGCTCTTTGAGGGCCAAGCTGCTGCACTCCCTTTTTAGGAGGGAGGAAGAGGGAGAAGATCCTTCTCTGGAGCTCTGTGCTGGCCTAAAATCATATTTAAACTTGCTCACTGGAAAACGAGGCTCTGGGACAGATCCCCAGCACATACGTATCCCTCCAATACAGACCAGCTGCGGTGTCACCTCTGCGTGGTCTAAACCTGGACATCTTCCCTGTTTTGGTGGTGCTTTCCATAACAGTAGCTTAAATCCAGCTCTTACTACTGGCAGAATTTCAAACCCCTTCACACTACATTTGCCTGAGTTTAAACAGCACTGAACCATGCAGTGAAGTTATAGCCTAAATTTCAAGCTCTTCCAGAAGAGCCTGCAATGAACAGCCGACCAGGAATGTAACAACATTATGACACTCCTTTAATTCCTTGAGAAAAAAAAATACAGTGCTTTTTCTCAATCATTACTATGGTCATTACATATACTACTGTATTTCAAGACTTAACATCGCTCCAATTCACAAGCAATAAAGGAGGGAACAGAAAGGCAATGGCTCTGCCGGGTCTGCTCTGGTCTGGTTTGGTTTCTTTTTGAAAGTGCGCAATTGCTGTCAGAGCAATGAACTGCCCATTTCTGCTGGAGATGTTGCTTCAGGAAAAACCAGTGGCTTTAATCCTTTTATCTCAGCAGAGGTCACCCTGAAAGTTGCATTGAAGAAACAAAACAAAAGCACATCTCATGTAATATGCCTGACTACTGAGAAGGAAAAGCCCCGCAAGCTTGAAACAAAGCCTCCAGCAAAAGACTTCCGGGTGCCCTGTGACACACACAGCCATCAGCAATTTATAACTTTAAAAAAAGAGCTAAGGGAAGGCTTCAGATATATTGCATTTTGCTATAAAACAATGACTGGATTTGCTTGGGGGAAAAAAAAAGCTACTCTTCTCATTTATAAATTAAGACATGGAGAGGTTCCTGTCCCATTCCTCTGCTAAAGACTAATTTTTGCACCTTCCATTCTATTCCCCAGTTCCCAAATGCAATTGTGCAAATGCTTAACCTTGAGCACTGAACTGAAGTCAATAACATCATCCACTTGCTTAATGCCAACACGACCAGTTTAAACTGCTGCAGCAGAACACAGAAACCAATCTGAAATCCAGGGTTTAATTCTTCAGATTTGATGAAACTCTGACCACAGCTGGACTCTGCAGGGTGAGGGGGATGGGGACTGTTGAGGCTGTTCCAGTGCTCATCTTGGAGATACAAAATGTCGCAGCAGCAGAGCAGAGCAAAGAGCCCAGGATTTGTACCTTCTCTTCACTTCAGACTGAGTCTTTAATTTCTCAGACCTACATGCTAATAGGGTAGTTTGTTCAGCTGTTTCACTCCTGATCAAGACATTTGAATACAAATCTTACTTTAGAAAGTATCTTTGCTGAAGCTGCTTGAATTAAGCTTGACAAGTAGCATGAAAAACACGGAGTAACAAAAGTGTATCACTGGTCCCTTCAGCCAAGTTTTTACTGATTTTACAGGACACTTGAAGAGCTGAAACCCTAATTAAAAAAAGACATGCATGGATTCTACATAAGCAGTGTATGTTTAACAACTGAACTCTCTTAAAAATGTTTATTAGCCCAATTTTTAAATTTGAGTGACAATACATACTGCAGACTCTGTGTACAAGCTGTATTAAGCTACCTGACACCAAAACAGGACTTTCTGAGGCAATGAATAGCAATCATATCCAGTGAAGATGATAGGAGAAAATGCTGCCATTGAATCATCTCCCTGGAGCTCCTAGAGCCTCGCACTTCTTTTTCCATGGCTTTCCAATTCAAGCCTAGAATAAGGATATGTCTTTTCTAAACAATAAAGCCTGGTCTGAGGAGGCAATGAGTAAGGGATGTTAAGTAGGACCCTTTCATTACCAGTGGTTATAAGACAAAACATTATTACTCTATGGAATGATATATCAGAGCAACAGTGTACAAGAAGGCTTGAAATATAAAAATATAAAGACTATACACTATAGATGAGGTTAACATTCCTAAGTAGGAAAAGATTTTGAAAATTTAATTTATAGCCATTTCAAAAATATTGTTTTCCGTTACGCAGGCCAAAACTTTCAACTTAGCACTGCATTTTAGCACAAATACTTGTTAAAACTAACTGAATACCAGCAACTCTTATTTCTTTTTTTTAACTGAAAAATCAATTGTTTGCTGTGGAAAAAAAACATGAGCAAGGAATACATTTAAATTCCTATTTTAAAAAGTGCAGAGAATTTTACTTGCATAGAAAAATGTGGACAAATGGGGTATTCCTTGCAAAGATTTATATATCAGCTAGAGACTGTTGTCACACCAGACCTAAAACAATTTTACCACACTTAAGAGGCTCAAGAATGCTTTTGTTTGAGCACAGAACTTTTCTAAACATAATGCAGCTCTGCTAACAGCCACCAGCCCTCAAGCAGAAGCCCTTGGAGAGGTATTAACCTGAAAGCCATTTATCTTTTACGTCAATTTGCAAGCAAACACCAACACAGAGAGCCATTAGAGAACAAGTGCTCTCTGGATGCTGAAAATCAATGGAGGAAAATTAAAAATCAACAAAGCTCTTACATACAGCCTCTTAAATGAAATGGCCTGTGATCTAGTCAATCCCAGTTAAGAGGAGAGTAAAATAAAATCTTAATCAAGGATGAGCCATAGTGACACTTCTTATCATATGTATATTGTATATCATATATGTAGAATCTTCTTGTGGTTTGGGACGGTCGGGACGGCTAGAGACGAGAGATCTCTGAAGATAGGTCTTTGAGCATGAGATTTATTGTGAAGGGCGTGGTTGCAGGGGCCCTGCTCGGAGCTGCCAGCAGCAGCTCGAAGCAGGGCAGGAAAGCAAGAGAGAGCAAGCGGTGCACACGAGAGCAAATGCACAAGAGAGGAGAGGAGAAGAGAGAAGTGCAGAAGTAGAAGTAGAAGTGAAGAGCAAAAGTGAGTTCTCATTTACAATACTATAAATCTTCTTCTGTGCTGAATATTCTAATTTTCATTAACCAATCTAGTACCAGATACAAATCCTATAGCATTTACATACAGCCTATAAGAATCATTACATTACCATACTGCGTTACATTTTAAGCCCTAAAAACTACTCTTGGGACCCCTTCTGCCAGGCTGGTAGGGTCTGCTCTGACCCTTGGACCTGTCTGCAAGCAGAGGGTATTGTTCAATTAAAAGGGGATTACCTTCTGCTGGCTATACCATTGTTTTCCAGTTGTTCAGTAACTAAGGCTTGGTATCTCAAAGCTTGCTTTCATTTCAATCTTGCTTATAGTTTCCATATTCTCAGCATCGTTTGCCAGGCAATCATATTTATAAGGCTTTCCTGTTTCATATTCCCCAACAATATACCTCCAACTATAATCTGCATCATACGGATATAATCTGGTAATAAAGCAACTCATAGGGCATAGAACAATTAAGAAACTATTTTCAACACTCCAGTTCTAATGCCCGACTAAAGGTTGATGCTTCAAGAAGGTTGATGACAAATGAAGTGGTACAAGCAAATATAGCAGAAGCTTTGTTTTGATAAATACCCTGTTGCTTAGATCCTCAAGAGTAAACTCAGCTAATTTATATCTTATCAAACTTAGCTTAGATCATGTAGCAGCACTGGGAGCAACACACTGCCTGTGATGCTCTTCCACGTTGCTCAAAGCCATGGAGAAATCAAAAAAATAAAGAAGTAAAAATATTCAAAAGATTTGCTTATGCTGTTTTACCTACTAGTCACTGTCACCCATGAACCAGTCAAACCCCTGCTCCTGAGAACATGATCAGATATTAATATAAAGATGGCAAAAGAATTCAATGTCATGTGAATTAACCTCTCTGTTACCTTGCAATAAACATGCAACAGCATGAGGTTTGCCAACAAAACAGAAGATCATTCAGCAAGGCAATTAATAGCCATCCTAATGTGACAATTTCCCTAGGATGTAATAGGTATGGCACAACTAAGTAGTTCTGTCCTACATGTACTGAAATAATCTTTACTGGTTGAATTAATTTTCTCTATTATTTCTGAATGAGGAGAAGGTCTCAGTGTTTCTACTTTTGGTGACAATTCCTCAACACAGCAAGCAGAGAGAAGATGCAAGGATTTCCTTAGATCCTTTCTAATTTCCACTATAAACATGACTTCTGTGAGGAAAGAAGAATTCTGAGGTAAAAAATAAACAGAAATGAGAGACCTTACACCCAAGGCATCTCTCATTTGCTTACAGCCTGTTCAGCAAATGGAACCAGTTATTCCAAATTAATGCAAAGGATAGGGTAGGAAACTAAAAACAACAGTTTTGACTGAGAACAAGCAAAATGTAAAGATCAGGTCTCCAAGTTATCTATCCTTTTGCTGCAATTGCTCCTACGTGGGTGTGCAAGAATACTGCATGGCACCATGGTAAGGACTGGTTGGTACCATGACTGTAGCGATATGGAGCAGCGAGGAGGACCCAGGCAGGTGCAAAGGAGGAACTCTATTTACAAAAAACCCGGCCTTTTAATGCCATTAGTCAGTTGTTAGTTTACATAGTTTTAAGGCACAACAAACCAAATTTAACCAACCACCATACACCCTGGTGCGGGCAGGAGGCATTCACGCAGCCAGCCTCACTTCCCCTATTCTAGCTGAGTCACTCTCCCACAGTTCATTTCTACTTAGGCTAAGCAACAGGCCAGAGCTATGATTTTACCAGGCCTTCCCTTTACACAGCTTTACCTAGCAGTCACACATGACCGCTGATATGGTCATGAGTTTTTCCTTTGATTTATGAGTCATGGTCCCAGCTGAGGGTCTTTGAGTGAATCATCCATAGTTAGATGTTGTGGAAACACCCTGTGCTTCCAACTTCAGCCAGACAAATCTGGGCAGAAATCTGGGTTTCTCTTTTCCTGTTCTTTCAGAGAAATATCAGTGTTTCAAGCTCGTCTGTGAGACTCCTTTGCCACATACCTTTTATTCAGTATACTGGAATTACAGATCCAACCAAAGCACATAACTCCACCACGAACTCGACTGCTACCTCTTTTGTTGGGGCTGTTTTCATCAGCAGCAAATGAAGTCCCTCATCTTTGCCTTGGTGATGAAATTGCTTGACCTTCTAGAAACATACAGACTTTGAAAACCTTTTCACACACCTTTCATCTTTATCTTGTACAAGGACTATTTTTCAAAGGCTTTGCAAGCTGTTGGGTGTAAAAAGACTTTCATGATTACCATCTTTTCCTTGTTTACTAGTGTGAGGGTGCTAAAACTGTGGGCATCGTTGATGTCTTCTACCAAAAAATACAAACTTTGAAGTGCCCAAATGGCCATCCATCTTATAACCATGAAGACAGATGGAATGGCATATCTGAACACAAACATAACAGATTTAGGACTACGTAAATCTGCAGAATTGACATGTCAAGATATTTGTTTAGCAATCAAAATGTTCTCAAAAATGATAAAAATGAAAACTCACAATTTATTCTTCCAGAGTAAAGACAGTTTCCACAGGTGACTAACTCAGGAAGTCTTAGATGACAGATTCAGTAATTTTTAATAGGTAAGGGAATAGAAGCTAAAATACAAACTGCACCTTAACTTTTTTTTTCACTTCTGAGGTTAAAATTTCAAGAGAGTTGGGTGAGACAGATAATAGCTCAGGACATCTTTGTTTATTGTAAAGCTCAAGAAAATTTGTAAGAAATCACAGTAGATTTTCTCTAAAGTCAGAGGTAAAATGCATTATAATTATAAAAGGCAAAGGTAAAATGGCAGTTGCCAAAACCTTGACTACATTGCTTGCTCTTTCCTAGCAAGGCTCATCTGATTGCAACTTGACTCATCAGATGTTGTTTTAACAGCTCTTGAGATGCACAGAGTTGATGTCTATGCTCCCCTGAAGACAAGAACATATTTTTCAAGGCTCCAGGCTGCCAGCTGCACTGCAGTGAAACATATGCTGTCCTGTTACTTCAGATAATGAACGGCTTCTTTTTTGTTCAGTGATTCAGCCACAGAAATAAATTATTTTGTCTCCTGAGACTTTTGAAATGAGTGAGGTCTCTGCAAACAGACATCAATTGCATTGTGTTTACTGGGTAATATACTTCTAACATGGGGCTAGATTATTCCAACCAAGGTATGATAATTTGGATGGCTTTTGTAAGCAGCAGCTGAGGTAATCAGTTGTGACTCTGCTATTCCCAACAGCAAACCTTATGGAAAGACTATAAATATTGCATAGCCACCATTATATGGGATGAACAAGCATTGACAATATACTGTATTCTGAAATGGTCAGTAAGTAAACTCATTCCCATGAGAGAACTCCATTTAGGAAGAGATTTTTAGACTAAGTATATCCAAGATTACAAAGAGGTCTGGTGACATTGTTTTAGAAACTTGGAGCACTGACACCAGTCACCAGCTCAACCCCATGTGGCACTACTGCTCGTACTCTCATTCCCTAGGTATGAAGAGCATTTAATCCAGAATATGGGTTCTTCACACGGAACTAGTCTCACAGCAACCATCATCACACTTATTGTATTTGGAAGCCACCCATTGTAAGTGCTAAAAAGCTAGAAGCAGAGAAATTCTTCAGCCTTTTCTCAATATTCTGTGGGAAGACTGTCTTTCCTATGTAAGCTATTTTAAACAAGGTCACAGTTTCATAAACTTCTTGCACCCGCAAGCTGTTTTGTAAAATTGTTATGGCTTTAATTTCAAAAATATTTTAGAATAAGTATCTTAAGACTTAGCCAATCCTCTCAAGGCGTGGATGGCCGAAGAACCAATTACCTATTGCCATTCAACACACTTTTGCGATCTATCTTGTAAAAGTAGTTAGAAAATTACTGAAGGTTAAGCTTCGGCTTCCACTTGTTCATAAGCCTGGACTCTGTCATTTTCTTTATGCGCCTCGGACGTAACAGAGACAACCCATCAGCATGATGTACTCAATCCCCACAACCAGTTCAGTAACGTCTTTATCAATGATTTGGATGAGGGGGTCTTAGAATCATGAAATACCAGGTTGGAAGGGGCCTCTAGAATCATCTGGCCCAATGAGTCTTGGCAAAAGAGTGCACTTTCAGTAAGTTCACAGATCAACAGGAATGCTGATCTGCTGGAGGGTAGGAAGGCTCTGCAGAGGGATCTGGACAGGCTGGATCGATGGGCCAAGGTCAACTCCATGAGGTTCAACAAGGCAAAAGTGCCAGGTCCTGCCCTCATGACCCCTGCATGGAGGACGTGTCCCCGGCACTTAGGGACATGGGTTAGTGGTGGCATTGGCAGCATTAGGTTTATAGTTGGTCTTGATAATCTTAAAAGTCTTTTCCAATATAAATAATTCTGTGATTATATGGTACCCCAGTGTGAACTGGGGATTCATACCCTGGAGCTTTAGAAAGGGAAGGAGTTTACATAGAGGTTTGAACTTCTTTGTCCAAAGGAAAGAGATAATACACTATGAAAGCGGAGTGTCAGTTTGAGGTGATTCTTTACCAAAACTGCATCTGATGTGCAATTTTTCATCTGAGGTACAACTCCCTCAGCTTCCAGTTCTGCAGTTGTTAGCAGTGACCACGCATGGCTGCCCAGCCATACAGGCTGAGCTGAATGCTGCTGCTGCTCCTGGAGTGCGGGTGCTGGGAAAAGCCCCCTCCAGGCTGACCTGCAACTGGAAGGGTGGGAGGACAAAAACAGAAGTCGAAGGGAAATAAACTGGAATGGAAAGCTAGAGGAAGAGACACTAGGAAAACACTTTTTTTTTGAGCTTTCACAAAAGCAAAGTGGGGAGAGACATGTCATTTCCATCAGCCCAGCACTCCCAGAAGCTGACTAGAGTCACAAGGAATAAAAGCAAACCAGGTCACAGGGATGCCAGACCTCCCCAAGTTACTATTCCAGTTCTTGCAATCTGAAAAATCAATACTCAAAACACATGAAAGGCCAGATTGCAGCACTGTGCACAGCTAAACAACAACCCTAGATGAAAGGTCATCAAACTGGAGTACCTCTGATTACCATGTAATATACCACAACAGAGCTGGGCAAGCCTAAATTGGAGGCTTCCTCCTGCTATTTATGATTTCTTAAGAAATGATAATAAGCTGGAAACAAACTCTTCAAGGAGGAAGTACAATAGCATCTTAATGTGCAGCAATCAACATATATTTACCGGACTAAAAAGTAAACGGAAAATTTACCGTGCATTCTCATGTTATTCTTAATTTTTCTAAGATCTACTAAAAATGCCTACAGCCTTTAGAATAGACTGAGAAAAGTTTTTGAGATTTCTGGTAAAAGCCACAGTAGAGGTCACTGCCAGATTACAACTGCACTGTTCTCTGGAGTAATTTTGTTAGCTGAAGCTGCAGGAAGGCAGAAAAGGGGACTCTCGCATTCTGCTATTACATCATTTGCTCATTTTAAAATTATTTGCTATCATGAACACTTAGAGACTCAGACTTTCTCTGTTTCTTCCTGGGTGATATTTAGCTTACATTCCTGAACATGGCTTAAATGCTGTGGCAGGTGACACAGTAGTGTTAAGGAACAGCTAAGTGCCCAACCTCAAACACTGACAAGTTGCAGTAATTTCTTTAGTCAGAGAGCAGACAAGGGAGATGGTAAAAAAAAACACAAACAAAACACAGAGTGCTATCAAAATGTTCAAAAGATAAATAACTGGCAATTACCTAAATTATGGACCACTGAACACAAGAAGAGAGAAAAACAGAGCAGTGTCACCTGTAGACGGTGAGCATCAGCCTAATGAATTTGCCTCTTAAGATCTTAGTTTAAAAAAAATGGGGGGAAGAGGATAATGCCCTTACTAATGAATCAAAAAATTTGAAAAATACATAAGTAAAGCAGTATCCTTATAGCTTGGAGATAAACCTGGAGTCATAAATATTATGTAAGTCAAAAATTTACCAGCTGTCAGAGTAAAAAATGCGTAAGGTTCTGGCACTTATCAGGCTATTAAAATGTCAGGGTACTTTCAGAAAAAATAAATTTTTGCCAGATAACGCTGAAGTGGCAAAGGCAATGTTTTCAATGCACACTCGAATTCTGAGAAGTCTCCCAAGCCAAATACTAATTTTAATTAGGACTATTTATTATTTTTATAAGTAAACCTTGACATAATTTTAAAGCACTACATTTAACAGGGTGACAACTTAAACAAAATATTCCACTTTATCTCACTGGTTTTCCTTATCTTAGCTTCACCAACACTTTTCCAAGCCTTTTTATTTTAATTTGGAAGTCAGGACATATTTTTTCTTCAGAATTTTTAAGAGTATTGGTAAAAATTTCTAATCTTATCCTAACACAGCCATGTGGTAGTGGTACTTTACATGGTAAATGGTTTATAGTAGATAAGTGTTAATAAAAAGTGAATTCTGCAAATTGTGCAGAAACACAGGGGCAATGTTTTCTAACCAAGTATCTAAAATTAAGGTCCTAGATGTGAATCCAACTCTCTTCTTCATTTCTGAGTATAACTTTTTAAAGATGTAGTTCAAATTGCCTCAAACACTTTAGAAAAGCTTTAAAACTTTCATTATCTTCAGATTAGCTTTCTACAAATTTAAGAAATTTGGCTCAGAACTCACATCTTTAGTCTTAAGAGAAGTTTTATTTTAGATAACAAATTAGTATTTTATCAAATTATGTGTATTCACCTGCTTAATCTTAAAAAAACCAACACAAAGTGCAAAAATCTACTTCATCTCCCTTAAAGCTAATTATGATCTTACCATTGAAAATACATCCTCAATGTTAGTCTTTGATTCTGGAAATAATAACCATTCTGATTTTTTTTTCCATCAAAATATACTTTCATATATTTGACTACTGATATTTAAGGTATTGATAGACCTTCCACAAGCCCAAACTCCCCCGTAAACTGGTGGTCATGCATTTTTTATTTAATTCATCTAATAATTTGTTGTGATGGAAAAGACTAGTTTTCAAGACTAGTCTTCAAGCTGGGAGACTGGTTTAGATGTGTGGCATATTATTAAATTTCTCTAATTTCTTTCCCATGCAAGTAATTTACATCTTTCTGTTTCCACATATGTAAAAGGGAAATCTTATAACCTCTCCAGAATTCCCAAAGTTATTAACAGGAGACGCCAAGTCATCCACATGCACATAAAATTCTAAAATCTCATGGCAGAGTGGTTTTAATATGGTCTTGCAATATACCAGGCAATACATTAGTACCTCTTGAATGGAATTTTAGTTCAGAAAGGACAGTTTTATAGACTTTGTCAGCCTAAGTCAAGTGAAAAGTTACACTTGGACCTTGCAATAATATACAGCATGTGAGAGTTTCTGAGGAGCCTTTGCTTTGCAATCCCAAAGCACAGCGGAAACCCAGTATCCCTGAGACTTACACAGTGAATATGTAAAATGAAGAGGCCAAGACCTCCTGCTCCTGTGCTACAGCACTTTGCAGAACAGAGAAGCATTTCTGAAATCCTCAGCAGCAGCAGGTAAGAGAACCATTGCCTTTGCTGGAGCCCACAGAAAGAACTAAGTGTGACACACTATTATTCTCATGGACAGACTGGAACCTCTAGCCAAACCCCACTAATTTATGCTTGCCAGCACTGCATCCCAAACAAACTGTAAAAGCATTTAAACACAAAGTGATGCAATCTGTAAAAAAATTAGTTCACAGGTATGGCTGAATGAAAAAAACCAGGACATATATTAGCACTAAAAAACTACTCTAGTGCATATAATATCTTAAACTGATACGAGACGTTTGATTATTCTCATTGATCCCAGGCTGATTCCTGTAGTCATAGTTACACTGAAAGCACAGCTTTTATGCAACTAGCAGTCATCTGGTTTTGGCACCGAGGTTTACAAGGTAAACACCTGTAATCCCTTAGTGCCACCTGACTCACTTCCATCCCAGACCTTTCCACCACATCTCCTTGCACAGACTTGTGCCTTCTAGAAAAGAGTGAGAGCATCTTAGTCACACCTAAAAGCCATTTCAAGGGCCAGACTGCTAATTTTGTTTAGAGGATTGAGAAGAAAATCATGTATCTGTAAATTGTAGATTCACCAGTTGCAGCAAAAATCAATCCTGTTCTGTGTGGGGCAAATAGCTGACTTTCCTCATTAAAGTGAGAATAAAAGTATTACCATCATATTCAAATTATTACCTATGTACTGAACCAGCCATGACTGATAAATGCTAAACAATCTTAAAAAATATAGGAACATATTTATAACAAGTATTTTCAGCATGCTGGAAATCTTAAAATGCTGTTAAATATTGCAGGGGTGTGACACAAAAAACACCTGATAAATGTGCATTTGTCTTGAAATGGGTTCATAAAAATACTTAGCGCTTATTTAGGGATCAGAGGTGATCTAGAGACTTCAGTACTATGGCCTTAAGTCTGTAAACAAGGAAACTAAGCCAGACTAATTCTGTACTTTTTGCAGAACCTTACCTTGCAATCGGATCTCAAGGTAGGCCGTCAAATCATGTCATGTCACGGTGTTTTTGCACCAGGCAAATGATATTACAAGGTATGAGGCAATAGGAAGTCAGGCTTCAGGGAGGCTCAGGCTTGCTCAAGGTTATAGAAACTGATGTCAAGTCTCCTGGCTAGCAGCTTCCTGATCGAATCATCCCACCATCATTCCTGAAGAGATTTGTTTTATGAATGACAGATAGTTAAGGAGGTGTCAACAGATTTATTATTATCCCAAGAATATTGTGTTTTTTTTAATAGATACACAGACCATTAGCTACATTCTTCTAAATCATATTTAGTAATTCTTTAGTAATTGTAACCATGAAAGAAAAAGTTCTAATTTGGTCCAGAATCTACTTGTAAGGTGTAGGAAGAAGAAATTCTCAAAAATGCAGGAAAGAAAAGCAGAAAGACAGTGTTGGAAAGAGATCGGGAGATGGAAGGGCAGAAAGAGGAGATGAAAGGTTTCAAAAAAAAAGGAAAAAAATGAGTGAAGACACAAACTTAAACAGGCTTGCAGAAGATCCCTCCTCAAAACCAAACCAGCAATATTAAGGAGAATTCACCATTCATTTCATAGCAATCTTTTGCTACGAAGGGATAGCAGCAACCTAGTGCATTACTCCCACAGATGGAAAAGGTCTGTCTCTAGCACACGCCCCAAAGAGACCACATCAAGGAGGCTTCAGAGGTGGCTTGGTTGAATGTAAGGGGTTCCAGTTTCCAGGAGGAAGAATCTTTCTCTGACAGAAACACAGACTGTGAAAAAAAACCACCAAAATTAAAATCCTATTTTCGCTTGAATTTTTGCTGACTGTACTCAAACACATGGGTGCAGACTGCATTAGTCTTCACTCATTTTTTTCTTTTTTTTTTGAAACCTTTCATCATCTCTTTCTGCCCTTCCATCTCCTAATCTCCTTCCAACACTGTCTTGCTGCTTTTCTTTCCTGCATTTTTGAGAATTTCTTCTTCCTACACCTTATAAGTAGATTCTGGACCAAATTAGAACTTTTCTTTCATGGTTACAATTGCCACACAGGTCCTGCTTTTTCAGTAGAAGATTGCTGCTGCTGCAGGGTGCTGGGGCTACTGGGAATCAGGGCTCAGTTCAGAATTAGAAACAGGTAAGCAAACAGTTACATTCATCCCTTCTAGTAAACCCCACAAAGAGAGTGGAATAAACAAACTCACTGGAATACTTAATTTCCACAATAGTTTAGGAGCCCTGTATAAATGCTTGTGCCCTGACAGGCAGAAGCTGACTGGTTTAACATCAGTGTTACTCCTGGCAGAGCAGGAGGGCAGCAGCCCCAGGGATTCTCAGGGGGTGAGCACACTGCCAGCCCTGCAAAATGACCATGGGAACCATTTAAACCCTGCTCATTTCACTGTGCTTCCATGCCAAGTCTGGGGGAAAAAGTCCTGCTGCATGTCTGCTACCGAGAGAGCCAGAGAAGCCTGTGTGGTCAGCACGAGTGGAGTTGAACAGCTGCAGTGAAGAAAAGCAGAATTTGACACATCAGTAGATTGCAAAATGCTAGCATAGCGTGAAGCGTGGAAGCTGGGATTCCTCTGCCATTCCATCATCGGGGAAATGAGAAGGAAACACACAGGTATCCAGGAGATGCAGATGATCCATCAGCAGGCATGATGAATATATTTCAAACACACTACACCATTATTTTCTTGGGGCTGTCGGAGGAGTACACATACTGTATACTGTGCTTACAGACCTCCTGAATGCTACTCATCTCTTGTCAAATACAGTTTAGCAGTTTTCACATAATCTCAGAGTCGAATGGCAACTGGTTAGTTGCTCCTGCCATTAGACTCTGATTTAAGATGAAAGAATTCCCAGTTTTCTCCCTTCTGCAACATAGGGGAACCTTGATACAGCCTCTTAGCATGTCATGGTGTTCAGTAAATAATTAGATAAAAGTAATCTCAACATACAGGATAATTGATATAAATAATCTAAATTAATCACAAAAACCCCTCATCTTGCCTATGCCAGTTCAACGGAAACCTGACTCTGTTCTATAGACTTACCTGTACCCATTTCAACCAAGCAGACTTGGCAGCCAATTAAATACTTACTGAGTACAGTAAGAGGCTTGTTACCAATCCTTTACCATTTCGTCTGTTCAATTATCTTTTCTCTCTTTTCTCCTTTTTCCTTTTAAAAGATTCAGCACCACGAATGCAACCACATCTTCCTTTCTGGTTTTATCTGAGACAGAATTCATGCAGATTGAGTAACTCTCTGTTCACTCTTCATACGGACACCTTCTCCTTTGGACACTATATATTATGATTTGCCTCCTTGTTATATTTAATTCTGCAAGTTCCATATTGCATCAGAAAATCTTCCAGGATGATATTCACCTGGAACTGTACAGCCTTAAAATAAAGATGTGCATGATCCTCATAACTATTGATTAGAAGACTGTTGTAGCTTTTGCTAGGACACAAGAAATTCTCTGCCATACTGGAGAAAAGCCTCATTCAGGTCTCTCAGGTCTAGAGGCCTACTGCAGACAATTATGGTTGATTAGTTGAGTTTGTTTTTCCCCTTAGTTGTCATCTCAAGCAGAGGAGGATTTCAGAAGCACTTTCAGGTCAATGAGCACATGGGCAGGCTGGACAAGGGAAACACATGACTTGCCTGGTGTCCTGCAAGTCCTGCACACTCCCACCCCCTCTATATTCTTCTCTAGCATATGGCTCAAATTTAGAATTGGGCCTAAGTATAAGAATCTACATTTTAAAATAATGAGCTTTGAAATGACAACCTGGTCTAAATTTTGCAAAATTACCCTTATTTTCAAACACAGAAAATCAAAATCCCAGATCTTAAACACCCCCTGGTGTGGAACATTGTGCATTCCCATTCCCTCTGACCAGCCACCCCCTCAGCAGCACACCCTCCCCCAGGTGCTGAGGGCAGCTTCAGACCTGCTTTCTGCTGCACGCTCTTGATTGACTATTCCTATTTCTCCAAGCAATGGCCCCTGCTCATCATAATAGGAAATAAAACCTTGCTGAAAATACAATGCTTGGATTCATTCTCTTCCCAGAATTACTGGGGGGGAAATAGATGTCTCTCAAGTGCAGAATCATATGCACAATGGTCTCTTAACAGTTGTTTGGAGGTCTTTTCCATTTTCACATAAATCTTTTTTATGTTGTACTCCCACCAGCTAGTCATTTTATTTTTGGCTTCACTACCGTCAACTTAATTTAACATTACGTCTTTTTGGTAGTTGTTGGTCTTCTTTTATGACTAATGAGTTTTAGACAGGACATTCATAAAAACTGAACAAAAGCATCTATAATGAGCATACAGTAAAGACAGTCCTATTTTTCCTCAGAATAATTGTATGCCTGAGCACAAAAGAATGCAAAAGCTGCACGTTAGGCTACAAAATCACAGTGGAAGGTCAGTTCCAAAAACTTCAACTGAGATCTGTAAGCATCAAATGAATTCTAGGATAGAATAGTAACACAGTTGTCTGTTCAAGCATGAGGCCATTTAGCTCATACACGTTCTACCTTGATGAGCAATTATCCTACATACTATGGGGAACCTACATGCTGGTCATGGCATTCGACTGTGCACTTGTATTGTTAGTCAGGTTTGTTGGCTTGGCTGGTTTTTGTATGTGGGTTGTTGTCTTTCTTTTTTTTTAATATGAAGTGCAGCCTTTAATGACAGTGTACTTCAGGTACTGGATTATAGAATATTCATTGGTTCCAAGAAAGAAGAATTGACACAAAAATTTTCAGAGGCAGCTTCAGCTTGCATGGTTCAATGTTTTAGCAGAAATGCATTCAAAAAGGTTTTCAAAGACAAACCTGTCATGATCAACAAGAGCTGGGGATTCCTTTCTAGCTCTGCACATACAAGAATTGGATGCACGCGAAGTGTTTTGACGGAAACAAAACCAAACCAAACCTTTCTCTGTCACACCATGTAGGAAAATGCATTCATAATCTACTGGTTAGGAGAGGAGAGAGGGTATTCTCAAACAGAACAGTAACATTGCTCCTACCTTCCACTTATTGGAAGACTTACAAGGAGTTAGAATATAACAATGACATAAGAGTCACACATTTTTTATGCAGCCCTGTTTACATACAAAGTGTGAAAAAGCCCAGGTATCTCACCCACAGCAGAAATCAGTCCAGCTGGAAAGCTTTGGTTCCTACCCTCCATTTAGCCAGTAACTAACTCAAATACTTCTCTAATAGCCAGATTGCAAGCCACTGTTTCATCCACAGCTTTAATTTTCAACAGTTCCACTCTGTTTCTCAAAGCTTTGTTCTATTTTTTTCCACATATACATAGTCACACCCCATCAAATAGCATCCATCAAATCCTCCCCGTGTTTGTCATGGGTTTGGTGGTGCTGGATGAACCTCTGCTGTGGTCTGTGACTCCAGCAAACAGCTCAATGAAAGCTCTGACTGTTTTAACCTATTGAGTTCTACTTGCATTTAGGAGCTTCCCAGCTGTCAATGAAGCAACTGCTCATCAGTTGTGTGTGAACAAAATCTGGGATTTCTGCCCAGGACTGCATCTCACAGCAATCTACCAACTAGCAAAGTATGGGCAGGGGGAAAAAAAAAGAGTCAATTATTGGGCATATTTCTGGTAGTATTTGAAAAATCTGAAGACAAACTGAACAGCCCTGGACAGAAGTCTTAAGCGAAATGATGCAGTCAGGTCACATTAGTGCTCTGATGGTGCATCACTGGAATAAAACTGAATGGTGACACTGCTTATAAGGAAAGAACACATCATGGTAGAGATCTCAACATACAGACTCATATTCTGTAATTTCGCAGTGAAACATTTCCTCAAGTAACTACTCACCTTATTGAAAGGAATATTCCTTAGCTGACTAAGTAAAAGTGTAAAATAATTCTGCTCTCTTTATTTGCAGATGTTCTGGCATGGCCTCTAAGGAAACTGATACTTGAGTAGAATTATTCCTTACAAGTAAATGTAGTCATACTGCATTTTGACAAATTCCACAACCAATTGTTCTGCTCTGAAAGACAAATGTCAAAATGATGTAGGATTGCACTTACCTGTAAGTGCTTACAAACATTGCTGAAGCCAATCGCATCTTGGGAAATGCTTTATAGCTCTAGAAAATACTCCTTTGCAAAGTGTAATTCATACTCTTTAAATTATCAGGAGTTAAAATAGTGTGTAAGAAAGCCTATATCCTTATTACT
This sequence comes from Struthidea cinerea, assembly GCA_013397865.1. Taxonomy (NCBI): domain Eukaryota; kingdom Metazoa; phylum Chordata; class Aves; order Passeriformes; family Corcoracidae; genus Struthidea; species Struthidea cinerea. Next base: position 205,481 of record VZTI01003588.1, read on the forward strand.
ATCTTAAGTGGCCTGCCTTGTTTGACAAGCAAGGATACATGTTTGTCACCTTGCCTTTTAGTCTGGAAAAAACATGCAGCTATTGCTTATTGTGACAGCTGGGAAATGTAAGCGTTCAACCAATTTAACTAATAAGTTAGTGTATGCACAATCAACATTTATTTTCTCTTAATATCAAAAGCCTGAATATAAACTGCTTAGCCACCTGTTTTCCAAAAGCATATAAACAGAAGGATGGATGCACCAATTGCATTAGTGTGAATTAAAATTAAAATATGCACTGAATGTCAGGGAAAAAATCAGTGTGTTCATTCAACTCCTCCCCAGCAACACTATATAAAATCAAATATGCGACTTCTATATCCAACAGCATATATGCCCTAAAAAATGTTAAATATTTTATTGATAACTTAGCTTAATGAAACTGAGTCCTGCTAACTTTTTTCTTCTGTAGAAAAAATTTACTTTGTTCACCACAGTGTCCAGATTGACACTATGGAAACCCTAATCCCATACTCTATAAAACATGCACATCACACTTCCAAGTCACAATTAAAATGCTGGTTTGGAAAACAGGGAACACAAAGCAAATTATTTCCTGCACATGGTACATGAGGGGTTTCCTGCACCATTTGATGCTATCAGCATGTGTTAATTACTGAAAAGGAGATAATTACAAAAATTCTGTTGTTTAAAGTGCTGGGATGTCCCTTATCACTGCACAACACTTCAAGGCTGCATAGGGAAAGGCTATTTTATGACACAGATCAATGAAAAAGTGCTTCAAATGGAGAAGTTAGCATCAGAGAGCTTACGGAGCAGGACTCCCCTTCACTACTCTGCAGCTTTCCAAAACCATATCAGTGTCTTTAGTTGCTGGTTTATACTACACTAAAACCAGACAGAATGCAAAGTAAATATTAATGCATCCTTGGGAAGCGTGAACTCTTAATTAGAGTGTGACCTTGGCTATTTGCTGTTTCATAGCATTTAGGGTGATGATCTATGATCCTATGTGGCCATTTGCAGGTAGGTGAAAATATTTCCTGCTTGCGCAGCTGGCTGACTGCAATTCAGCTCTGACTCACAAACAATGCAGCCATGGTTCACACCTCCATCCCATGACTTCATCAGAAAGCTCCATTCAGAGCAACAAACAAAACCCTCCAAAGCTCTACCCTCAGAGATTTGCCATCATTTCTTGTCAAAATTGTGTTTCTTAGCTTGAGTCCTGTGGTAACTGCAGCAACACAATTTCTGCATTAGAGTTCTGCTGCCTTCAGCCAGAAAAAGACACAGAGTGAATTTACCTCAACTGTCAAAAGATTGTGTAGACATGACCTTGATACAACTCCTTCAGGATTCTTAACTCAGGCCTACAAAAGTACTCATCACAACTTGTTCATAGAAGGCTAAGAGAGAAATGGAATGTGCCACTTTTTGAATTAATGCAGTAGGTTTTCTAAATGATTTCCACACTTCCTCCAGCTAATTCAGTCCCCAATATTCCTATATTTTATCTTATAATTTTGTGGGGTTTTTTATACAATCCCTTTTCCATATAGTACTATGTGAAAAGGATGCGGTTGTACTTTTTGCATCTGCTAATGCACTTCTTCATCAACTACATTATTGTCAATACATCTTAAGAAAATGCAAACTAAAGTAATTCACTGAAAATTTCTAGTACAATTTCACATTTACTGTATAAAACTCACTTAGAAGTCCATTGGTCTGTCTGGTATAATTGCAGCTCACAGAGTGGAGGCAAGTTGAGTGAAAGTCTAAGCCACTCCAGGAGCTGGTATACCAGAAGCTATGAACTGTAAAAATTATGTCAGCCTAAGAACTAGACTGGAGCCTTCTAGCAGATATTTCATTTAATTGCATTCCAAAACAACAAACAAATAATCAGCCACTTCATGTTTGTTTCTTGACCTGCAAGAGCTCTAGTCACACCACCCAAATCGAAGAAGGCAAAGGCTGGGACTCGGAGAATGAAGAACTCGCCATGGTAGGAGGAGAACAGGTTTGAGACCATCTAAGGAACCTGAAGGTGCACAAGTCCATGGGACTTGATGAGAGGAATCCACAGGCCCTGAGGGAACTGGCAGATGAAGTGAGCCAATGGCAGTCTGGTACTTAACTGACAGATGGCGTTAAACCATGACCCATCTCTTTGAATGTCTTTATGGGAAGCCACGGTTTGATTCTGTTCAGACCCACAATCGTCACTAAGTCAGTTACAGAGACCTCCACAAGACTATTCACCCTTATTCTCATAAGAACAAAGAACTATTGTTTTAACAGTATGAGCTGCCTGGAGATACCCACATTGTAGAGGGAGAGAGCTTGACCAGATACCTAAATTCTACAGAACTTAAATCAGGTGTAGTTAATGCTCTGATGACACTGAGGTGGGAATGATGAGTTTTAAATGTGCAGTATCTGTTCTTCCACAGATGAGAACTACAATGGCTAAATGAAATGTAAGCATAGAACACTTTTTAATATGCAAAGTATTAAAAATCCCCATAAATGTCTTTTATCTTTGCTTTCATGTAGTTTCCCAGTCACTAAATGCTAAGAGGTAGCATGGGACTACTTATGCTTTAAATTTGAAGTGTATGCTCAGTTCCAGTACACACAGTCAGCACTCCAGTTTCCATTTTCAACACATTTTAAAAGATATGAACTGGCTGAAGAAAACCCACACTGTAATGATCTGAAGTCTGATAACATCAAGAACAAATGAAACCCTGAGACTTCTGCTCAGCTCAGAAAAAGGAGTCAGAGTTCTAAATATGCTATTCCACCCCAGTGCAACTGTGCTGAAATAGACAGGGAGTCAAGTTCCTCCATCATCCTAAACAACTTGTGTGAGATCAACCTAGTCTTAGTCTTAGTGCCCTAATCAAAGGTCCAGTAACTTAAATTTCCCATTACAATAGACAAAGCTTTTACAACATGAAGACTGCCCTCTTACCTTCCACATGTGACTGTGAAACCTTCAAGACCAGTCTGAAGCCATTGGCTACAGCATGCAACTCAACTGCTTCCTCATTTTTGTACCACATATGCACGTATGTATATTTGCATGTATTAATATATCTCCCTTTGGCATCATTTACAAGCCCTAGAAATCCTTTCTGCTTTGCTCTTTTTGTTTGGATACTAATAAACAACATCTATATACAAGCAAATATCCACATAAAAACAGCATATTTATATTGACTCAAAGGAACTGTCTGTATCAGACAGATTTCAATATGGTACCAGTTTACTAAGCAGGGTTTGCATCTCTAAAAACTTCAACTTGTGAAATTCAGTAGAAAATAGATTTTTCTAAGACAGGATTAACATGAGGGTTCTTGTGAACACTGGTGCGTCATTCAGGCTTGAAATTTTGCAGTGATACTACTGCTGTTTATTTTGTCACACAACTGGCACAACCACTTGTCATTGAACCTCTGTGCTTGGGCAGGCTTTGATATTGTAGCTGACTGAGCTGGGAAAGATCCTCCATGGGGCATCCATCTCATCCTTCTAACTTTTATTCCAGAAACTGAGATGGGTAAAGATTTTTATTCTTTTGGACTTGAAGCCACCAGTAGATTATGTATCTGAGATACACAATCTGAAGAAACTTTGTTCTTGTTCACAGCTCCACTTCAAGAAACAAAAAAATAATTTCTGGTTTTGCAGCAGATTAAAAATATATTACCAAACTCAGACACAGCATGGCTCGGGCACAAAAACTCCAGTGGCAATTTCAAGAGAAATACATTATGTACTTAATCATTGAGGCAGCCTCGCTGAGTTCCACTGATTTTTGATTAAGCAAAACAGACAAACACAACAAACACTGTTTTTCCCATCAGTGGCCTCTACCTGAAATCAGTGTTTCTGTATTACACTGGAGTTAAAAGGCCCTCATCAAGAGAAAATTCTTATTTCATGAAAGACCTACCGTGCTTGTGTTTCACACTGTACTTCACAATTCTTGCCATTTAAATCACAGGCACGTTGAAGACATAGAAAGGCTGTTAATGTGGTTTTTTCTCATAATCATTCTTCCTGTTGCTTCTAATATAACATCAATTGTAAAAACACTCAGTGGGTCAATTATGCTCTCACTTATAAAGTCCACTTAATCTTTGCAGGTTCCAGGAAAAGCATTTTGTTTTGGTAATGATGCAGGAACATTTCTTAAGAAAGCTTCAAGAAAAGGAGTTTTTAAATTTATTTAATTAAGGTTTTACACAGGATAAACATCGTTATCAATGACAGCATGCTCAATCCCTATACTTTATATTCAGGAACATGCAAAGAACCTTGTGCATAAAGGATGAAGAGGTTGAATGTTAGTCCCAGAACCTGTTGGGATGTGTGAAAACCTACAGAATTTCCTTCTTCATTTGCATGGAAAACACTATGAAAGCTTGATTTCCAGCAGTCAGTGACCTCATAAGCTTTCGGTGTCCATCAAGGTACTTTTTTCTCTCGGTATTACTCAGGAACAATAAATATCCCACTTCTGTATGTCACAAATGCACCAATGCACAAATGATCTTCACCATTGTGAAAACCAGTTCCCTATATTTTGAAAACCTGCAAAACACACTTCACATAGTTGCAGAATCTAACCTGCACAACAAAAATGGTTTTTTGCCACATACCTTCTTTTTGTTGGTAGAACAAATGTAGAAATTGTCAATAACAGTGGCAATCCCAGGCTGTAGATTCAACTTTGTGTATAATGTCCCAAAATCTGAAGACCTGAAAGAAATCAAACATCTGTAAGTGCTCTCTTCTAAAGGCTTCATCACCGAAACTCTGCAAAGAAAGCCCATTCTGTGTACCAACTGTCCATTTTCAATGCTTCTCTGCCATCCTTTTTTTCTTTTCAGTGCTCATTAGCTACTAAAAGAAACCCACCACTATTAAGAAAACGATTCTAGGTTTTGAAACAAACCTGGCTACTTCTGTCTGTACTTTGCAGTTCTTTGCAGTGCTAGTTTATTTTTTCTGTGCAGTGACAGAAGCCTGACATGTACACCTTTCCATCACCACCCACGAGGTGGAAAAAGAGCTATGAAGAGCACGGGCTCATTGGCAAGTACTAACAGCACCTCCTCAGCTAAGCAGAAAAAGTAGAGTTCACTTCAGAGCTTGCTGTTGCATAAGAGAAGAATTTGGCCTGAGATCTGGAAGACTCACATTAGACCTCTAGCAGAACTAGTACTTGATAAATGTATCCCATTCACTCCTCCAGCTCTTTTTCAGAGGATCACTAAATTTTGAATGAATAAAACAAAAGTCAGTACTTGGCCATTAGCACGTCTCACACACATCTCCATGAGTATTTCAAATGTGGGCACTCTGCAGAATTTGTTCCATATTTCTGAAAAGCCAGCAGTGAAAAATGGCATCTATGCTTTGCAGTTGTATTGCCAATGTCAATTATAAAAAGAACAGACAAGTAAAATGTTAAGAAAAAGTTAGTTAGTGAAATTCAAAGCAAGCCACATCCAAATTTAAATCACTTCAGATGAAACCTTGCTTGTTCTATTTAGGATCAAATTGTACCATATGCTCTCTCCATATTTACAGTTATTCGTTTTGCATTTGGAAAGGGACTCAGACACATCTAAGGCACTTGCCCCTTCCTCACCAAGAAGCACTCCCTAGGACAGAGAGTTGGTGTGAGGACTTCCACTCAGTACACCCTTTTCTCTCCCTGGAATAACAAACAGGGCTGAAGGTACCCTGCCCAGGTACTCTTCATCATTCAAACAACTGGGAGCATTCAAAAGCTCTCATGTCCAAGAGAACCAAGACAAGACCCTGTCCCTCCCAGTGTGACACTGCACTGCCTGTGCAGTGATTTCTACCCTACAGCCCCTTTCTACCATGTTCATTGCTCCCCACCAGGCTCTGCAACCTCACGCTCCTCACCCAGGGCAGTCACTGCTGAAGTTTGTAGGAGCATGACTGAGTACAACGAGAGAGAAAAGTGAAAAACCAAATCCCTGGTGGAGCGTGTATATACTGAGAGGTAGCCACTGCCTGAGGTCTCCTCCAAGCCATGTGAGGCAGGTTAGTCCCTGAGGGGCTGGTGCCCACAGGAGGCTGCCATGAGCATCCCACCTATGTCCCAGTGCCACCCAGAATGTCACTGAAGTTGGAGGGCATGTTATATGAAGCCACAGGTGGCTCCTGTGCCTTCATCAATCCAGCTTTCCATAAGATACAGGAATTTTCATCTGCTGTCATGGAGCAGCTTTCTATGTCTTTGGCATCACCAAGCATAGTGGGCAGACAATGACATGCCTGGAACAGGTCCTAAGAAATACCAAGTAAAGAAAGGTTCATGTTTACCTTGTTTTTTTTTCCTTCTCCACCAGTTATAAAACCCAACTGGTCATAAGAATATGACACATAGATCATACTCACAGGCTAAAGTTGAGAGTTTAACCATTTTATAGCGTTATCTGAACAGATTTGATCTGGGATTTTTTCTCCCCACAATATTGATTTGCCTGCAGATATACAGCAATGCATTAGAGAATAAACAGAATCATAGCAATACAATTTTGACAAATCAAAATGTATATGTCAAACACATACAACTGCAGTGTACTGGGTGGTCAGCACAGAACTAATTAAAATTCTAAGGGGAATAGGATGGACAGTGCTAAACCTAATTTGCCAGTGGTACTTGACAGAAAAGAAATTAAAGCAAAGACTTAAAATAACAACTTCAGGCAGATGTACTGAAATCATGCAGAACAAGTATGTATGATGGAAACATAACCTAGTCTATTCTCTTTGAGGGAAGAATATCAGGTCGGTGGCTAGCCCAGTAATAACATCCTGAAATAATTCTCTGAACCTTAAAGATGATTCAATTTACTTTGAAGAGGCAGTTCCAGGATTAATACAATGGGACCACTGGAGAGTGACACTGTGTGCGGGACACCACAGCAACTAGGTCAAGGTGTGAAAAGAGTACAGGCAGGAAGCCCAAAAAAGATAAGTAAGTTCCAAGATAAAAAGTTCCAGCCCAAAACTTTCCCTTCTAATTCTCATGTATAGAAAGTACTGCAAAAAAAGAATGAGGTTTTAACAAGAAGAGTGCACTAAGATAACTATGGTATTTTCAGACAAATGTAATAAAACTATACAGTCAAAAATATTTTTTTTTTCTTGTACAAATTAGCAATCTCAAGGAAAAAAAAATCCAGTTCCAGCCTGAGAAAATAGGCTACTGTATCTCCCGAAAAGTACACCATGTCTAAGCAGGAAGACCATGATTGGAAGAAGATCTGTGGATCTATGGAGAAATCTATTCAGACTCCCAAATCTTTTTCACTATAGCCCACATGTGAGAAAGACCAGGAATGTCAGCTCTACTTTGAGACACTCACACACAAGAGGACATAGTTCAAGGACATCATTCAAGGGAAGCATTGTACAAAATAATTGGTTTTCCAAATCTACTACAATCCAGAGAAAACAGGTCACCCTGACTTTTTCACTTAAGATACAACTTCCAAGTTCCTGACTCTGCATATATAAAGAACTAACATTTTGTAGCATGAAGCTAGAACAGAATACCCTGTAGCTGCACTACTGAGCTACAGACAGGGTTGGGGAGGATGAATTCTAGGATCCCAGCGCATGCCTATTTCAGTATATTACCAAATGTACTTCGTACCAAATTAAGGAGAGGAGTAGCCCTTTATAATTTTCCAGTGTTAGTAAGACTTTTTTTTCTGTTAGGAACCAAATTCATGCTGTGTCAAGGGTGTTAAAGAGATGCAAAAACCCCACATGAGTCATCTGTTTTTACCAGGACAAACATATTCTCTTTCCTTCCTTAAAAATCATGAAAAGATATTTCAAGTTGTAATAGAAAGAGAATGCACGTGTACCTAATAAGAAAACTTCCTCCTATAGCATGGTTTATTTGCAGTGGCAGCACAACAGCAGAACTCCATAAAGTGCAAGAACTGTACAGACTGCCTCTGTAAAGACAGGTCTGACCTGCAGTTCTAAGTGATCTGGACACAGTTAATTAGAATTTTGGCTTTCTGTGAGACATTGCAGGGAATACAGCAAGCTATAAACAGGCTGCTGCAGTGTGTCCACCTGTGTGCTACAGGCTACAGATTACAAGCATGTTTCTTCATAGTGCAAAACTCAGTGGAGGATTCACGAGAAACACATCTTCCAGTACTCAGGTGCTAGAACCACTGGATGGTGGAACAACATGATTATTCACGTAGTGATGCAGACATCACACAATGTGAGTCTGACAGAGCTTGTGCCTGGGTAAGAGCTTCTTTGGAATTGTATACATCTGCTGAAATATATGCTAGTCTTCTTTTTTTCTTTTTTTTTGTGTGTCTTTATGGAAAAACCAGTTTTCACTGTAAGAACAGCATGTTCATATAACAGTCCTCAAAATCATACAATGATATTACAGCACAGACATAATCAGGTCTTTTTAGCTTAATATTGTGAGCTCAAAAAAATAGTTGGGAAAACTTCCAAGTGGTAGAGAAATGTACCCTGATGAAATAAAACTCCCAAAGCTCCTAAAAGCACTGTGTAAATTTGGGTCTCATCCCCAAAAATGTAACTTTCATATTTGACCTAAAATGAATCTAACATAATTTGGAACTGTACCTAAACACTGGATGTAGACACCTTCCAACAGAAATATTGAGAAAGAAGAAGAAATTTAGGAGATACCAAAAGAGACATGAACTAAATGTTTGCCTGTCTGAACTTCACTATCATTATACAGCTCTCCCCTGGTGACTCACACCTATGATTCAACATTTCTCATTGTTAGTTGTTTTTCCAGGTTATATTTAAAAGTAGATATTTAAAAATATATAAGAAACATTAAAATGAATATAGTAAAATGTTAATGAAGATTCTTAGAGATGAAAATTGCATTCCTATGTAAAACGTAATACTCAAAGCATCAACTGCAAAAAAAATGCTTCCTTCTCTTTTTCTTTTTAATGAATTGAAGAGACGCACTAGAAAGAGTTAGAACACTTAACACACATGTTCATCAGGTTTCCTCTACTTTTTCTTCTTGAAGACTAACTCAAGCTCCATTCTAGTCAAATGAGCCATATTGTACAAGCTCCATTAACTTAAAATCCTGGAAGACAACAATGAAGAGATTTCAAATGACTCACGTATTACTTAACTGGTGAAACAAAAAAAAAGTCTTTGAAAGGAAAAATACAAAAGATCTGCTGGTTTAGATCACTGGTAAGTTGTTGGGAAAAAAGATTCAATTGAGATGCACATTAGAGAATCAAGGAAGAGTGGATCTGTACATAAAACTCACTCAACTGCTTCCCACTTCATTTTCTCCAGACTGTATTGCAAGTGTTGTTTTCACGCCTTCCCCTCCTTTCAGTCAGCAGAACAGTCCAAGATTTACAGCATGAACTTTAAAATGCAAGAGAAATTATTTTAGGTTCTTGCTCTATCACAGACTTACATCTAACAGGAGGATTTCTCTTGTGCTTTGGTCCCTCACCTGAATAATAGTGACAATTCTGTCAACCATACCTCAAATGTCTGTAAGGAAAATAGATATCTACAGCAGAGTATTGAAGAACTGGCGGGTGGAGTATCTAAAACAGATACACCAGAAGTTCCAACAATAAATGCCAGGACAAACCCACTGAAAGGGAAGAAACCAGAGGAACATCATTAAAGAAGTGGAAAACTAACTTCTTCACTCAAACAGCACAGAAGACTTAAAGAGCTTTTACATGTCCAATGTGGAAATTGCAGAGACTTTGGTTAGCCTTATAAAATCCTTTCAAACAGAACCAAAAACCTCCAAAACCCCAAAGCCTTTCTTCAGAGTACAAACACACTGTAACATTGGATTCCAACACCCAACTCATATATTGAGGAATTTATGCAGATGAAAGTGTCTTCAAAGGCTGTAGAAGAGTAGGACTCCTAGCAATCCAATTAACACCCAGCAATCCAACCAACACATCACTAATTGGCTATCAGCTTTGCTGAAGAACTTTCTGGAAACATCTTTCTACTTTCCAGAAAACTGAGCCTTTTGGAAATTACACATTTTTCCTCCCAAAATCAAAAATATAGAAATGCTTCTTCCTTAATCCAGTTTTACACTAAAGAATCGATGGCATAGGCAAGAGGTAGCATATAAATATTTTAGCAATAGGCAATAGAGGGTGTGCTAGTTCAAAAACAGTCTAGTTTTTGGTGGGCAGGAGCAACCTGCTTGAAGTTTCTACTGTGTCTGGCACAGAGCCAATTGCTGAAGGCTCTGACGATGGGCAGGTTACTAGCCCAATTAGAGAAGTTGGTAACGCCTCTGTGATGACATACTTAAGAAAGGAAAAACTGCGGGAAGCTTGCTTTCTTCTCCTGAGGGGTGGTGAGGTGGCCGCTGGGGCCCATCCTGGCAGCGGCTGCTGGGGACCGTGCAGCCGGAGCCTTCCCGAGGCCAGGACCGTGCAGCCGGAGCCTTCCCAAGGCTGGAACCATGCGGCCGGGGCCGCCCGTGCGGTGCC
>VZTI01003591.1:1772-48456 GCA_013397865.1 Struthidea cinerea
CTGTCAGCATGGAATAAACCATCAAGCAGGATGAAAAGCGAATCTCCTTCCTGCCTCTTTGCCACTTGACTGTAATACTGAAATGCCCAAGGTTCTGTGGGCTTGCAGGACCCCACAGAGCTGGGCAACTACGGTATTAACCACATATATGAAAACTATAAAATAATATAATATTTATAAAATTATAAAATACTTTAAGCTTTATATGTTTATGCATATATATTAAACACAAAGTAAGAGATGTAGACAGGTACTAATGTATTCAGCCATTACATTTTTATACCTTTTGGCTTTAGGAAAGCTAAGCAAGCTGGAAAAAAGCTGTCATCATAAAAGTGAGATGAAAAGGCGTTTTGAATGAGGAAATACAATACAGAAGAAATGAAGTTATGGAAGAGATGACAGACAATCATTCATACAAGAGAAGGAGGCAGAAAATCAGCATTCCTATGAAAGAATGATGGAAGGACACAGTGCAATTATACTTTTTCTTTTATGTAAGTAACAACATAGTTGTTAACAAAAGCCTAAGGAAGTATAAAGAAAAGTTCACCAAAAATAGTGGAGATTAAGAGGTCCATTTCTGGGTCACGCATGGACCTTGATGACTTCAGAAATAACTAGTGTTTGCCTTACATGTTGAGGCCAAATACACATCATCTGGAATGTAAAATATAGAACAATAGATATTTGAGAAGAAAATTTATAAATTACTGTATAACAGGATTTCACTGGCAGTTCTAGAAGGGTGGGAGATGCAGCTTTTTTTAATAAACTGTAAGAATCATGTGCAGGTTTGGTATTATTGATGTTGGGATGCTTTAGCTACCTGGTATGGTACTGTGAGAGGTAGAACAGTATGACATATAGGCAGGATTTTGCCTTCCCAATTCTGAGTGCATGAGTGGTTAGTGCTTATCAACTGAACTGGCTCTGGGGGAAAAAAATCCCTACATTAGATCACATCATTCACAACATTAAAATTGTCTTTTTCATTTCTTTACAGACTATAAATGTAACGTAGATGACTGATGAAGCTGTAGTAGCTATTGACAAAGAGGTAATGTTTTGTAAACTGAATCCCAGCAAAATTATTTTAATATGTAGTTATATGCAACACCTCCAGGACAGGTTGTCCTACATATCATTCAAAAAATTGGAATATTGAGAGTATGTTCATAATTCTTGTGTTAAGAAGGAGAAAAAACAAACCAGTGTATGAAAGACTTAAATACTTTTGTTTCTACTACATTATTTTATTAGAACTATGGAAATATAAATATTTTGTATTTTAATGTTACATTGTTTTACTGGTTGAACTCATAAACTCTGAAAGCCTGTAAAACGTCCTAAGAAATAGGTCAGAAAGTGCTAAAGAAATTTTACAATATTGCTTTTTTTTTAATGATTGGGTATTGAAAATACATGTATAAACAGTCCTACTGCAAGAAAACTTGGGCATATTTTAAAAAACAATCAGGTTGGCTAAATATGGATATTTTTTCATGAACCTCGAACACAGAAGAGATTATGTAGAAAAATTGAAGCCTAGGACAAGGTACTAAGCATAAACTGACCTGAGCAAAATCAGAAAAGCCACTTCACAAATTAAATATACTAAGGAACAAAGTTACACAAGCAGTTTTTCTGCAGCTAGGTTAACAGCAAGATGGAAACTTTGAAATTTGTACTAATGCCACAAAAATGAAGTAAAACACATTATACTAACTTGATGAACACACAAATGGCGATTACAATGAGAAAGAAAATCTTGGTCAGGAATAAGCAAGAAAGAACTTTGAAAGTGCTCAGGTTAATTCACGCATTTTCCTTTTATAGATTAATTTCATATAAAAACAGGCTTTGGGTAATGAAATCTCAGAGTCTAAGTCATTTATCTCTTTAGAATTCAGGGAAATTTGTTGAGATTTTGAAAGACTGGGTAAAGCTCTATGGTCCCTGTTTTTTGTAAAATTGGAAAAGAGGAATTACTAGATATAGATACACCTGGCTAATATATGTTCCTTGAAAAATATTTGGAACAAGTAATTAAACCAACTATATTTTTCAGTTTTCCTTCTTTCTGGGTATGCATGTGTAGCATCAATAATAATCATAGCCAAGAAATTAAAGAGATGAGACATCTGGTGGTAAGGATAGAACAGTATTGAACTAGATTGTCAAGGCTGTGGAGCTTCCACCACCACTGTTTAAAACAGAGCAGAAAGAACATCTGCCAAAAATGACTTATAGATACTTAAACAGACACCGTTAGATCTGTTAAACAGAAACCTTCATGATCTCCCTTCCAATACAGACATTCTATGAAATGAATTAAAAAAAAGAAATATTATAGTAGCATTAAAGAGCCATTCCAAACCAAGCTTCTATATGATCACAGAAGTAGTGTGTATTTAAAAAATGAATTAAATAAATTTATTTATTTAATTTATGAAACTTTTTAAACTGAGTAGCAGCTGACAAAACTAACATGAATTCTTCTAATTTGAAGAACATTAAATTTAAACTTGATACAAAAGTCTTCATTTAATTGTTTATAGTATTTTAAGCTACTCATGTCACTCTGTAACTTAAAACTGCCTGACTTTCTACAAATAATCAAAATTTTAACTTTATACATTACACTACTGCAGTGGTTTAGTTTGAAATCCATTACTTACTTATTTTTCTTCTGTGAGACAGGAATTAGGAGAAAGTAAAGCAGGTACAAAACTTTAAAGAATATAAAAAAGTTTATTAACAGAAATAAAAGGGAAAAAAAAAAGGTCAGAATAAACCTTCTGAACACTTCTCCTCCACTCACCTCTCCTCTCTTCTCCCACTGACAATGTAAAGAGACAAAACTTGGGATTTTTCCAGTCAGTTTACCACCTCTATACTAGTCTTTCTTCAGTTCACTTAGGGAGAAGAGTTTCTCTTGCTCATGCTATGGAGACATCTCCACAAGAAACAGTTTTCTCGTGGCTTCAATGTCACAGCAAGACAGCNTGCAGCAAGGTAGCCGCCCGGGATGGTTCTCTGGTCACATGTGAAAGTCCCTTCCCTCGACGTACAGCTTTCCCCACAACTGTTTTTGAGGGTTCAATCTTTAGCTAATGGGGTATCATTTTATGGATGAGCTGTTCAGAAGCAAAGGTTCTTTTTATCTATCTCTGGGATCATCTAAATTTCTGGGAACAGAGGTCTTCTTCTCTTTCCCTGGGGGCAAGGGTCTTCATTACTCTCATCTTTCTCTGTTCAAGCTTCTCATTAGATTACAACTACTTCAACATTTGCTTGTTTCAGCACAGGTGCCTTTGCTCATGGTTGGAGTTTGAACGCTCCGCCCCCCTATGCTGTTAATGAAATTACAAAGGGTACTCTGATGTATCATAGTCCATCACCATAGCCTTACAACAGAATTTCAGCTTCTAGGTTTGAAGCATCTCCTCTTTCTCCTCTCTCTGGGCTTGAGCTTTTCCTTCTTCACTGATTTTGGTGTCTCTATGGTGTTTTCTTTACGTGCCTTCACCTTTCCTCTTCCTCTGACTCAGGAGAGGATTGATGTTTCACCTGTTACGAAGAGTTTTACAGCACTAAAAGAGTTAATCTCACCTGGGCCTTGCATCAGGAGTTTGCCTCTTGCTGTTGGTCACCTAATCTCTGCCTGGCGGTGTAGAATTTCATTTCAGCGGCCGCACTGGGGGGGCTGTGCTGGGTGTCCAGCGAAGCAGAAGCGGCTGAGATCTCAGCCAAGCCACGCTGCGGCTGAGCAGGGCCCAGCCCAGCCCCACTGGGCTGTGCAGGCCCCTCAGTTACCCATCCAAAACCCAGAAGCAAGAGAGCTTTCCCAGGGTTTGTTCGTTCTTAAATGTGGTATTCACAGAGGTGTGTCAAGCTTCTTAAGTGGCTTAACGCAGTTTTCAATATTCAAACTAGCCAGTTGATTGGTTCTGTCAGGTCTAGAGGAAGCTGTCTGCAGCCCCTTGTAAAAAAATTACTTCCATGTCTGGTGGAGTTCTCCTTAGCTAAAACCCAAGCTGTGCTAAACCAGGACAGCTAGCTACCACATTATTTCATTTCAACCTGATTGAAAGTCTCTTTATCTTGATTTCTTGGATTCAAAATCTATTATGTCTCTAACAGCATCTCAAATATAACTTATCCTTTTACCAAAAATTTCATAGATTGCCCTCCATATAATAGAAAAACAACTTCTATAACTTTGGTACAAGTTCCAAGAACTATGTGTTAATTATACTAAAGCAACATCTGAACTAGTTGCTTTTTACACAGACTTTTCACTCCATTTGTGCCTTTCCAATTGTTCAGTAATATATTCATAATGCTTAGGCAGAAAGGAGAAATAGTTAAAGAATAAATCACAGGTATGTTTAATTAAATACCAGAAGGAATCATTGGGTTGTGTGGCCTGAACTACTTTTTAATTTTTTTCTTAGTTAATCTGTATAAAGACCAACTAGTTATAAAGTCTTAGAGTTTTTATCATTTTTGTTTTTTCCCATGAGAAGTCATATAAAGAAACTTCAAAGATGCTAGCTTGTTCTGATGAAGGTCAATATAATCTCCTTGCTTGAAAGGAAATCAGGCTCTCAAAAGGCACTCTGAGGGAGTACAGAAACATCAGATTTCCTGCATTAAAGATGGCATTGCCAATGCAATGAACAGTTTTCATTGAAGAGGGGAGGAGGACAAGGAGGACAATGAGATCTACCTAATTTCTTTCCTCAATGACAACCATATATATAAAAAACCCACTTGTGTGCTCATTCATGTGAACTATCTCTCTGAAATCTGCAAAAAGTTGGGCATTAGAATTACAATGCAGTGGTGAGAGAACGTTTACATTCTTGGTCTCACAAATAAGTCATAGAAATTGGAAACTATCCAGAAATTAATGGAAGAGAATGTGAAACTGTCACTTTTCAGAACAAGGTAGGAATAGTTCAAGGATGCCATGTTTTAAAAAGTAAATAAAACTGCAAAGTAATTTAGAAAAAAGATCTCCTTGTTTGCAGAGAAATAACCTTAGGAATTTTTCACTTTTCTTGCAGAGGAACAACCCAAGAGGGAGAATGTTGATGTAGAATAAACCAAGTATTCAAGCAACATAAAAGCTATAGGCCTCTTAGGAAGAAAAGACATTTTAAATTAACTTAGTTTTGAAATGTCTTAAGCTGATGATATTGCCTATCCATAGCATTGTCTCCTAGCGACTGTTTGCTATCTCTTCCTCTAGTATTACTTGATCTTTTTGTTATTTACTTTTATTTCTATATTATTTATTTTTATTATTTATATTTCTAAGGTTTTGTGCTATTTCTTGTATTTTCATTTCTTCCTTCTGTGCCACACTGCATCAGATATCAAAAGGTATATTCTGCCTGATGTCACTTTAACTTTGGGTTCTTTCAATTTCCTTGTGATCAGGATCTATCTAATTTATTTGATGCGAATTTACTTTATTATATGATCCATAATTAATTTATTATTCTTGTTCCTATAGCTATGTGTATGTCTTAAAATAGTGTGCAGTGTAGATTTTTTAAAGTGTGGATTAATCCACTTTTTTTTGTTTGCATAGTACCTGGCACAATGACTGACTCCTCAATCATGGCATAACATAACAGGTAAACTATAATATTAATAATATTATAAATAAACTAAATATTATAAATTAAAATATTATAAACTAAATAAACTATAATATTAATAATATTATAAATAAACTAAATATTATAAATTAAAATATTATAAACTAAATAAACTATAATATTAATAATATTATAGGCAAACAGTATATTTAAAGTATATATATTAATATATATAGTATAGTGTATTCAAACTGCAATACATAGAGAGTGTATTATTATATAATTAACAATATATTTTTAATAAAATGCCTATGTATACCTGAATGTATGGAAAGAGACAGAGAAATTTATAGTTGCATCTTCATTTTTCAGCTAATAAAAGAGCAGACTGGGAAAGGCCTTTAAATATGCCTTTTTCCTTCTACCAGAAGGAACACGCAAGAAGCAAATTGTGAAATCTATTCTTTGTACTCATACACCAAAAATAAGCAGGTCTAACTGATACAATTATTTTGCACCATTTATAGTGTTAGCATTTAACCCAACAAATATGAGAGTGAAATTTGTTTCAGTTCCACCAATCTTTTTATTAACTCCAAAATCATATGACCAGGAAATTGCTGACATAACTGTCTCATAGATCAGATTTTAGTTGTGGAATTTATCCTACATGTCACTGACAAGGATCCCCTTTCCTAAAATCTACTTATTTTCACAGGTTTTTAAGTAACTTTATGCCACATCCCAAAACTAATAGTTCTTACTAAATCTTTACTTCACAACAGGTTTTTATCCCTGTGGCGCAAGTGTTTAAGCTGGGTTTATCTGACTGCTGCTGAAGGATGTGTGCAGACACACACAGAGTCCATGCTGAAGATCGGTTCATTTCCTAGCAAATCTATTGCTTGAGAAGTGAAGAAGCACTGAAAACATTTTTCTGTCCTAGATGCACTGGAAAAGACAACTGTCTTCCATGAGGGACAGAATACTTCCCAGCCTTCACATTTTGGCATCCTGAAACAGATCTGTGTGGAATCAAGTCCACTGGGAAAATTAGAGCATAAACTAATTTTGCCTCGGACTTTTAACAAATTCACCGTTGTCTGAGAAAAAGACAAGTATTTGTAATCACACATGTATTATATGTGTAAACACATATGGATATATGTAAAATATACCTAGTATATATTAAGTATGCATGCGATTATATATATGTAATTTGCAATAAATCAGTCTTAAAATTCGTAAATCATGCACTCACTTTGAATTTTTCTAGGCTATTACAAGTGCTGCCATACTGAAGTCTAAGGAGAAGGTTCATCTATACTTTTCCTTTTGTCAGCTTTTAATAGATCTAATTGCCTAATTATCTGCTTCAGTGCAGTGGTGGAGTGCTGTAACGTTTCTCCTCTCCCCCGGGGAATGTGCACATTCTCCGGGAAGTTGCCATCTGCTTCCATTTAGAATACTGGTGAAACACTCATTTAAGCACTGAGGGTTGCCAACTTCATCTGTCAGTAGGCTTCATTCAGAAAGGATTGACTATTTTATTATTCTGATTCCTGTTAAAGTTGTAAAGAACATCCTGGTAGGAAGGACAGTTTATCATCAGAAATGAAAAGATGTATTTGTTACTGAAAATGACCACAATACCAACAACCTATCTAAACATAGAAAGCAGCTCAGGTCAGATATTTCAGAATTATAATTTTCACTTTCTTGGTCCTAGTTTGATCAGTTGATGAAATACATGTTCTAAAATGTGCCCATGACACGTACAGCAGATGTTAAAACCAAGCTAAAGCACTACTCCCTGGAAAGTAAGCATTTCTTGTTTATTTACAGTGTGCAGTTCAACTCCATTCAGTAGTTCACCTCAATTACTGCTTGCAATATGTAAAGAAACTCAAGTGCTCTAACAAACCATATGATCTGATGGTTATTACCTGGTACAACAGAAACCAGTGCTGGTGTAACCGCCTCGTGCTTCTTCCAAGAGGTTTCACTCAATCTTCTTGGTCTGGACAACTTGCAAACATGGAACATATAAAATCTTTTTTTTAGAATTGACAGTAGAAATAATGAGAATTTTTTTTTTTTCTGAAGACCTGTCTGGCTATACAATCAATTAAATAGAAAAAGTGCAGGTACTGATGGGAATTTTTCCAGTGTTCTGCACAGTGTAGTTAGAAACTAGTCAAATATCAGGTTCTACACCATCTAGCATTTTTTGCAGCAAAGAAACATAACAGCTAGTAATATTTAAAGAAAAATCAAGTAATTTTTGGCTGGCTAGGTAGTTCTAGTAAAGAAAAGTTTGT
This sequence comes from Struthidea cinerea, assembly GCA_013397865.1. Taxonomy (NCBI): domain Eukaryota; kingdom Metazoa; phylum Chordata; class Aves; order Passeriformes; family Corcoracidae; genus Struthidea; species Struthidea cinerea. The sequence continues at coordinate 9,709 of VZTI01003591.1, forward strand.
CAGAATTGAGATATTTGTAAGCTAAAGATCTGTAAGGTCATTTTCTGACTTTCTAGGAGATTTTGGGTTGTACGATCACTTTTTCCAAATAAATTCCTACTGACAGTTTACACTCTCATTTTTAATGCTTTGAAACAGTTCTAATCCTAACATTTGCAGCTCACTGTGACACTTCCCCATCCAATGTCAGATGAGAATTCCAAACTTTTTCTTTTTTAAGACATGCCATCTGTGGTACACATTCTACACAGCAAAACCATCTACGCATGACTACTGTAGAACAATTGAAGTAAATTTGAGAATTGCCATATTACTTTGTTTAGCTAAGGATGTGTTTATAAAGTAAGCTCTAAAATGTTGGGAAAAATATTATCTTAATTTTGTATATGCTTAGATAACAAGGAATGGGTATGACAGACCTTACATTTATGAAAAGTTGACCATCCTAGTATATCATATGTTCTTTCAAATAGCTTCACTGAAAGTGAAATTAAAAACTGTTAAAAGAAAACAAATTCAGTGCCTGGAGGGCATGGTTATATACTAACTTAACATATGAATTCCACACCAGTAGATTAATTTTTTTCCCCAAAACTTATGTGGAAGTGATTAATTGTGTAATCAAGTTACTGCAGCACCAAATTCTTCCAATAGGATGTAATTTTAAGTTGTTAATTTTTCTCCAGAAGACAAATTAATATAATTGTTGAAACCATAGGGTCTGTGTCTTTATTACACCACTGCGTGTCTCTCTTTGCTAAGACTAAAAGTGTGAAATAATGGCTAATTTTAGTCACCTCAAAATTGGTATCCTACTGTTATTATGCAGTGTTCACATAATGAAAGTCAAATAGTGAGTTAAGAAATCTGTCTTTAAACTCATATTCTGAAAGCAATAGTGAATCCTCATCAAAGGTGGAGAAGCTTCCATCAGGAGCTGATGTGACTGTCGTGTTACCTTTCTGTAAATCCTAATCACTTTCTGCATAATTAAAAAACATTGCGATAAAAAGAGAGGGAAAAGAAACAAAACAAAACCAACCAATTAAAGTTAGTTCCAATCTATAAAGAAATAATTTGCCCCAAATGCTTTGAAACCAAACTGCATTGTGAAATATTACATCTTCTTTCCATTTTCTACTCCCAAAACAGCTGAACCCAAACTATCAAAATATAAAGCAAGCTTAATTTAATATTTCTTCTTCTTTTAAAATCAATATTTGTATATTTTTCTAACACCTTCTTTCAGATGCTTGTGTTCTGTAATTACAAATGAACACATTCAAAGGAAAAAAGAATCTTTGTCCTACCCTGAAATGCAACTGTGATTATATTCATATGGATTTCTAGACATCCCCATCCATGTCTTCTTTTCAACGTCTTGATTTCTTTGAGGAACTATTACCTATACTCTTCATTTTCTGGCTCAGTTCTGACTTGTAGTTTACATGCAACAGTTTACCAGAGCAACAACTAGGCTGTGAGGATGCATCCATTATAGCTGCATCTGCTTCATACACATGTATATGTGTATACACATAACATACTTTATGAGATTAGCTGCATTAATTTAACCTTCTCAATTTTTACAATATCATGCATATTATTTATCATTATTGTTCAGCTGTCGTTGCTTCCTTGTAACAGATTTCAGTTAAAAAACACAGTTAATGTTCAGAAGCTGCATATTTCATTTTATTCTAGAGAATATATATATATGAGTATTTGGTCATTATTTCTACTTTATGTTGCATCCAACTCAATCTCTTTAGTTTGTGTACTTTTCATACAAGAATCATGGTTTCAGAAGCTATATTAGTACATCAATAAAGTAAAAACAAAAAAGATGGCTGACACCAAGTCATATTATTCTGAAGCCTTAAAGACACCTTCCAGTTTGACTTAGGAATCCTCAATGGTTATATCTCTACATTTTCAACCACTTTCACAATCTCAGCCACTTGATGTCTGTCTTCTATCAAATTCACGTAGGCTCCAGAAGATTGACACAGCGGTACTTAAGAACCCTCACAGCCCAAAATCAATAGTGTGTCACTAAATTATCTACCATATCTAGACAGGATCAGTTCTTTCCACAGTGAATCTTGCCATCTACATTTTGAATTCATGAACATTGTGGTGATCCTTTTTCTGTAAGGGTTAATGGGTAAGATTCAGAAATGTCTTTCAGGTCAGCGTCAAGCCATTCACCTTACCAAACTTTGTAAATTTCTTTACAAAGTCAATAAAACCATTCTCCATCACATCTTGAATCCATGAATAGGTATTTCTTCCAAACAATGTCACAAGGTAAACAAGAGGGGTTTAGAGTTTCTTCTTTCCTCCTTTACTGTTTACAGCCTAGTCTCTGCTATGACCTGAGGTTTAAAGTAGCTCTCAGGGGAGAGAAGAAACCACAGTTTGCATCCAAGTGTCCTATTATCAGGGGAAGTGGGCTCTCAGCATCTGCTGAGAGTTCAGAGCTCCTCAAAGGGATTAATGTCATCTTATGTGTGGCTAAGGTGATAACTGCTGCAGCAGGGTGGGAATTGAGTTAATGACTTCATAGCGGAATGCACAAGTCTAAGTGTAATTATCTTTAGTTGCAAACTTGGCAACACCACTCATTTCTCTGGTGTTGCTGCTATTTTTTGATGCATTCTTCAATTTATATCTTTCTTTTGCAAATACATGTGTTTTTCTCTCAGTTTGAAATTCTATTACCACCAATATGTTTTTAAGAGCTTGAAAGAATTGATCAGTTAATTAAAATTAAATAATTATTCTTGAAGGGCTTTCTTTAAGGAGCTTCACTTTTCTGTGTTAATCTTTCTGACATATTTCTGAGAATTGCATATAGTCAGTACTCATGAAGAATATTTGCTTGTCAGTGCTTCATATCATCAAATTTTTTGGCAGACCACACACGTGTGAGTGTTTGCATTTCTTTGGATTCTGAATGTCCAAGATATATTCATTTATCATCAATTGTTGTTACAATTTGCTTGTTTATCATTTTATGGTGAGATTTGATGCCATGCAGGGTCTGTATCACATCAGCATCATAGCTGCCATTTTAGCTCACTGAGTTCAAACAAGATAACCAGCAACAATGGTCAGATAAATCATTAAACAGTTAATCTCTTCCATAAGAGTGTTGTATTTGTCTAGCAATAGCAGTTCACAGTCATGACATGTGAAATAGTCGTGGAGTTTAATGGATCTCTAGTGTTTGCCTTTGGAGGGCATAACATTGTAAAAAATATTTATTTCACTTGTTTTCAATATTTTGGCTTGGGTAGCTGTTATATAATATGCACAAGTTTCTTATTAAGAAACAGTTTGTCTTTAACGTACAGGAAAAAATGATAATTTGTATTCTTCTAAGTTAGAGTTTTGATGATCACATGATTGACATTGTATTTTCTAAAAGCTTGTAGTAATTTTAAAAAAGCACCCAACATGACAAAAAAGAAAGAATCAATATTTAGCAAGATTGCATATTTTAGTTCAAATGTCTATTGAATTTTAATATTGAATCAAATTATTTCCTGATAACTTCTGCTGTCCTACATCATGCCTTTTAGAAAAGACTCTGGTTTTGCACCATTTTGTTGTGTGTTTTATTGTGAAGTTAATCACCCATTCTATGAAAAACGATTCTTTATTTGACTTTCTCTAGGTATAAACTTCCAAAGCCTCCTTTATCAATATGCCTTACTCTTATAGCAACCTGGTTCTAGTGTTTCCACCCTGTGAAAGTAGTTACCTGCTCAAGGTGTAGAGAGGTATTTCAATTATTCCCTTATGCCTCTATTTCACTGTGCTGTCCCTCCACAATTTGCGTAAATCATCTTTTCACACTTTTGTATACTCCTGTACGCAACCAATAAGTCCTGTGTGATTTCAAAATGTTCTTCCCCTGCATCCCAAGTGTCCCACTGATAGACTGAAACTCCACCCTCAGCCTGAGAAGTAGAGTCAGGATTCTAACCTCATAAAGGCAAGCTTGCAACTGTTTAGGCGGTTAGAATGTGGGATCCCTTGGAAACCTGCCCTCTGAGGCAAAGGAGCAAACCAGAGATGGGAGATATTTAAAGACTTTCCTTAGTGTGCAAGAGCTCTCAATCCCAATGTGGGCATGTAGGAGGTGTTATGATGAAGGGTAAATAACGTTCTTGTTAATAGAGCCCTTGGGGTGAGTTAGAGGGAAATGACACTGAATGACCAGAGTATATATGAGGTAGGTTTATTTTAAAATAATTTTTTTGCACCAGAAAGGAATTATGTAATAATTTTGGTTCTTTTCTGTAAAAATATAAAAATATCATGAAGAAAATAAATAAGGAAAAGAGAGAAAGAAAAGGAAAGTACAAGAGTAGATAGTGGGAAGGAAAGATATCACCACTTGTGGATCCAGTGCACTTGATCATTGCAATTTTGATGTCTGTGATCGGAGGGATGGTCACAGCCTTGATGCATTGGGGCTGGGGGTGGAGTCCCACAAAACAAATAGTTGGACAGGCTATACACATTCAGGCCTGTGTGGGAATGGAGAGGGGTTTTACTTTCTCTGATGCAACACTGTGGAAATCAGGGAGGATGGACATTTCAGAGGTCTTTGATAGTTTATGGTCCTTTTAATGACATGACCACTGTTTGCCCCTGCTTCTCATCACAGTGTAGTAGTGCCAGTTGTGCCTCATAGGAAGGGAAGGGAAGGGAAGGGAAGGGATATCAATACCTTCAGGCTTATGTGTGAATGTCCTGATACCTTCCTTTGGGGAAAAGCTTTCTTTACCAGGATAGAGGAAATTGGCATAATAAACAGCATTGCCCCATTTCCACAGTATGTGCTTCTTATCAGTCTTTTCCTTTATCTGCTGCAAAAATGGTTTTTTACAGACCAGTCCCAGGCCAGCAGTGTTCAGCCAGCTCATCCAAGCAAAGGTCAGTTCATCACAGGAGGCCATCTTGGCTAAGTTAAGACCTCTTAGCCAAAATAAAACACAAAACTAAAATGTGGGCAATGGAGGCAGGGATATGCACCCCAGGAATATTAAAGTGATTCAGCTCTAGAGTGCAGGGATGGGGATCAGTAAGCCAAGGATCAGCTGGAGCTCAACTTGCCTAGGCATGTGAAAAATAATAAGGACAACAAATGAAGATGTGAGAAACTGTACCCTACCTGGTCAGAGAAACAGGACACAGTTGACATAGAGAAGGCTGTTTTTTTGCTTCAGTCTTCTGCAGCAAGTGCTCCAGCCATACTACCCAATTCACAGAATTGAAAGACAGGGATGGGGAGAATAAAGTACTGCCCACTGTAGAAGGCCAGGTTTGAGAACACCTAAGGAACTGGAAGCAGCACAAGTCCATGGGATCTGGTAGGATGTATCCTGAGGAAACTGCCAAAGGCTAAGCCACTCTCCTTCATGTTTGGAAAGTTATGACAGACTGGTGAAGTTTCCACTGACTGGAAAAGGGGATGACCAGGTTGTATGCTGTGGTTATACTCTAGAGGGAAGGGATGGCATCCTGAGCGACTTTGAGAGGCTTGAGAGGCGGGCCTGTCAGAAAGTTTCTGAAGGCCAGAAGGCCAAGTCCTGTATCTGACTCAGGACAATCCCAAACATGAATTCAGGCTGGGTAAAAAGTACATTGAGAGCAGCCTTGAGCAGAAGAACTTGAGGACATTGGTAAATGAAAAACTGAATATGAGCCTGCAATGTGCGCTCCCAGCCCAGAAAGCCAACCACATCCTGGGCTGCATCAAAAGCAGCTTGTCCAGCAGGCTGGGGGGGATGTAATTCTCCCCCCCTGCTCCTCCCATGAGACCCCCACCTGGAATTATGCATCCACCTCTGGAGCCCCCAGCAAAAGAAACATGTGGACCTGTTGAAGTATGTCCAGAGGAGGGCCATGAAGATGATCAGAGGCTAGAGCAAGCAGATCTTCTAGAGAGGTTGAGAGAGCTGGAGCTGTTCAGCCTGGGAAGAGTCCAGGGAGACCTTAGAGCAGCTTTCCAGTACCTAAAAGGGGTTAGAGTAAAGATGGCAAAGGGCTCTTTACCATGGAGTACAGTGATAGGCCAAGAGGGAATGGCTTTAAAATGAAAGGGAGTAGGTTTAGATTAGATATTAGGAAGGAACCCTTTACAAGGGGTAGAGCACTGAAACATGTCCAGAAGAGGCTGCCCATCACTAGAAGTGTTCAAGGTCAGGTTGAATGGAGCTCTGACCAATCCGGTCCAGTGGAAGGTGTCCCTTCCAACATTTCTATTATTCTAAAATGATACATTTCCCTGGGAATTGACTGACATAGCCATTGATGGAAACAGGATGCAAAGCTAGATATCAAAGTTGTATGGAAAAACTCAAGATATTTTTATATGTTATAGTTTTTGTCCTTCTCTAAATGTGGTCTGTAGACTTACCAATGCACTGTACATAAATGCTGTATTTAGAGACTATGACAGAACAGGACCCTCAGTAATCAAGAACTCTTTGCCCAGCATGCCCAAGAAATATGAATTTCCCCTTTTATTTTCAATTTTATATGGTTTTTATTCAGTTCACTTAAATTCATTTTTTTTCCAAATTTTGTTTTTTTTCTTGTTGTTTTAATTTCAGGGGTAACACACACAGAGGGGATAACTGTGGTGGCTGATTAGCCAGTGGTACAAGAGACAGAGAGAGCTCTTGTAAGAGGGTCTTTGCTGCCAAAGACTTAGTGATTATGGTGAGGGAAAGGAGCCTCTCCCAGGATACCTGTTCGGTTATGGTAATGTACCCCAGTTCTGATTTCCCTGGTTGGCTCCTGGTGTTAGCCACACCCCTGTATTTAAGATAGATCTGTCACGTGTTCGGGGTCATTTGCCCCTAGAACCCTTCATGAGTAGTAACAATAAACTGCTGTTTGTGGAACTCCACGCAAGGACCCTCCTCAACTCCTTGCCGTCGGATTCATATTACTGAAGCCATCCCTGCGTCTGTGTGTTCATGCATGTGAGCCACAGCACCAGAAGGGACTCAGTAATAGATAACATCCCATGAATCGCCCATAAAATGCCCCTGCCATTCGCTAAAATATTACTATGACTAATAAGAATGGCCTTATCAGAGCTGGTGCAACAGAAAGTATCTTGAAACTGATTCCAAACTCGGACATTCAAGTCATTATGCATGCCACAGGATTTTTTATACTCTTTAAGAAAAAATATCACACAGAATTTATCAGGTTCAATGAATTTATGGCATTTGAAACATGCAAATGATTTAGTCCTTCTCACATACCCTTGGTCACAGCACAGTATCCCCCTTAATTCGAACCAATTCTATGTTTTACTGATCAATATGCTGTGCTGATAAAATGGTGTCACATAGTCTGCAAAGAAGTCTGGTTTGTTTCACACCTCTGATAGACCTACAGAGTTACCAATCTGTTCACCCTCTGTGGGGTCTACAAACAAATCCACAGTACACTCTCAGTTCTCTCATTCCAGACTGTAATCCAGATTACTTCATGTCTAGAAATAAGCAATACCGCATCGAACCTGAATATTGCACATAGCTAACATGATCAAGGGGAAAATTTTAATTGATTCACATCCTATAATTAGAAGTGTTAATACCCCTGAGAGCATTTGGATTCTGATCTGCCTTAAAGGAAACTAAGCAGCATCCTCTTGGCATCTAAAGGTTTAAATACATTTATATTTGTTATACATAAATATGTATAACAAATATAAATATGTTATACATATTTATATTTTAGAGCAATTATATTTTCATACAGTTTTCATCTAAATTTTCCTTTTCACTCATAATGCTGCACACCATTAACTTACTAATTTTATTTTTGCTCCAGAAATACAACATAAAAAGTTACTTCAATTTTATTTCTAAACATATAATTACAAAATAATAATAAAACTCTCTATGCAGAATCCACTCACCCAATAGATTTACTAGACAGAAAGCATACATTTACATCAGATTCTAAGCTTTTTTTAATGAGTTCCACTAAAGCAACTTAATATAAGACCTCAATGTTTTTAAGACTGTTATGAAAAGCTTAATGTTTGGCCTAAAATTGATGTTTTTCCATTCTATTCTTTCATAGAAAACTTTGCAACTTTTCCTACAGCACTGAGCAATCTGTCTTCACTTGTGTCTCTATAGAAATCTTTTCAATAGTTATCTTCTCCACTTAATCTAAATTTATTCCAGGTTACCAGTGTCCTTCTCCTAATTTAATGCCAGCCTTGCATGCCCACAGAATTTATTTAACCATGGCCACACAGAAACCATTGTCTTGTTTGGTCCAGAACATGATTTCTCAAGACATTCACTTGTATGCATCAATAAATACCAGTTTTTCCTCTCTCAAATATGTCTCAGCCTCACTTTTGGAATTGGAAACGTAAGAATTAAAATAAAAAAAAAAAAAAAAGGAAAGATGATATTTTATTACAAAGAACAGCATCATTAAGTCCTATACACAAAATTCTACCAGAAGGTTCTAGGTCATAAAGCCAGCAGCATAGTGTTTGGAAAACAGCGCAAACAAATAGTAATCATCTTTGTGTTTCTAAGAACCCATAGCAGTCTGTAAGGAATTATTCCCTTGAAGTCAATCTAAGTTGAAGGCACCTCGTTGCAGGACTTGGTTCATAATAAACAAAAGCAAATGTAATTGCAAAATTAACCGTCACTCAGAGCAAAAACTGTGACATGAAAGAAATATGAGTTACAATGCCACATACAACAAAGCGAGAGTTTTATGAAGTTTTCATAAACTTCTATTTTGAATCTTATTGGATTGAGCATGGATATTTCTTTGACTTTCATTAGAATAATAAACAAGTCAAAGTTTTTCCAATATGATGTCTTGCCCAATGCTTCTGAGACTGATCTGAGGTGTTCGCAGAGACTGATCTGAGATGTTCGCAGATGCAATACTGTTCAAACACTATTGCTAAGTGTCAGTTTGCATAAAATTGTAAGCACTTTCATACATTAAGAATGCAAATAATCTGCAATATTAAAGAAGTTATTAGTGTGACTGCTAGTGCTTCACAGTGAACAAATATCTATGGTGTTCTAATACGGCAGATTTTACAGATCAGAAGAATTAGAATGAGACCTAAAGATCCTCTTAAGACATTATAGGAGTATCTCCAGTCATTGTGTATTTTCAGAATGAGTTAATTACCAGCAGTTGCCCTTCTGATAGTAATGAGCTACCAGATATTAATAGCAAATTTTAAAGAGATAACAGTATCTTATCTCTATGTGTGTTTGTGTGTGGGTATGCATACTTACTCTTCCGAATTTTGGTCTATGTTTTAAGGGAATAAAAGAAATTAAGATGTTTTTAAAGACCAACAAGAAGTTGCTGTGTTAAGAAATAAAGTCTGAAGAAAATAATCTCTTAGAAGTACAGCTTATAGTACTGTGTGATTTTATTTTTTTTTTCTCTTCTGGAAACCGGTTTACTGATACTGTTACAGTAATAACCAATTAACTTTTTTTAAAAAGTAGCATTTCTGTGTGTAATGCAAATGAGCAAGATTTTTATTTTAAAACTGAGCTTTAAAAGTTAACATTTATTTCACTGAAAAACGAATGATTTATTTTGCTTTAAACTCTATGGTACTCCTACTGTTAAAGCATTCATTTTTCATTCATCACAATGCAGACTATTGTAATCTGATTTATAGAACAGTTTTCAAAATAGGAACTATTTTGAAAAAACCCAAAACTACAAGAGATGGGCAGAAGCACACACATCCAGATGTCTCTCTCTTAGTGATAGAAAAATAGAGAGAGGAAAAATAACCCCAACTATTTAGCTATTTATTTTGTTCTTCAAAAGTCTTGGATTTCACCAAACTTTATGATAAACAGAAGACCAGATCCTGCACAAGACTTAGACACCTAAATGTATTTCAAAGAAAAATGAAAAATAAAAACAAAACAAAACCAAAACCAACAAACACACTAAAAAACCAATTTAAAAAGTCCCCAACAAAACACAAACGACACCAAACAAACAGCACCCCCCAAAACACCCTCAAAAACAAACAAAACCAAGGCAAACCAAGGCAAACCAACCAATGAACCAAGTAAAACAAACAAAATAATTAGGGATAGTAAAGGGATTCTTCATCTTCTTAAATTTGTTTTTAATTTATATATTTTAAATATGGAAACCTTGCAGACAGAGGCTATAAAACTAAATGTGTTATTTTTAAATCTTCAGGTAAACATTCCTGAAAATTTTCAAAACCTTATACTAAATTGAGCAATAATTGAAGGAACTGTTCATATTGTTTTGGTTTAAGTCTCAGCATCTATCTTTTGCAAAAAGTTCAGATGAACAGGTATATGACCCAAAATAGGCAAGTTCAGCTTGTAAAAGTCTTAGAGCTCAACAGCAAAAAATGGGAATCTAAGGTTGATTTATAAATCTTGTAAACTCTTGAGTCTTGTACTTCTTACTACTAAAGAAAGATGCTTTGACACCACCAGTGAAAACTGGCCTGCAGACCCATTCCATAAGATAGAAGCTCATAGTTTGTCCTTCCAAGTAGGAACTGAAGTGCGAGAATACACTTAAGGCTTGTACGACTGTAATGTAATGATATGGCAGGCTCCTGATGAGCAATTTAAGCTATTCCCTAAAGATATATGAGCCAACAGTGTGTGCTGTGCGCAGTGGATCAAGAATAGTACAGCCAGCAGGACTAGGGAAGTGATCATCTCCCTTTTCTCAGCAGTGGTGAGGCTGCACCTGGAGTGCTGCATTCAGTTCTGGGCCCCTCACTTTAAAAAGGACATTGAGGTGCTGGAGCATGTCCCGAGAAGGGCAACAAGGACACCTCATGAAGGACTAGGAAACATGTCATATGAGGAATGGCTGAGGTATTTGGTTTCCTTTGGTCTCGAGGAGGCTCAGGGGGAACCTCACTGCTCTCTACAAGTACCTGAATGGAGTTTGTAGCAAGGTTTGTAGCTGGTCTCTTCTGCTGTGCCTGCAGTGAGAGGACCAGGAAAAATGACCTTAAACTGAGAAAGGGGAGATTCAGTTTAGATACTGGGAAAAAGTTTTTTCACTCTTAGGGGGGTCAGACATTGGAATAGGTTGCTCAGGGAGGTTGTTGACTCTCTGGAGTCACCCTACCTGGAGGTGTTTAAGAGATGTTTGGATCTGGCACCGGGTGTTGTGGTTTAGCGTTTTAGGGGTTACAGTGGTAGTGCTGAGTTCATGGTTGGAACTGATGATCTTAAGCATCTCCAACCCTGATGATTCGATGATTCTGTAATATTAGTACCTGTTGCCAGACTAAAGGAGGAAGGTGGCACATAGGATCTGATGGCAGAAAGAGATAAAATCTTATGCAGATCTTAATATCTGCTATTCATGCAGACTTTGAGATGTCCTATTAATATTTCCATTTAAACTGGACTTCAGACATAGTGCATCATAAATATCCAAGACTGGTATTCCCTGCTCGTTTGTTCAAGTCAGAGGAGGAAGCCATCAATTGTTCATAATTCCACACTTTTAGGAGTTAGAATTTATGGTGACAGATATTGTTACTGAGCTTAGAAAATTTTCAGACTTTTGAGGAATAAGGCTGTTCTTTTAATTTACTAGTGTTTGTCATATATAGCAATGCTAAGTGTTACCACTGGAGAAAAGAAGGAAAAAAATTCCAGACAAACTCTTCCAAATAGACGAGGACTAATTAGAAATGGAGATTTAAGTATTTATCTTGCCCTGAGCAAACAAGCAGGCAAAGCCTTTACAGTCCTCACTTCATAAAAGTCATGCTATGAAGTGTTCATGTTTCTGACACTGGGCATATGTGCCATGGGGAATGTTTCAGAGGCATAATTTTATTACAGCTCTTTCACAGAATAAATTGAGATTTCATGTATTATTTTTTCTCTGGCTTGCATTTTGAGCACTAAGTTCATTGTAAAACAAGCATTAGTAATTGTGATAGTGCAAAATTATGGTATAGATAAATATTATTTTTAGGTACTTGCCTGAAAATCCTAATGAAAGCATGGGTAGATTAATAAAAGTATAAAATCTAAATAAAACAATGCAGTCAGACCCATAATTAAAATTGTTGGAGGGAGATGAGAAGAGAGAATTATAAAAAGCCTAGCTCTTTCAAATTCTCGCACATTTTTAAGGGTGTTTTAAACTGGATTTCTTTCCATTTTGTTTCATCACCTGTGACAGAACCATCTAAAAAGATGACATGCTAAGACTAAGAAGTCATCTTCTGGTTGGGATACATTATGTGATCAGACTGAACTGGCAGAGCACTGATGGACAGCTAATCTGAACCCCCTGCTGTAAAAGAAAATCAGTTAGCAGAGGCCATAGAGGCCAAATTTATCTGATAATTAGTTGTGTACCCAGCAACTACAGCAGACATTTAAGATCTTATGAAGGATACTGTTCTCTTCTGCCTGTGAACTCCCTTCAGGATTCACCTTCTTTTCAGATCTTTGATCTGTATGGAACTTAATTTGAAGCTTTTTGACTGCATGAGAATTGTGGAAAATGGTTCAGTGTCATGAAGTGTTGCTTTAACTTATTCATAGTGCTCTGCTTAGATAATCATGAATTTCCATTCTAACCTGTGAGCATCTGAAAGCCAACAGGATCTCTTCTGTATAAGAACCAATTCTGGTCTTGTTCTACAAAATGCAACAAAACAGGCTGTTATTTTATTTCTCAGCCCCTGCTCTCAAAGCATCAATTCATGCAGAGGTCCAGAGAAGCTGACTTTTTTCATGGGGTGGATTATGGTGGTGTATTCCCCCTGCCAGCCCTCTGGGCTAAGTCCCTCTCGAACTTAACTGAAATACTGTCTGCGTGTGTCCCAGAACAGCTGTCTTAATGAGCACCTGTTATTTTAATGAACAGCCTTGAAAAATTACTTTTTCTTGCCTGATTAAAAACCTAAGTGGAATAATGTTTTTGTTATTGAACCTTTAAATAAATTTACTGAGTCAAATTGGGGCCAGGATGGAAAATTACTAACACTAAAGCCCACTCTACGGACCCTATAAACAATGGTCCATAGTGACACCCTTTGAGCTCTCAATTCCCAGAAGATAAGGGGTTAATGTGAATGTCTCAAACACTGATAACTGGATGGCTGTGGAGTCAACCAAGGACTGTTGGTATTAACACATCATAAAAAAGAACAAGATTTGACTGGAAAAGGGGGTCCAAGGGGACAGACAGGCCTAGCAGCACTTTTCTGGGACAAACATCCTTGTTGTTTTTCCTGGAGATAAGCACAACACAGTACAGCGTAAGCACAAGAATTAGGCCAAGAAGTGGGCATGGACTGTAGGGGTGAATAAGGACTACCAAGGACCTTGAAGCTGACTGACTCATTTCCAGAATGGTCTGAAAGAATGGACTGCACGTGATGGCTAATTTCCATAAAACCCGAGAAACCTATCTTCCAAGTGGAGAAATCTATCCATAAAAAGTAACCCTCCCCAAGCCTGGGTGGGGCCTCCAGGGTCTCTGAGGCAGCTTTTTTTAATTTCAGCCAAAGATAGCCAAGAGCAGGATATCCATGAAATTTTTTAGAGGTTTTTTAAGTTTGTTTCACTGTCTAATTACTTTCCCTGTCAACACTGCTCAACAAATTCCAGGCTGTATCTGAGCTTTATTACCCAGAGAATGTTTTATATACATTAATGATTTGCTCCTTGCTGCTATTCCTGAGAACAGGTATGTCCATCTCCCAGGGTTGTATTCTTTTAGTGATCATAATTGACCACAACTGTTTCTCACCCTGGACCCTCTGTTATTGTCTCATAGTACTTTCAAGAAAGTTGCTATCATATTGTGCTTTTACTTTTAGGTGTTTCTATTTCACCATCTAGCTCTCTGTAACCTTTCAGCAAAACTGTCAATCAATCTTGAAGTGAATCACATTTCAGTTACTATTTTGAATGACTTGAGACAGAGTAAAAAACCAAACCTTCAAGGTTCTTAAAAATTCATCAAATCAGGCAAAACCTGTCCCAGACTTGGTGAAAAGGCTGGGGGCAGGGGAAAGTGGATGCAGTGTGTGACACAACCAAGTTATATTCTAGTGTTATTTGATCTAGATCAGCCAATCATATTTATTGAGTTTCAGATTTTTTAAATTTATTGGAATTTGAAAATTACGTCTTTATCATACCTTTATAAAAGTATACCTATTTTAAAAGACAGAAGTGTGGAATTTGAAGTAACTGAACTGGCGTAAAAAGAAAAATTTTGGCTCTCTTCTCTCATTTACTGAATTGTTCATGCATCTTTTTGTAAATACCATGTAACTGTTTGTCCTGAACAACTTAACAGTCACAGAAAACCTGGTGCTATCTTTTGAAAGAGATATGGTAACAGCTGTGTTAAAAGAAAAAATCTTTATCAATTAGGTCCAGCCTTCCTTTGGACAAAAGTATTGGGATATTGGGATATTATAATACTGAAATATTTCAGAACACATTTATTCCTAGAATCAAGAGCAACTGCTGCTTTGCTTCAGAGCTGGATGAGTCCACAGATACTGCAGTTCTCAGGGGATTATTTATAAATAAAAACCAAAAACTGAATCAAAGCTGTTGGAATTTGCTTAGTTTTGTCACCCCTCTACCAACATGAATGCAGAGGAGATATGCAGACACAGATTATGTGTTTTCCTAGAGCAAAATGGCATAGTCACAGGGTAAAGGCATACAAGTGTATGTCCAAGGATATGAGCGAGCTGGTTGCAGTACATGTGGCAGCTGCTGCAGTGGTGAAAGGACCCTCTTCTCCCAGCCAACTGCCTCCTGCTTTCCGAGGCTGTTAGGCTCCATTCACATGGTCCTGTGCAATCAAAGACGCAGATCATATTTTCTAATAAATAGGTGCTGGTGTGAGTGTGGGATAATTAAGCACACTTTCATTCAAATAATTGCAAAAGCATAACATTTTTTTACATACCAGGTAACCTGCTACAGAGGCAATTGATAACGAAGTGGATCTTCAAGCATATCTTAAATCAATAAACAAAATTAATCCATGAACCATATTTAGTTATAGATATTTTATTGAGTATTATTTGATGAAATTTCCTTATATATAAAAGAGCCAAAGGACTAAGTTGAAAGGGAACAATAAGCAGAAACAAAGACATTAAAGACACAAAACAAATAAGAGAAATGTAACTACAACATCATGGGATAATTTTGGAACTTTGTTTCCTGCCTGGGACAGGAGCTGTGTACATAGACATTAGCACTGTCTCCTTCTGAAGTTTCTAAATTCCTCTTTAAATGAATGAGAATAGATACATTATTAACAATAACAAAAGTGGTTGCATTATAAATTTATCTCTTACCTCAATTGCAGACAAATGTCTAATATGGCAGATCAGCACAAAGTGGCAGGTCAAAAGGTAGTCCTTGAAACTTGGTTTGTATCTTAAGTTCAGTAAGCAAGGGTGTGACAATCCCAGCCTCATGTCTAAATTATTTTCAAATTCCTATCTCCCTTTTTCAGCCAAAGCACTATAATGAACACCCTGTAAAACTAAAAAGAAATATTTCTATTCAAATATTAAATTTAATAATAATTTTACTTGCCTTTGTCAAATATAAGACTATATTGCTGTAAAAATGAGGTAATAAGCACAAAGAATTATTTCATAAAAATATTTCTTAGATTAAGGATAAGCCTTGTTCAAGCTGTTCTGCTTATAAAATGTGTGGAGACCTTATTTAACATTTTCTTTTAGTGAAAGTACAAGCTAATTAACATATCAATATCCTACTACAGACTAGGATTTTCTGTGATATTTAATACAAATCTCATACTTGAACTTTTCTAATTATTTTAATTATCTTTACCTTTTGTCCCACATCATCTGACAGAGAGCAGAAGACCTTAAAAAGAGTTTAACATCTGGATTTCACGGTATGAATGTAAATCACAGAGAAAATGCTGATTCAGTATTATTACCAGTAGCAATAGCAATTGCGAGACTGAAACAAAATGGTGGATTTAGAACTGCAGAACTACATAAAGGTTTTCTTGGGAGTTTGCATTTGTGCTCAATAACAGTAGGAACAAGGACTGCAAGATGCAAGGTCTCCCGGATGCCAGACATCATTTAGGAAGGTAAAAAGAGCTCTCATACTATTCCACCAAATCATGGCCATTAAAATATTGGACCTGTAGGCCAATATCCCAAGCAATGGGAACATTCCAGAAAGCAGTCAACAAAGAAGTAGATGAAATGAACAGTCTGTTGAAAGGAGGATGGAAAGGCAATGAAAAATGTCCATTATGAAAAATGAGAAAAGTATAAAAAACCAAGTATTTTTATAAGTAGTCTGCTTGCACAAATGCTGAGTCAGTGTGCTGGTTAAGAAAACTAACTGAGGTCATATGAAACAACTACCATGAAGTCTAAGCTGCCCTTTCTGCAGAGAGAGAATTTTCGGTCTTCAAGAGTGTCCTGACTTAGTTGAAGATGCCACTATCCATTGCAGGGGTTTGAGCTCAATGATGTTCAAAGGTACCTTCCAACACAAATCATTCTATAATTCTAAGAAGGCAAACAGAAAGAAAACAATGTTAAAGAAGGACAAAAAAATGGTGACACTTAGTACATTTTGAGAATGCAACTGTTGGTCATCCTGTCTTCTGACATAATCTGAGGTAAAATAAAAGCAAGAAGGAGGAAGGAACCAAATTTTGCAACATATTCTGTGACACCTACATTTCAAACCTTGAGCGTGGTAGATGTTATTGTGGAGAACTGAGAGTTTATGATAGGAGAATAAGAAGCTTAGAGAATTAGGCTAGGATGGGGCTATGAGAAACCTCATCTAAAGGAAGGTGTCCCTGTCCATGGCAAGAGGTAAGGGCCCCTTCCCACCCAAACCATTCTGTGATTCTATGATAATAAGCAGTGGGAATGCCAATAAAAATGAAGGTGCTTTGTAGGTGCTAAAAAGCTAGAAGTGGAGAAATTCATCAGCCTTTTCTCAATATTGTGAGAAGACTGTCTTTCCCATGTAAACTATTTTAAACAAGGTCACAGTTTTATAAACTTCTTGCACCCGCAAGCTGTTTTGCAAGATTGTTATGGCTTTGACTTTGAAAATATTTTGGAACAGGTATCTTAGAACTTGGTCAATCCTCTCAAGGGGTGGATGGCCAAGGAACCAATTACCTATTGCCACTCAACACACTTTTGCGATCTATCCTATAAAAGCAGTTAGAAAATTATTAAAGCGCTTCCACTTGTTCATAAGCCTGGACTCTATGTCATTTTCTTTATGCATCTCGGACGTAACAGAGACAGTTCTTTTCGGTTACAGAATGAAATCTTCTGTATAAATTTTCCGTAAATCAAAATTTATTTTAATAGAAGCTCTCAAGCACTTAATAGATTGAAAAACCAAGGGCATGAAGCTGTCTGCTCATAGATAAAGGGGAAAAAAATAGAAGATGGAGATAGCCTGTTTTTTTCAAAGTATTTTAGTATTGTTTCCTCATAAAAAACTAATATATGGTTTGCTCTGGATTTTTAAAATATTTTTAATTTTAATTATTTATATCAATACTGAAAAAAACCCGAAAACACATAACTATGTATAGATCTCATTGTAAGGATGACAAGCTTTAACAGAATAAGTCACACAACATAATTGAACTAATAAAGGTTCTTCTTCATAGACATTCTGGATCCAATTAAAGTCTTAATGTTTTTTTTGAGGCAGAGTAGAATCTCCCAAGCAGAGCACGAGGTGTGCACTTACAGCAGCTTCCAGTGCAGCAGGAGTTAACAGGCATCTCAGGTACGGACATCTCATAGCAAAAGAGCTTAGGGAAAATGGGAACAAAATGAACTTTCCTCTTCTTGATGGTTGATGAGTCAGGCTAACGAAAGCTCACCACACTTGAGAAAATCCCAGAAAACTGCTCAGGATCCACACTTCTCTGCTAGGCACCCAACCATGGAAGTAAAGTAGTTCTGTTATAAGCTAAAGGGAAAAGACAAACTTCTTCCCTCGTTCCTACTAATAATACCCATATCAATTTTCTAACAATATTCAAATTATTACTCCACTTTTTTCCACATGTTGGCTTATTTTAGCTAACAAAATGAGCTTTAAAGACATGCTGAGGAATGTTACGCAAATTCTTTGAGTTCATCCTTGACTGGATTGACCCGAATCTATATCCCAGAAGATTTTGTTTAAAATAGCCATAAATACAACTTCATCTCTTTTGACTTTGTTTTTGTTTTGTTTTTTTTTTTGTATCTGCTTCCCAGATCCATGTTACTGTTATGCACATGAAGCAGTGTCACACAAAGGACTATTAGAACCTTCTAAGAAACGAAACATTGTGGCTGTTTGTGCTTAGGTCCTTCAGGTCCTCAGATAAGTGTGTGACACAGTCTGAACTTCTGGAGACTTGAGAAGTGGGACAAGCAGACAGGTAGAGAAAAATATATATCTGACATAAATATCTGAAATAAATATCCGACACAAAGCTGCAGGAAATGAAAGAGGAGCATATTGGAAAAAAATAATTTGATTTTAATAAAGCAGAACATTATGGTGAAAGCAATACAAGTAAAAGCTGGATAGCAGTACACAATACTGTACATTTTCTACCCAGATCCAAGGAAGACTTCTCTCTCTCTCCCTCTCCCTCTTTCCTCCTCCTGCTACCCAAAGTTTCTTTGAAGGTCTATAATAAAACAATATTGATTTCAGTTTCCAAAACTAGAAATTCATTTAGGAGACAATATATTCAAAGCTAATTGATACCCAAATATGAGATGCTGTATCAAATTAATACAGTTGGGAGAAATACCTCACAATCCCACTCCTGAGCAAAACTAGCCTGATCATGAATGTGATACCTTTCTACCTAAAAGCAAATAAGTATGTCAGTCATTATATTTTCATGAACATCTGATCTCTCCATGTTTTTTGAAAGGGGAGATGCAAAAAAAGATGTAAAATATAAGGAACATTTGTGAAAGAAATATGGGTAATGAAGTACTGTTAGCTGATTCAGCAGAAAAAAGACAATGACAATCAAGTCAATACAGGGAGCTTTTTGAATGTAGAATCAGACTCTTGATCCTCTTGTATCCAGACATAAAAAAAATGCTGATGTGTCTTCTGTGTCAAAATAAAGTATACTGTGGTAAGGAGCATGTTTTCTCACATGATGTCTGACACTGCTTTCATCATGTTCTCCAGAACACTTTTTAGCAAAAGGATTGCCAAATTACTAGATCCAGAAGCTGCATAAATTAAACATGCCTTGACCATCCTCTAGCCCTGAAGTGGATGGCACAGAATTACCCATATTCTTACTGGATAATTCATTTACTCTCCAATACACTGGCCCCACACGCAGGCTGCCTACGGAAATGTTTTCTTCCCTGTGTTCACTCCCAAATGTTAGCCTGGCCCAGATCTGTGCCATGTATCCATCTGGCATTTTAATGATATAAAAATTTAATAATATAGATGACAGAATTATTTAAAGAACACACATTTAACAGTTGTTAATGAAGTTGTAATATTCAGATATTTTGATACTCACAAAACACTTTTACCTTGACATTGTATTTCAAAAATAGTAGAGAGCAGATCTTTTTAAGTAACAGGTGGAGAGAAAGCCAAAGAATTATTATTTTTTTCCTGAAGGGTTTATACAGTGATGTTTGAACATGGACTCTAAAAAAAAAACAAGTCCATTTTATAGTTCATTAAGGGAAATAATTAAATGGTCCAGCTATGAAACATAATAGAGTTATTTACTGAACAATAAACCTATCCAAAAGACTACAAAACCAGAGAGTAAACTGTTGTACTAATCTAAGGATCTGTGCTCTCTATGTCCAAGCTACCAAGAGTATGTGTTCTGGCTCCTGTAATCCACATACATAGATCAAGCTAATGAGCAGAAATGGAAACAAGAGATGCACAGACTGGATATAAAGGGAAACTTTTTCACCATCAGGAGAGTCGAGCATTGAAAACAGGTTCTCTAGGGACAATGTGCTGTCTCCATCCTTGTAAGTGATTAAGACATAAATGGCAGCCTGGAATGACCTCATGACTGATTCTGCTTTGACAAGAGACCCCCTGAATTTGAAACATCATATGAGCCTACAATTTGGAGAGCGGACAAGACCTTTAAGTTCTAGGAAACAATACTGAAGTATTATAGTCTTTATTTATTTAAGTGATTTAACTTGCTTTCACTCTCATTTCTGCACACTCATAAGCACCAAGAAACACGTGCTTAAGTAGTTTGCTCAGTACTCAGACTCCAGGATACAAATAACAAAGTGATCTGTCTGGCTCAGGCAGTGTGATACAAGTATTTGTGCAGTCTGCACGTGTAACTTCACAATGAAGCAAAGGACAGATGATGGCATTGATCAAGTTCTCATCATATCTCCGTGGTTGTTCTTAACCTGATGATAATGTGCTGGGTTTGGAAGTATTTTTTTGTAACCTTTGATACATGACAGTGTTGAGTCTTTCCATCCTGCATCAGCAATTGCAGTCCTTTGTTTCTCAGGCTGTGTGTTCTGCACAAAGGTGTGTTGTAATCTTGTTGACGTATTGGTATATTGGGCATCAAGATATGTTATTGTTACGAGCTTCAGTCATTTCTTCTGGTGCTCCTTTGTCCAGATATTCACATTCATTCTCCATTCATAAAATTATAATTCTCTACAAAGTAATTAATGATAACATTATAAAAGCAGTATTTTTTGCTTTTGAAATTCATAATTCATCCGGTATATCACTGTTTGACCAGATCTAGCAATGAGAGTTGCCAGACAGGAAAAGAATGGAAAAATATTTCAAGAGCAGATTGTAATAAAAGGCTTTAAAAGGTATTCAGAAAGAAAGAGTAGCAGAACTCAGAAAACAAAAATTAGTTTGAAAGGACCAGATGGAAGAACAATGCATCCATAATCCAAACCATTTCCACAGCAGTGTCAATTCATTTATTTATAGTACAACAAAATGCATTAGAATGATGGATAGAGGTAGGAATGTCCTTAATTTGGAATCAGAATTTGAAGAAAAAACAAGTTTTGGGTTGTTCTGTATTCAACCACATAATTCTCAGTAATAATATTCAAACATGGAAGTGTACACAAAAATGAAGGGTTTTCTGAAAGAAAAATTGAATTGTGATTAATAAGAATGAAATTCTCCTGAAGAGCAGAAAGCCTGGTCAAATCATGCACTGAATAGAAAAATGCTAAAACAATTACAAGAAATATACAAACTATACAAATTACTACTGAAAATATTAAGGAAAATATTTTCCAAGAAATTATAATGAGTTTCTTTCCAATTTTTTGCAAAGGAAAGCCAGAGTTTGTCATGTCTTTGACTAATGAACTCACCTGAAGTCACTGGCCAACTAGCTATCTGGATAACTCAATTCTGCTGAAATGTTCACCAAATTTAATAGCTAATAAAAGTGTGGAGGTGTGTGAATTCAGTAATGTACTTAATGTATAAAATTACATAAAATAAGATTATAAATTTTTATTTTAAAATTGAATGATCCTACGATACCTAAACTATGCTTCTTTCTGTTAAAATAAAAGTTCCATTTAAGCAACGAAATAAAATGGAAAAGAATTTTTTTTTAAAAAAAGGGCCATTATATCTACTAAGAAAAGACAGCTCTCTAACCAAACTTCATCCAAAGTTCAGCCAAGTTCAAAGAGATATTGCCCTACATTTAGGAAACTTGCAGATGATCTACAGTGACCTTTGGAATGTCAAAACTTTGTTGTCTTGTCTTTCTGTTTCCCTGTTTGGTCATTTTCTGAATGGTGAATTAAATTTTATATACCTGTAGGTAAATTGTTCAAATAACAGGGGGTTGGGTTTTGTTTGGTTGGTTTCTTGTGCTTTTGTTTTGTTTTTTTATTTGTACATATGCTGTGAACCTTCACAGCACAGGTAAAGTGTCCAGTAGCAAGAAAGGAACCAAAAGTTTATTCTTTATCAATACTTGATAGTACTACTGAAGCCTGGGGAAAAGTCAGTAATTTGCTCCTATGAAAGACAGTTACAAAATATTCTACTTGCAATTACACTGGAGAAGAGACTGAAGCATATTTCTTTCCTTGGACTACAACTTGGTGTCCCTGTGCTTAGGTGAAAATTTAGCCTATGACATCACTTTTTAACTGATTTTATTTTTAAACAACCCTCGAACACTGAAAAGTTCAAATACATTACACACTGTCTCAGACAGTCATTGTTTTTAAATTACTATAAAATCTGTAATTAGCTAGTAAGCTTTATCTTTCTATTTCTTTTAGAAAACATGAATACTACTGGTACATCTGCTCATGTAGGAAAAGGTTTGCAATGAATAGGCTTGTTAGAAAACACAAAATGGATTCTTTCATTTGCTTAAGATGCACAATGACAACAGAGAAACCATAATTTCTTGCCTATAGAGAAGAAAATTTTCAATTCAAATGTAGTTAGAGGAGATCCCTCTTTGAAGTACATTTTATCACTGTAGTTGAAAAATGTGCCAACTATTTAACTTATTTTTCATTCATATTTCAGAACATTGTAGGATTTAGAGAGGGGGTTCTCAGTTTTGTTTTGTTTGGGTTTTTTTTTCTTATTATATAAAATAAACTTGTATCACATTCTGTCAGTGCTGGCTTTGGCCTGGTTAGAATGAGTTTTCTTCATAGCAAATCTACATAAGCATGGCATTTGTTCTCAGAGAACCTGATAATATGAACTAATGGTATGTAGAGCTAGTGTGTTTAATTTAGTGGTATAGATATGGTCTATATTTTCTCACTGCCTGCTTGCCTTGCTCCCCTTTTCTGTCTAGGGCCCTGGTCCCTTAATTACCCCTGTGAGTACATGCTCATTCACCCTTGGTTCCCCCCTGGACTGACCCAAAAATTTCCTTCCAAAACAAAATCATAGCAGAATTGGCAGAATAACTTCCACAGTCTGTCTCAAACATATACTCTGTGTCGTGCATGACTTCTTCCACCTTCTACAGAGGTCTGAACAGGACTTCAGTCACGTCACCATTACCCCCACACTGTGCCCTAAGGCAACACATGGTGCTATTGCCCTCTCATCAAAGGCATTGCTCTTTCATTATGTTAAGTGCTTTGAACTGCAAAATGCACATGAAAAACATGTCTCAGGAAAACACAATTCAAATGCCACTGGCTCTGTATTAGTGATCAGTCCACTTATGAAAGAGCTAGAAGGGAAATACACCTGCAGCTGGCTGCATACGAAGCTCCTTCCCCCAGAGTGCTTTCCCCGTGCTGGAAAATAGCCATAGTTATTGAATCATAGGTTTAGGATCTCTCTAACACAATCTCTAGGACTCTAGGACTGTCCCTTCCCTCAAAATAGAAGTTGTGTCTCTACTAAAAATTTCTAAGGAGAGAAAAGGGGCTTATTTTATCAACCTGATGCTAATGAATCTCTTCGAACTCCCAGGAGAAGATCCTATTAGTCAAAATATTTATATAAATATTAGTCTACATGATGTCATCTTTTATTGCCTGTGTTGACTGTGTTGCAGCCCAGACAGAAGCACCTGTTCTGAAAAATGCTAACTTTATGTAATATCTCATAGCTGATGTCATTAGGTTATATATTTTAAAAAGGAGAGACGGAACATTTACTTCAGATTTGGATGCTGACCAAAACCATTGTCATACATATGTAGCTAAAACTAAAATTTAAAAGTTATTTTGTCTAGTAATTTTAAAATTTGATTCCAACTACTCATTTTTTCCTGTCAAAGATTTCCAAGAAAATTATATGGAGGATTCTAGGAGTAGGTAGAACAATCTCAAAAAAATTAAATACTCTTAATAGTTTAACATTTCTATTCTCTCTATGAGAGATGTAAGCACAGTGTGGATAGCAGAAAGCAAAAAGGGAAAAAAATGTCTCCTGAATTGGAACAGCTTTTTTTCACAAGCTTTATTAATACAGGAGGGGCAAAAAGAAGACTGTCTCTTCCAAACCTCCTTGTAACACTATGCCTTAAATGGAGAAATGTCAAAAGTCCTGAGAGTTTTTTCACTGGAGATGCTGTTGCTGCAAGCTCTTCTGTATTACATCTATAGTGTGACTGCAGGTGGTTAAGGTATCTCGTATCCAGCAGGTTGTTCTGAGGTGTGGGTGTAGGAGAACACATACAAAGGTTAAACTACTCACTCTGTCACCGATGTTGCTGTGGTTACATATTTTCATGTCTTGTTTGAAGATGAACATCATGGCAAGGTTATAATTGGATACAGTTTATCTTTTCCAAAAGACAAAAATATACAAGCAACACTGTATCACTGCATTTTATATCATCTCTTTCATGCTGAACAAACAATGTTTAAAAGCACATGAAAGCTCACCGCTGCTTTTCCTCCCTGTGACAACACACAGCACAATAGACTCTAATTTATGCAGGATTCTGAGTCATTGTACATCTAGCACAAACTGCATTTAATTCTGTAACACCTCATAATAAAATGGATGAATCACACCTGAAGGAAGTATGAATAAACTACTGAGAGCAGTCTTCTCCTTGTGCCAGAAAAATGTTATTTAAAAAAAAAAAAAAAAAAAGCCACACAGCTTCACAAATCTGAACTTTGGAAAAGAGGTTCCTAAACATTCCAGATGAACAAAATGTTGTCCAGAAGGAATAAAAGAAAAAAAACGCACTTGCAGCTTGCATGCTTATAGTAACTGATACTTAATGGTGTCCAACAATTCTAATAAATATGAAGTTAGACAAGGATAATGGGTGGCCTGTGTGGATGAACAAGGAGCTCCTCATCAGACTCACACAGGTAAAGGGAATTGTACAGGGGTACAAAGCAAGCAGGGTGTGATAACATGGGAGGAATGCAGAAGCATTGTCTGAGCACCCAGGGATGAAATTAGAAAATCTAAATGCCAAATGGAATTGCATCTGGCCAGAGATGTCAAAGTAAACAAGAAGAGCTTGTATAAGCACATGGGTGACTAAAGATAGACTAGGGGAAATGCTATCCCATTGCTCAACAAGATGGGGACCTGGAAAAGACTCAGGTATAAAAGGTCTTCTTTGCCTTGGTCTTTGCTAGCAAGACTGTCCTTCAAGAAACAGATCCCAGAGACAACAGGAAAAGGCTGGAGCAAACATAAACACTGGGTGAAGAGCACCAGGTCAGGCAACACTTATGCAAAACGGATATATATTTAGTCCATGGGCCCTGATGGGATGCACACGAGTGTTGAGGGAGCTGCCCTTTTATTGATCATGGCGATTGGGAAAAGTGCTAGAAAACTGAAGGAAAGCAAGTTTGGGGAGAACTCAGGGAACTACAGACCAGTCAGTTTCACCTCATTCCCTGGGAAGGTGTTGAAACAGCTAATCCTGAAGAGCATTTCCATGCCCATTAAAGATGAGAAAATACTCAGTATGGGTAAGTGTGACTTAAGCAAGCAGAAGTCTGCTTGATGATTTGATAAGCTTCTATGATGAAATTACTGGCCCAGTAAATGAGGGAAGAGCAGTAGATGTTGAATACTTGGACTTCAACAAGCCTTTTGACACTGTCTCTGATAATAACCTCATAGAGAAGCTGTTGGTGTATAGACTGGAGAAGCAGACAGCAAAGAAGTGAAAACTGGCAGTGTAGTCAAGCCCAGAGTGTGGTGATAGTGATCCAAAGTCTAACTGGAGGCTTGTGACTAGTGATGTAACCAATAGATGAATACTAGATGCCAATCTGCTTTACTTTCTTTATAAGTGATCTGGATGACAGCCCAGAGTGTGCCCTCAGCAACAAGGTGGGAGGAATGAGTCCTACACCAGAGGGTTCTGCCATGAAGAAGGACCTTGACAGACCGGAGAAATGGCCTAACAGGAACCTCTGGAAGTTCAGCCAGAGAACTGCAGTGTTGTACCTGGGGAGGAACAATCCCATGTACCCATTTATGCTGTGGGTCACTCCGCTGTAAAACAGCTTGGCAGAAAAAGACCTGGAGATCCTGGTGAACACAAAGTTGAACTAAGCCAGCAAAATGTGCCCTTGTGGCAAAAAGAGACCAATAGTATCCTGGGCTGCATCAGCACAACAGTGATCCTTCCCCTTTATTCAACACTGGTACGCCCACACCTGGAGTGATGTATCCAGGTTTGGTCTCCTCAGTCTAAAAGGGTTGTGAACATACTGCACAGAGTCCAATAAAGAGCCATGAAAATGATTAAGGGAGTGAAACTCTCATACAACAAAAGGCTGAGAAAGATGAGACTATGCAGCCTCGAGATGAGAAATCTTGGAGAGGATCTTATCAGAGTGCACCAATACCTGAAAGGAGGCTGTAAAGAAGACAGACCCCGACTCTTTTCTGTGGTGCCCAGTGACGGACAAACTAGAACACAGGATGTTGGAATCCAGAATGCAGAGAATATCTCTCTGCCTGTTTTGAAGGATTCTACCCCCCTGGACAACACTGTCTTTGACCTTCGCCCATGGAGAAAATTACCTACACTTTGGGAAGAGTTAGAATCTACACTGGTGTGAACTAGATGATAGAATGTTATGTCAGTTATCACAAGGTGAAAATTTAGGGTCTTTGGTTTGTTAATATAGTAAATAGATAAAAAGTAAAAAACTTCAAAATGGAGGATTGTTGTTGTTCTCCAGGCTTCTTCTTCTTCTTCTAGTACTCCGTATTTTGCAGTAGAAGTAGTTTAAGGTGATTGGATAAAAAATTCCGCAGTTCCTGTGTACGTGACGAAGTGAGTTATGGAACATTGGTGGAAAAGTGAAAATATCTTTCGTTTTACGTTTTTATTGGATAATTTACCTTTAAAAAGACTGTCTAATCTTGATAGTGTGGACTTCTCCTGCATTCTCTGCTCTGTGCTGTGTCTGGGTCACACAAGTGACTCTGTTTCTCTAATAAGACTTAATAAACAACTATCTGAAAGCAGAGACTCTTGAAGTTCCTGTTCATCTCCTGAATTCCTGGCAAAGACGCTAAAACTCTCCCATCCGGGGAGACATTAATTAAGGCATGGAATCTGTCAACAGGAGGTTCTGTCTGAATATCAGGAAACACTGTTTACCTGCGAGGGTGTCTGAGCACTGGCACAAGTTACCTAGAGAAGTTGTGGAGTCTCCTCCTTGGAGATAAAGAAGGCATCTGCACATGGTCTTAGGCAACTTGTTGTAGGTGCCCCTGCTTGAGCAAGGGGATTAGATGAGAAGACATCCAGAGGGCCCTTCCATCCTCAACCATCCTGTGATTCGATAAAGCTTTAGTGTACCTAACAATTCCAGCTTGCAGATTTTCACATTTTCAACTTCTAATTGAAATCATGGTTTTGATATACTATGACTCAAATACATAAGTGAAGAAGTCCCACCCTCAAATTCACATGTGACATTAAAGAAAACTGAATATAAATCCTTCCTGATAATTTTATTTAGAAATCATGATGCTGATTACCATGTCATAATGGGTAAACTTTGCACAGATTATGTTCTTCCAGTGAGGCTTTCTGCATTTTATATGCTCTGTGAAATTGTCAAAAAAGTGGCAAATTAATTATTTGTTAATTAATAATTAATTAACAAATAATTAATAATTAATTATTTTGTTAATTTGTTAATTAATGTGCATTAAATGGTTCAAAGAGTCCAAGACTTGTTTTCCTATAGCAGTTTAAAAAATTAAAAACAATTAAATTCTTCTTCCTGGTCTAGTGAAAGGATCCCTGCCCATGGCAGGAGGGTTACAACCGAATGATCTTTAAGGTCCCTTAACCCTTCTGTGGTTATGTAAAATAATTTTCTTAACAAAGTACTAGAACAGTTAAACCTCACTGAATTCTGTGCGTATGTTTGAATATGTAAATATATGTTAAATATGTGTAAATGATTTGGAACAGGTTGTGAGACAATCTTATCTCATATAAAATGTTTAAGAGTTGCACTGACAGTTTATTTATATATACAAGCAGGATATGATATGTATGTGGGGAAAAAATAAAAACACACACACAATTTGCCTTCTCAAATGACTTTTCCTTATAATAAGAATAATATACAATGTAAGAATGGAATGGAATTTGCACTCAGAGCAAATCTTGCTGTATCGACCTGTATTGATCGATTAGACTTCACTAACAGTGTAGCTGCAGGAAATATTATTACCCTGTGAAAAAGGTTATTGACATTTTAAATGCCGAGTTATCTTTTTATTAGTATCAATCATATAAATTATGAACACGATTATTTCTTGGTGCTTATGACAGACAAACATTTCAATGCAAATTACTTTCTACCTAAGAGCTAAATGTTACGTGCTATTACAACCATTTCATGTTTTATTAATATTAAAGTGTAAAATGACATCCTACATGTAAGAAGTAGAATCTTATCTAAGTATTATTTATTTCAAGATTGCAAGAAGATGAATTAAAATTGCAGCAATTCTAATCAGGACACCAATTCCAATTAGGACACCATGGTATTAACTTTACCAAAAGCACACAATGGGGCCCAAGTGACACAATGATTTTTTCTAAACTGCTTTCCCCATTTTTTGCTTTTGTAGACAGAATGTTTCTATCAGTTGTGATGTAAGAGGCCAAAGAAAGCATAAATTCTCCACATTACTTAGAATTTCCCAGAAACTCTTTTTTTCCTGCAGTAATTAATGTTTATTTTTTTAAGCCATAATATTGTCTCTTTACTTTATGCAGATGTTCTAAATATTGACAAATAATTTTTCCCAGCTCTACAAGGAATATTTCACAACTTCTGTCAAGATTTTCACTTAGCAATTCCATAATTTTGACTTTTCTTTTAGGACTGCAGGATTAATTTCACAAATGGTACCTTTATAAGTCAATTTTCTCTTGCCTCATAATCTGAAGTTTGGGTATAGTTTCACTTCAGAACAATGATTTATGTCCTTGCTGGGCAAATTTTTTCCTTCCTGCTTTTCTGTATGTGTGCTTCCTTTTCTATCTTTGGGAACATCACTATGTCAACTCTATAAAGCACTAGCCAAAGTCTTTGCTTTTGCTTGACTTTAAGTGACTAATTCTAGTAGCTACTGCACTACCTGTGCTAGTATTCATTATACACCTGATTGCATACCTTTAAGGGCTGGCTTATTTTCAATTTTTCCGCCTGCATTTGCTGGCACAAAAATTCAGCTTGAATCATAGATAGTATTTGTATGTGATGAGAAACTGCCAAAGGATAGCTGGATTCACCGACCTTCCTGTCATTCTAGCTGTTAAACACGTACAGATGTATCATCAAAATGGATACAAAGCCTGCCTGCAACATTAATGATTAGCTGCTATAGAAGAGAGATTGCATAGGCAGATAATGAGTTGTTCGGGTTTCTTGTCATCATTCAAACTCAGCTGACAGAGCAATTGAACCACATAGATATGTACCAGGTGTAAACTGACTGGTTATGCAAGAAAAACATTTTGAACCATAGCTGGCCTTAACATAAAAACATCGCTTTTTCATCTTAACAAAAAAAAAAAAANATTAAAAAAAAAAAAAAAAAAAAAAAAAAAAAAAAAAGAAAATAAAAAGAGAAATATTTACTGTTTACTGCTTTAGAAATGTGACATACAACCAAATGGTGTCAGTAGAGGTGTGGACCTTACTCTCTTTTTTTTTTCCTCAGCAGTATAAGAGCAATGTTCGCAAATGGATTCTTACGAGGTCAAATGTATTCATTTCCCTTTCTTGATCAGACTTTTCTTGACATGGAGTGCTGGAGGGCTGAAACCTCGGTATATTCCTCTTTTTTTAGTAACTGCTTCAACTTACTTCTTTTTCCTGCTGATTTCTCTTGGTATTCATGTGACATCTTGAAAATCTTGAGATTGTCAGGGAAAAATCTGAAAAAATACATAAGAATTGCTACCTCAATTGTGAAGTAAAAATATATATTTTTTAAAGTTTCCAATATGTAACTACACAATACAATCATTATATAATAATAATAATAACAATAACAACAGTGAAAACAACAACAACAACAACAACAATAATAATAAATTTTTTCATAGTAAATTCAATTTTGGGGAATTATTTTTATCTTAAATGTATCCATGTATAAAGGATTGAGTAACAACCAAAAAATGTGGAGTTGGGTCCTTACAGATAAAAAAGAAATTTAGTATGTATCTTCTATTTCTTGAACAAATATTCCTAGTCCTTAGTTATCCCTGAAAACAAACGAACAAAACTCAAAGATTGCTATAATTCCTGTGTAATTAAAGCACCTCCTACTTGCTATTGTTTAAAATAGTGTAGAAGCTTTGACTGCCAGAATTGTTGTTTCTTACTGCAGACACCATGCAAATAGTCTCTCTTGCAGTTTTTAATTCACAGGGAAAAAAGCAATTTCAGTCAAACCTTTTTCAGAAGCATTTTATATTTGCTTGGTGTCACTACCTGACTGTTCACTGAAATAGCTGGCCTTAGTTCTGTCCCAAGATTCTTATTTCTTGTCACACACCAGAAGTTGAACTGGGACATCTCATTTTCGGCTTTAAGGATTTGTCACTGAGGGTCAGTCACTGCAGCATCTGAACAAACAGTAAGAGAAAAGGTGAGGATATGCAGGATCTGTCTGGTAGGAAACAGTATCCCCAATATTTAAAATTCTAAGAACTTCCAAGATGACCTTGGGATTAAGCCCCATTCACTTTTGGACTTCAGGGCAGGGGTAAGATAATGTGTCGGTTTGGATCAGGTGTTTTAAAATAATTGGGCTTCTGATGAGATCTCTAGCTTTGTGTGAAAATGATAGATGTGGTAATACGGCAGACTGACTGAATTCAAAGTTGTAAGGATAGAAGTGGAGAGTATAGCACTGAAGCTTCAGATGAATGGCTAGAAAAAAAGAATGGGTTTCTTTGAGGTAGGAGGGTCAGCAGTTTCTACTGTTGTCATCACATATGGCTGCAACTGTTTTTAACAGTAGTACTTACGACCTCAACTTTTCTGGCACTGGTGGCAATGACTTTATTAGCCCCTGTCTGATTTCCTCTTTTCTTGTTATTACACCTTTCAAAGCTGCTCCCATCTTTTTAAGTTCTTTAAATGATACCTGATCTGTGACAGCAGTAAAGTAGGAGTTTTAATTTTTTTTTTATTTATTTATTTCATTTTTATTTGATTCCTCTCCATTTCATTTGTGGCCAATTAACTTTACTTATTTTATCACAGCTCTGCTTCATACTTCTCCATTATTCATTCATCTGCAGCACATGATTATTTCCCTCTCTGGTTTCTTTAGGGTTTTTTTGACAATCTGTTCTGATGCAAGTCCAGCATTAAAGCATGAAAGAATTTATGCTGCTGCTTATAATTTTTGTCTTCCATAAATACACAGGAGGGAGGGATTTGCTTATGATTTGGGGAGGAGGAACCTTCTTTTTTTTTTTTTTTTTCCATCATATAGGTCTGATTTTAAAGACAGTAAACACAAAACACAAGTTATGCTACAGGCATGATATTTTTTCAGACTTTTTGACAATTTAAACAGTCTTTCGCTGTTTAAAATTCTGATGTTATTTTATTAACAACAGTAGCTATGATCCTGTAGTCAGTTGTAGTCTCACAGCCCTCAAGTGCCATCAAAGGTCTATTTACTATTCCTGTGAATTTTCCCTGCTGGCATGTCTTACGCATTTCCTGACTCCCCTGCATCTTCTCTTCTCATTGTTTTGCTTTTGACTGTTCTTTATCTGTCAGGTGTCTTCCGGCAGATGAATCTAGCATCCACATGTCTCTTTGTCTCTGCTGCGGCTGGCTAGCTCGGGGGCGAGACCCCGAGCCAGCACAGCAAAACAGCAGACTTTAGACCACACTTTAAAAGCCGGCTAAGCTGTCTGTAATTACCCTTATCTGGCTGCCGGATCCCTCTCTAGGGTGAGACAGCGATGTCCACAGAGGGTTTAGTTTGGGCTCTCCGGGACCCCAGGAACAAAGGAAGGCGAGAACGGAGACACTGGAGGAAGCTGGAGGTGTTTATTCGCTCGTCCCTGGCAGCAGTCTGGCTGGGAGCCCTCGCTTCTCCCGGGTCCCAGGGACTGGGGGGCGGGGCTTACAGCAACAGCCAATGGGGAGGGAGAGAACCCGGGGCCAACCCAACACCCCTGGCACCGCGGGGGGGAAGGGAGAAACCAATACACATTTGTATAGAGATATCATAAAACCGAGGGGTTTTCCCAGGCGCAGGTCTGTCCCCCCAAACCCTGGGCTGGCAGGTTTGCCAGGACACCCCAGCATCCACCTTTTTTAAATTCTGAAATCTAGTTCAAGTTCATTACTGGAGTGTATAGTCTTGAGACATTTTTTAATATAATTTAAGCCTTATGTTTACCACCTTGAACACAAGAAGCTTTTATTTTCCTTCACCATGTTTTGTTCATTTGATCTCAAGTCAGCCAGCCATTTTGAAAGTGGTACTGATTTGTATGTTTATTGCTTTTCAAAATTGTCAATTGTCTCATATACTCAGCATAGAGTTTGGTTCTCTATTTTTCTTTGAAGTTCAAAAATTGAGTACTTTGAAAATACAGATAGAATTGAACTAATATTTCCAAATTAATTTAAAAGAAAAAAATGTTAAATACGAAAAAATATACAAATATGATAAATATTGCAAAAATAAAGTCTAGCATTTTCAGCTACAAACTTTCTGTTTAACAGTGAACAAGGCTAGTATAGTGATCTGTATTTTTAATAGCAATCATACATATGTATATATTTACAAATGAAACATTATCACTTTAAAATAATTTGTAAGAAATATTTAAAATTTTCTAAACCTCGTACTTAAAAATGTCTAAGAAAATAATATATTCTTTCTGTCTTTAGAATTGTTGCTTTTAACTTATTCCATGATATGTCCATCATCTTGATATCTCCTTTGACTCCTCTGATATTTATTGTCTTAGTTTTGAATAGTTCCACTATTTTTGCAGTTGGATGGATTCCTAAGTCTAAAAGGAAAAAACAAATACCTTCCTACCCTCACATGTGGCCCACCAAATATTAAGTAATCAAGTTTCTCTCCATTTTCTCACATTCTTATGGTGTTTCTTAAGATTTTCACTTTCTAAATATTTTTTGGGGAAAAAAATCACTCTCTTGTCATGAAAAATCAATAAAGAGTATAATGGAAATTATTTGCTTTCACAATTATCCTGCAAGTTTCATTATATAGCACCAGATGTCCCTAATTTATCTTAAAATTTCCTCCAGTCAGAATTTCAATGAGCACCACCAGATACATCATTATTTATCAGTTTTGTACACCTATATAATCTTTAATTACAGGTGAATTTAAATGATACGGGTGGATCATACATACATGCAGGTGTAGTCAGTGTAACTATAACCATATCTGCACAAATAATACCTAAGGTATTTCTGGTTGACTTTATCAAAATTTTCTGCAAGACTTCCTAAAAGCTAGGACATGATATATTCCTTATTTTTATATGTATGTGATTCTCTGGCATTGAAGCTATAATACCTTAAAAATTAAGCAATATGAAAGGTGTGTCAGGCTTTGGGTTTTTGACTTGTATTGGAAATGTAACAGTTTTCAAATGTATTGCTTTTATTGGAAATGTACCAATTTTCAAATGTACCATGGCACTTAGGACACTTGATATTGACTTAAAACAAAGTAAAGAAAGGAAACACCAGGTCAGAGGCTGGATCTACGCATATGTATTGTATCTAACATCTTGTATCTGCATAAACACAGGCCTATCAGGATGACATGATAAAAAGGAATTTATTTAAATTCCCTTGTAATCCTAAAGGAAGAAAAAGTTTAATTTAAAACTTATTTGGGGTGAAAGTAAGAGACGTGAAAAGCATCAGCCTTACTATAACTGCTAAAAGCTCTGAAGTAAAGCTCTGTTGGTACAAAGAAGAATACTCAAACCCACTAATCATTTCAAAAAGAAAATATTTTAAACTTACCCTTATTAATGGTTTAGTTAATAGCCCTATGGCATAAACTAAAACAAAGCTCTTTTCTTCAAACACCAGGCAGCATTACATTTGTTAAGAAATTTTTGGAAGCAATTTATTTCAGCCAGCTAAGTCATGAAAATACAGGAAAGTACTCTAACTACATGCTGCTTCTGCCATCTTTGAAGTTTTGACTTTTCCCTCTGTCACATATGAAAAGGGCAGCAGTCTTGTGGAAAATCTGATTTTGAGCTGGAATGCAGCATGTGTTTCACATGGGACCTGCTAGGAGATTGGGAATTGAACTGCTAGCAGTATCTTGGGAGTTTCAATCACAAAGGACAGAAAAAAAGAGCTTTTCCTAAACCCATCTTCTAGCTGGCTTATGGTTTGCAACGATATTGATTCTGAAATACATTTAATTTTTATTTATCTACTTTAGGGAGTGAAATTCCACAGAGGTTTAAGATTTGTGCTGATTCAGATGGCTTTTCGCCAGATCAGAGGCTTTTTGGAAGTACAGTAATTCAGAAATGAAAGATTTTCTGGCTAGATTGACCCCCATGTGAGATACTGAAGTCAGTGAGAAAATGCTTACACATTGATTTCTCCAATGAAAATCTGTAGGTCTTAAATTCCTATATTAAACTTCCTTTGCAGCTCAGTTATGTGAAAATTAAAGGCTTGCTTTTCACTTTCCTTCCAGTTAATTTTTTATATAAATGCGAGTATCTAAGTGATTAAATGTATAAAAAATATGTACACATCCTATCTGTTTAGAGGTACAATAGACAAAGAAGGCTAAAAGATAATTTCATCTTCATGTTTACTCAGACTACCATGATGTCAGTTTCCCCTTTAACATGAAGCAAATTTTCTATAAAAGAAAGTGCAGGTAAGAGTTGTCAACTGCCTGGGGAAATAAAGAATCTCGTAATTAATATTTTTGAACTATACAGAAATATATTTTATTAGTATGGGAAAGATTCACACGGTGCCAACAGCTGACTCTATTTGTTTTGCGTTCTTTTTTACAGCTATTTTTCACATATTTTTAAAAGGAAACTTGTTTGTTTGGATATATTAGGTATGTTATAACCACTTCAGACATTTACATGCCATTTACATGTTTTTGATTATTTCCTGTAATACGAGGAATCAGTGCAAATATTTTGGAATTGGTAGAGTAGAAGTAATCAAGATTATTAACTTGCAAGACTGCGGGAAAACGGGACCCTCGTACAACGAATCAATGTGATTACGCAAGAGTGCATTCATTGTTTACATTACTCCATTCTTATGCATTTCTGCAGCTGTAGTTCACGCCAACACGCACAACCCAATTGGATCTCCCGCATTGTTCACGCGCCCTGCATGCACCTTTCAGGACACCTGACTGGTTTCAGTCCAGGATGGTACAGTCCCTCTTCATCTGTTTTTTTTTCACTGTCTTGTTATTCTTTCTTCTGACATCTTCGTTCCCAATTTAGAACGGCTTGCATTCCTTAGGCCCTGATAAAGGTGCTGAAGATAACTTGGCTGGGGCACCCTGACAGGGTTCTCATGCCTTACAACACAAGACTGCAAAAGAACATGGAAGTAGCAAAACCTATTTGACATTGAGAGATTAAAGCGAGCTTCTGCATTTCTCCACATGCTGCTAATGACAGTGAGGTCTTGTCTGTAAGATTAAATTTATGCATAGTTTCATCTCATACTGACACCTAAAATATGCCAAGTAAGGGAAGATTTGTCATAATTGTCATTCGCTCTTGGGATGTCTGTTTCAAGTTTACTGATGAAGGTTTCATATTATATTCTAGTTACTTCTTCTGATCAGACCCTGACAAAAAAATATCCTGATATACCTCTATTTAAACTTTATAGATGACATGACATTATTTTGTTTTCTGTACTTCCTTATAATAAATTAAATATCTTCATGTCCCTAAACTAATCTACTTTCTTGACAGAATGCTTAGAATAGACACTAAATTCCAAGCTGAAGTTGTTATATCTCAGCAGGTGTAAAGAGTAATCCCTGTACATCTGTACATTATGATTTGAACAAGGTAGTAAATAAGTCATTGCAACATATTTAGTAGAAAACTGGTAAGCAGCTTAAACTGCAAATGCCAGCTGAATGTTAGCATTATTAATAGGAAATTGACTATTTTTTCAACTATTGGAATTATTGAAACACAGAGAGTGAAAGAGTATTTCCATTGTGATGGAAATTGCTGGGATTTTCACTATTTTAAGTAGAGTGGCACACCATATTTTCTATTTCCAAGTGCTGGCGCAGACTATCAACTCAAAGGCACTAAATATCCTGAATGAGAGATACTTTATTTTGTGATTTACTGTGAAACATGCTGGGGTGATCTGTTTACCCATTGCTTTTCCTATCCCATATTGTTTGTTCCCCACGCATTCCCTTGCCCCTAGCCCTGGCCGCTCCCTCGGGCTCTCCCTAGTGGTTCCTGTACTGCAACTCTCCCCATGTACCGCCCCTGAGCCCCTGAGAAAACCCCCCTGCTCCGGGATCACGAGGTCTCTCGGCCCCTGGGAACTGTCCAGATGAGATGCATCAACAAAGCTCTTCAGGGGCCGCCATGAGAGTCCCTTCTCTGCCTCCTTTGCCGTCTCTGTCTTGTAAGGCTGACAGCTAAGGGAGCAAGAGTGCGGGGCCGTATGGAAAGGACTACGGGAGAGCAAAGAATGGCTGCCTGCCCTAAGAAGCCCCCACAGAGCTCCCAGGGAAAGCTGCAGCTGCTAAACTAAACCTAGCACTGCAACAACATGCTGCATTTCATGGTAAGAAATTATTTTCTTTTGGTTTATTGGTGAAAAAGCAACAAGTAAAACTATGAAAACTTCTGCCTGCCTTTCTCTCCAAATGATTAGAAGAAAAGTAAAAAGAAATAAATATTTTTTAAGGAACAAAATCAAAGTGTGTCAAAACCAAATACAACTTCAACAAATATAATCTTAAAGTAAAATGGGTAACCTTCTAAAAGTTTCTGGGTTCCTCTTTTTCTCAAGAAATATCAAACCATGTTTCAGCCATTAAATATGATAGTAAATTGCTTTGAAAGAAAATTGTCTTCATTTTGCTGAGACCAGCATTCAGAAACTTAACAAGAATAGAAAGGTATACATTAGGAAGAGGATTATAAAATATTAACTTTTTTCTGAGTATGTCGAACAGCAAAATCTTGGCTTTTCTTTTACATATCTCAAGATGGCAGTTTTTCAGAATACTTTCTATTTCTCCATTTTACATAATCTTGACATTTGTTTGAACAGTGTACTAAGCGTAGTGACTGCATCTCAAGGTTCAAACCAGGTATAGGCAATATGCCAGATCCTAGAGAGATCAAGACTTTCTATAAGCTATAGAAAATCTATTATAGGAAAGTTATGTAAAATATGGATCTTGCTTTCGAAGGTGACTGGTATGTCCTTTCTTACATTGATTCTATAAATTTTGGAATGGAAACAATTGTTACTTTCAACAATTGAATCATGACTGAGTTTGTTAGGGTGAGCTCCCTGCTTGTGCCCAGGAAATCCACTGACTCGTAGAGAGAGTGTCTGAAATAGAAGTTCAGATCTGAAGCTGTGAGTGTTAAAAAGCAAGGTTATTCCATCCATGTTTAAGGATGAGTTGGATGGGAGCTATTAGTGATAAAGAAGAAATGGGTTTGATCAGCAATAAATCTTAAATACTTCTGAATAAATTGGGCACTCTCCTCTGCTAGTTCAGAGTTCACAATAGCTTTGATGGATATAGGATGGGAATGCATGATTGAGCAGTTTTCCCTTTGGCATGATAACTCTGTTTCCTTATGTGGATAACTCCCAGTGCCTAGACAGAGTCTAGGAAGAACTCTTAGCTCATAAAGGAGCTGCTAGCTTCTGGTAATCCTGATATGGATGAGATTTTCAAAGTAGTCATTCTCCGGAAATCTTGTTCCCAGGAAAAGAAACTGTTTGCCACTCCCTTGACTCAGGCCAGGATTAACACCAATTTTTAATTTTCTGTTGACAGCACCCAAAATAGAGCTTCTACATTAAGAGCAGCTTTTGTTTAATGTGTAAATATAAATTTTTTCATATGAGATTGACACATAGAAGAGTGAGGGAGGGGAGAGAGGGAAGGCAAGGAGCAGAGTGAGAGAAGGGAACTTTTGCCATTCAACATAACGCTGAAGGACAGATATAATTTTCCTCATTTTACTCACATTAGAAAGTGAAGTGCTCTTTCCTTCTGTATTCCTAATAATTTCAGAGACTTTTAAAGTCAATCATCTTTGGTATATGTGGCGGCCAGTGAACACACCTTTATGTTAAGGCGACCCAAAGGCTTTTCCTAGGGTGCATGGTTCTGTTAAATTAACCTATTCCAGTTTGAATTCCCCCGGTTGGCTGCTGGCCTTGGCCCCTCGTCACTCCCCCGGGGCTCTCCCATTGGTCCCAGTTCCCTGATCCCGCCTTTTCCCCGGCCAACCGGGGAATTCAAACTGGAATAGGTTAACTTAACAGAACCATGTGCCCTGGGAAAAGCCTTTGGGTCGCCTTAACATAAAGGTGTGTTCACCGGCTGCCACAAT
>VZTI01003591.1:48950-72030 GCA_013397865.1 Struthidea cinerea
TTTCGAGGGGGGGGGTGGGGGGCTTTCCCTTCTCCCCTCTCAGAAGGAACAGTATTAGGTATAAATTTATTTGAATTGTAATTGGACAACCTTCCAGACTCTAGGAGGCTCATTTGTCAGTGAAATTTTGGAATTATTGCCTCTCTGATGAAGTTGCCAGGTTTACAAAGGACTAACAAAATATATGGTTTCTTTTGTTCTCAGCTGAAACACCAGCTTATCAGCAAGTATTTTCGAGAAACACTATAGCAAAATATTTATTCCTGTATACCCATGTTCCTGAATTTGTTTTTGTCAAAGATGTCTCTGAGTTCATGAATATGGTTATCTGCATATCTCTGTTTTATTGACTTTTTGAACTTTAACATTTTTGTTTATGACACTTGAACTTAGAGATCATAAATGCAGGCACAGTTTGAACTAATTTTCCTAAATCGGCTTCATTTTTGGAATCTGAATGTACATTTGCCCCTTAATGACATGCAAAAGTTCTACCCATAACACAGTTCCTTGCTTAGGTTGCCAAAGTTTTGCAAGAAGAAGCACTTAGTTCATCCAGCCAAGCTGGGATATGGGAGGACTTTGAGAGAAAGCACGAAAGTGAAGAATCTAATCTTCCATCCTCATTGATGGTGATTTTCACATTCATATTCATGTCACAAATGTCCCTCCAGTCAGTTTTTCCTTGTCCTTATTTTCCTGTGTGATTCTTAGTCATACTCATCTATTCCACTCTTCAACATTTCATCCCCAGATTTTTCTATTAAAAAGGTGATTTGTTTTGACCAGCAGCTCATTCTATTCATACATTCCTGCTATTTTCCTTCTTATTCCTCTAACCAGGACTTTTTAACTGTCCTGTCCATTATTTTATCAGCGCCTAATTTTTTATTTTCTAGTAGTTCCTTTTTTTTTCACCAACAGAGTTAATTTATACTGCACATTTGCTTCTGTTAAACACCTGGGGGTCTGTCCCTTTTTGTATTACTGCTTTAAAGTTTAGTAAACTCAGTTTTAATAGGTACAAAATACTTTTAATTTCTGTACGTGATCTGTGATGTAACGTTTTGTTGACTTTTTTGATTTTTCTTGTTAAACTGTTCTTCCCTTAATTTCTTCTAAATTCCATTACCTCTACATTCAGTGTAACTCCAGCATTTGCCATCCTTAATGCCTATTCTTCAGTCATGTGGCATTTATTGACTTTTCCATGAACTTAAGGATCATAATCTAATCTATCAGTTTCCTCACCTGTTGCTTTTTTACTTTATTCATGTGAAGACTTCCCTTTCTTTTCTCTGTTACATTCTTCTATATGCAAGATTAACTCTTCCTTACCATTCTTCTTCCCACTCGATATAGTTACATCATCAGAGTTTTCCTCAGCTCTTCCAACTCTTTCATTATTTTCTTCCTTAGAAAAGAAGAAAACAAACTTTATATGCTCTCTCCCAGACTATTCCTGTCTCTGTCCTTTCTTTTACTTCCAGTTTACTGAAATGCAGATGGTTTAAGTGAATGCCATTGCAAGTTGTTAGTGTGTCAATTTCCCTTCCATTTGGGCTATCAAAAACTTGAAAATCTATCTTATCACTTAGAGATAAACAAAACTAATAATAAATTAATTATATTTCTTAGTGAAAGTCTACTTCAGATAGTCTTAAATGGCAGTGGAATTATCAGATGTAAAAATACACAAAAAGAAAGAGGAACTAATTAATAATCACAACTAGCATTCTTCTAAGTAATTATCAGATTGACCCTGGCCAAAATTCTGAACATTCCATGATATGCAAAGTTTTATAATTAGGAAAATACCTGAACTTTAGCCCAGCAATCACCAGTTGCACTTTTAATCTTGGTAACACATTAAGGAAGCAAGCCATATACACATGAAGCCAAAAATTTATATTTGGCCTAATTAAAATCTTAACATTTAAATCAAAATACAAGAAACATCTTTTCTTAGTCTAGTTACAGTAATTCAAACACTCAGAGTTCAAACTAATATAAAAATACTAATAATAATAACAACATCAATATTTTTATAGAAAAAAAATCTCCTTTCTAATAGCTACGCTTTTCCTCTAATTGTGCATCCTTCCTATATTTTTCTGGATTTCATGGTCAATGAAACAGTCTTTCCCACGCAGAGAGGTGATGGAATGCCAGAGGAAGAATTCAGTGTCCTGAAATCTTCACTTGGTAGAAACAATTTTCATGGTGGGGTCCCTTGCTCCTCAATCTCCTCAATGGAGCTTCTGTCATGGACATTCTTATCACAGCCTGTTTGCTTTTTGTTCATCCCCAGCTATAGTTTGACCAAACTGTTTATTGCACAAGAGCCTCTGCCAACTCCAAGTAACATTGGAAGCCTATTACTTGTGACAAAGTGACTATCTGGGTTTGTTTGAACTTTACCATATCTGATAGTCAGAGACAGAAACCTCAGACAAGTTAATCAAGAGTCACTTAGCCATTAGAAAATTTTTCAAAAGAGGAAAAACCAGCTCTGGCTAAGGCAAGCCCAGACAAATCCCACTGTATCTGACATGCATTAAACAAACAAAACAAACAACTCTACAACTATAGTGTAAACAGAAAAACACAGGGTCCAGTGCAAATGTGGACGAACGTGTGCTGGTTTTGATGGTCATTTCAGATCTGGGGCAAAGATGGGATGAGTTAATAACCATATTATTCACTTTTTAGCAGGTATTCATCTTTATATGAGGCAGAATTTCAACATAGACTTTCACAGTTGTTCTCAGAAAAGCAGTGGGAGTCACTGATATCTCCATTTTTGAAAAGCAGATTATTAATCTAGGTTCCAAAGTTTCCACTTAGGAACTTGATTTTATACACCTTGGTTCAAGGATTCAGAGAGTTTTTCCCTGGTTAGATAATGTTTCTATCTTCCACCTTTGCTCTTGATTCTGCATTCTACAGGCAAAAATAGCATATTGTGGGTTGACACTGGCCAGATGCCAGGCACCCACGAAAGCTGCTCACTCACTCCCCTCTGCAGCTGGACAGAGGAGAGAAAATTTAACAAAGGGTTCATGAGTTGAGATAAAGACTGGGAGAGATCACTCATCAAATACCATCAAGGGAAAAACAGGCTTGGTTAGAGATATGACTTGAATTTACTACTAAAAAATCAGAGCAGGATAATGAGAAGTAAAACAAGCCCTTAAAAACACCTTCCTCCCACCCTTCCATCCTTCCCAGCTCTACCTCCTACCCCAGCAGCACAAGGAGGCAGGGAATGGGGGTTATGGTCAGTTCATCACCCGAGGCTTCTCCTGCTGCTCAGGGAGAGGAGTCATTCCCCTGCTGCACTGGAGGTCCCTCCCACGGGAGACAGCTCTCCATGAACTTCTTTGACATGGCTCCATCTCACAACCAACAGCTCCCTGTGAACTGTTGCAATGTGAATCCATCCCACGGGCAACAAACTGCTCGGTGTGGGTCACTCTTCCACAGGGTGCAGTCCTTCAAGGACAGGCTGCTCCAGCATGGGAGCAGGGCCCCTCTCTCCACTTGTCTCCCACAGGGTCACAGCCTCCTCTCAGGCATCCACCTGCTCCAGCGTGGGGCTCCTCCAGGGGCTGCAGGTGGATCTCTGCATCCCCATGGACCTCCATGGGTTGCATGGGCACAGCTGCCTCACCATGGGCTGCACCAAGGCCTGCAGAGGAATCTCAGCTCCAGTGCCTGGACCACCTCCTCCCCCTCCTTCTACACTGACCTTGGTGTCTGCAGAGCTGTTCTTCTCACATGATCTCACTCTGCTCTTCTCTGACTGAAATTAAAACTGTGCCACCACTTTTTGTTTTGATTTCTTCCTAAATCTGTTACCACAGAGGCGTTACCACCATTTCTAATTGGCCCAGCCTTGACTAGCCGTACGTCCATATTTGGAGCCACCAGGGATTGGCTTCAAGAAACTTGGACACTAATAAAGTGTCCAGCAGCTTCCAACAAGACCCACCCCTGTAGCCACCCCTGCTACCAAAAACCAGGCCATGTGAACCCAATACACGTATCTTCTTTGACATTAACAGATTTTACAATAAATGTACTTACCACAAAATAGCTGAAAACATTAAATATTAAAGAAAATTAATAGCTTAATTTCATGAAAAGTTTCAGGGATTACCATTTAAGTCCTGGAATATTTTAAGAAGATATAGAAGTAGCAGTTTCTCTGCAACTCAGCCTGGCACAAAGCTGATTATCACCTTAAGGGTTTTTCTATTATATCTACAGAAAAGAGTGAAGCAGGCATGTCTTTTTTTCTTTTTTTCTTTTTTTTTTTTTTTTTTAAGGAAAGATTTTAGATGCAGACAGGAAAATTATTTAGCAGAATTCAATTACTGTGATAGAGGATT
The DNA here is from genome assembly GCA_013397865.1 of Struthidea cinerea. Classification (NCBI taxonomy): domain Eukaryota; kingdom Metazoa; phylum Chordata; class Aves; order Passeriformes; family Corcoracidae; genus Struthidea; species Struthidea cinerea. The sequence goes on from VZTI01003591.1 coordinate 53,345, forward strand.
TGAAAAAAAATGGAATCATTTATTTTTTGAAGAAGAATGAAAATGATGAATGACATTGATCTAATTAAACTGTAGGTAGAAGAACTATGTTATTGTGAAAGTAATATTAGAAAATCCTTTCTTCATACAGAAAATTGGGAATAAAAGTTGGTGATTCTAAGCTATGATGGACATGTTTGGTGTCAACACAGAGGAAATAAAAACACACAGAATAGAAAGAAACAATGGAATGATGCCTGTAGGATTATTGTTCACAAGATATCTTACTTAATTTCTTTCTGCAGACTTCCTGCATGTTCTTTTTCAAGACAGTTTCCTGACCTGATTTATATCTATCTTCTACTTTCCCATTTCCAGTAAAATGATACAATTTTTTTCCCTTTGAATCTGCACCATGTTCAGATATTTTTGAGTTCTTGTCTCTATAGGATTCAACTGCCATATTAAAAGTGTCTTAAGTCAGTTTTAAAAACTTGCTGTTAACTTGCATTACAGACAAAAAAAATTTGACTTAACCAGACAGGCATGATGTAGAAAATAGTGAAAGAATTGCACTGTGGGGTGTTTCCTTTTGTGTGGGTCTTTTTAGTATTTTAATTTCTTGTTATTTACACAAGGTCAGACAAAATCAATCAGAGAGAGTCAAATTGTCCTGTAATGTGTTCTGCTGCAAATCTTTGAGGTCAAACAGGGTATTAACAAGCCTTCATTTCTTTCAGATGGTTGTACTGACAAGTTAATTTTGCCAATGCATTTGGTGAAAAAAACCTTAGTATTGTGGCGGATGGGAAAAGAGGAAAAATAGAAGATAATTATAAAAGGTCAAGAATTTCAACAGGGGCTCAAGTCTGCATTTTTTGATGAATGCAGTGATTTTTTAAACCTTTGTGTAATTGTGTAGTTTATGTCTTATTTTTATCTGTGATACACATAGCAATTGGCTACACTATGTAGAAAGAACTGTCTGTGGTCCTAGAGTAACAGAATTATAGGGTCAGAGAATTATTAAGGTATGAAAAGACTCAACATCATTGAGTACAACTGTTAGCCTAAAACTGCCAGGTCCACCACTAAACCCATTCCATGTGCCATGTCTAAATTTCCTTTAAATGTGTCCAAGGATGGACACTCACCACTTCCCTGAGCAGCTCATTCTAATGAGCTTGATAACTTTTTCTGTAAAGAATTTTTTCGTAATATCCAACCTAAACCTCCCCTGGTGCAACTTTAGGCCACTTCCTCTTATTCTATCACATGTTAGTTTGGAGAAGAGACAGACACGTACCCCACCACAACCTTCTTTTAGGTGGTTATAGATAGCAAGATCTCTCCTGAGCCTCCTCTTCTCCAGGCTAAACAACCCTAGTTCCCTCTGCTGCTCCTCTTAAGACTTGTGTTTTTAGACCATTCAACCAGCTTCTTTGCTCTTCTCTGGACCTGCTTCAGCACCTCCATATGTTTCTTGAAGAGAAGGGCCCAAAATCTAACACAATATTGGAGGTGCTGCCTCACCAGTGGTGAGTACGGGGTGGGGGAAAATCACTACTCTGGTCCTGCTGGCCACAATTTTTGTGACACAGGCCAGGATGCAATCAACTTTCTTGGCCATTGGGCACAAGCAGGCTCATGCTCATCTGGCTGTCAACCAACATTCCCAGGTCTTTTCCCGCTGGGCCACTTTCCAACTACTCTGCCCCCAGCCTGTAGCACTTCATGGGTTTGCTGTGACCCGAGTACAGGATCTGGCACTTGGTCTTGTTGAACCTCTTACAGTTGGCCTCCAGGCATCAATCCAGCATCTCCATATTCCTCTGCAGAGCCTTCCTACCCTCCAGCACGTCAACACCCCCACACAACTTCATTTGATCTGCGAACCTACTGAGGGTGTGCTCAATTCCCTCACCCAGATCACTGATAAAGGTGTTAAAGAAGACTGCCCACAGTACGGAGCCCTTGAGAACTCATCATCATTGACCAGCCAACTGGATTTAAGCCCATTCTCTATCACTCTCTGGGCTCGGCCATTTAGCCAGTTTTTTACCCAGTAAACAATACACCTGTGTAAACCATGAGTAGTCACTTTCTCCAGGAGAATTTTGTGAGAAGCAGTGTCAAAGGCTTAACTAAAGTTTAAGCAAACAACATCCACAGCCTTTCTTTCCCCTATCCTCTACACAGGTTATGATGTATGTGAAGAAATACAAGACTGGGCTGACAACAGAAACCTGGAAGCTATGGGCCAGATAACACCAGAGATGAAAAAGGGCTTCAGAATTATTAAGAGCTCATTCATGGTAAGTTAGTGGTAACAGTGTAAACTCAGGAGGTGGGAAAACCTCATTTTTAGGGGCAATAACAAAAAAAGATAAGTATCTAACACATATTAAAAGCTGTGCACACAGTAAAGCTGAAAATAACAGAGTGCTGCAAACTGATGGAGAAAGACCAATATTTATGAAGAGAGGTTAACAATGGACTTATGCGGGCAAAGAAGAACGAATTATCATTATTGACGTAACGGCCATCCAGACAAAGACAAGGAAGAAATTCTTGCCATGACAATGACTGCTTTCCTGGGAAAGACATTGGGAGGCTCACAACTTGTCATAGCCATGCTCCACAATCTTTTATCAGTCACAGGAACAGTCCAAGTGTGAATGCAACAGAAAGGAAACGTAAGAGATCCTAGGACAGTAAACTTTTCACTGCAACAATGTTTAAGAGAAACATTTAGTACTAATTAAGTACTTCAGACTGTGAGTGCTAGCACCATCATAACTAGTTAAAGCATTTTGATTAAACTGTTGAAATATTATGTAGATTAAAAATAAATTGTAAAAATTTATGATGCAGTAATACCTTGTGTTTTATTTTAAGTAAACAAAATTACATATTCATTTTCTGATCTCAGAATTTATTTTTTTTCTTGACCTTCTGTAGCCTTCGAAGTTGGTACTACTTAACACAGAAGGAATTACAGCAAAGACTGATGATTTACAGCATGTCTCAAATATAACCAATGGAAAGAGATGGAACAAGTGGTTTAATTTTTTAAAAACCAAATTTTAAAATCAATGGCTTTGGAATTTGATATTACAGATAATTATTGTCAGGATAAAAGATAGTACTCTTCAGAAGATGATCAGAATATGATTTTCATTAAAATATCAAGAACAACTCAGTAGGTGTTCCTGTGAATATGAAAGAACTCAACATGAATAATTATTTTCAAATATCTTTTAAAATTGATTGAGATTACATTTCATAACTTAAAAGTCTAACAGGTTATATTATCAACATATAAATTAATGTAGAATCACTAGATATAAGTACACACTATATTCAAGTCTCTATACAAGCTCTTTCAATTTACATAAAGTATTAACAATGGTAAAAACAGCTTTAAAAAGAACAAGAAATTATTCACTGAAGGCAACACTGCTCTGTTTCTGAGCACTTGTATGATTACAGGAATTTTCTGCCTTTTAATATGTTGGGAGCTATGGAAATTTCTGGTAGGGACAAAATCAGAAGGCTAGAAGTGAGAAAACCATGCACTGAGATGAAGACAGTTTAATAAGTAATGTAAAAGCTGTGCACATAAGCAAAACAAAACAAGGAATTAATTCACTGCTTCCCATGGGGAAGGCAGGTGTTCAGCCATTTCCAAGAAAGCTCTGGAAAAGGGCTCCATCCAAGAACAGTTACTTGGGAAGACAAATGCCATCACTCCAAACATCCCTCCTTTTCTTCCATCTTCCCCCAGTTTTACATACTGAGCATGAGGCCATATGTTACGGGATATCCCTGTAGCCAGCTGGGGTCAGCTCTCCTGGCTGTGTCCCCTCACAACTTCATGTGCATCCCCAGTCCCCTCACTGGTGGGCTGGGGTGAGAAGCAGAAAAGGCCTTGGTGATGGGCAAACACCACTCAGTAATTATGAAAACACCTCTCTGTTATCAATACTGTTTTCAGCCCAAATCCAGACCATAGCCCATAGCCCCATAGTAGATACTGTGAAGAATGTGAGACATCAACACATCTATTTTTATTGTCTCAGATTAGTAGAAGATATTTCTTTTGAAACCCAATTACAAAAACGTAAATACATCAAACTGCTACAAGTACTTATAATTAAATTTGAATATGTAGAATAGTAACTTCATGTTTAAGCAGTAGTTTAGTTAATAATCTTAAAGAAGGATCTGATTTTAAAATAGTTGCCCTACTTGCTGTTGCATGTGCATCCTGAAAACACTTTTGTGTCCCTGGTGTTGATAGCTCTATTAAGCATAAAAATAGTATACATCAAATATTTATTCCTGTTCTAATAAACAATTTAAGAACTGCTCAGACTTAGCCCTAGAAATATACTCCTCAAGAAATACAGAAAGAACAATCCTCTATTTGCTTTGAGTGGAAGTTATTTTATAAATTATCTATTTACTTCTCCAACTACAATAACTTTTTGTTGTTAGAGGACTAGTGTCACCTGTTTGTGCTTTAAAGACTGAATAACTTTGCTACATTCATAGGATGGGGAAGGATCTTGCTTATATTTCACAGCAATTTCATCTAATACCCATGCTCAGGTGCTGGGCTTCCTTACCCAGCACACAGGTCTTCTACTTTCTGGATAGTCCAGCTTGATGCTGCTGAGTCATCTCAGAAGCACTTCTGTAATCACATAGTAGAACAGAGTCTTAGTCTGCCTAATATCCATTCTCAGTGACTGTACTCACCCAACCACTGGCTCAGGCATCACATCTTTCCAGGTACAGGTCTTCTCCCACTCTTCAGTTAGTTCTTGTTTGAGTTTGCTAGTAAATTAAACACACTGACATGCATGCAGGATTGAATTCACTGAGGAAATGTACATACTTCCAGATAATCATAGCTCTTGGCATTTAGACCTGTCATACTTACACATACACCCTGTCCTCTTCAGTGCTGGCATACAAGCCTGTGACTTCTGTGGTTCATGGTGTCTCCAGCTGTATGCAGTCATCCCCTTTAACACATTTTATACTGCATATATATTGATACCCCAGTCCCTCCCTTTGTTAGCACCAAGGCTGTTTCACACCTGGGAAGTGATGATTCTTTTTGGATGTCAATAAAAAAGGCATAAATACTTGCAAGGCAAATAACTATTTATCAATACCCCAGAAAAGGTGATAGGTAGGTATAAAATCTTACATCACTTCTGATGCTGGGAAAATAGACGATAAAACTTTGAGTGTAGATTCTGATGCTTGGACCCCAAGATGATAAAATCTTGAGCGTACATCTGGTCAGGGTACAGTATGCTGCACAGATTCCATCTGTGATGTGGTTTGTTCATTAAACTTACTAGCATTCTGATGGATCCTCACTCAAAAAAACAGATCCATCAATCACAGACATCAATCAAATCTGGAATGTGGGCACAATTTTGAACATTCCCTTGGACAATACACTCTAACGTTCTTATAAAATTTTGAGGTCATGAACAAGTTCTTACAATATTTCAAGAGGACAAGACAATACTCTATGCATAGTTATGATTAAATGCACATTGTATGTACATTGACTAATTATGTAGTGATTATGCATACAAGAATTACTTATACTATTGATTGAATATACCTTGATTAAGCAGTGGTCAGATGCTATCCATCACACAGATATATGACCCTGGATTAGCCATTGTATGGATCACTAACCGCTGTCTTCTAAGCTGAATACTAGACAGATCAACAAGACATCTAATTTGAGGCCTCTCTTACAGTTCCTATTATTCACACACTTTGCAGCTCTCACATATAAGGTAGAATGGGATTACAAAGAAAAATAGTTAAGAAATCGTTCATAAAATAGGACAGACTGCTGCTTCAGGAGTATGGCTCTGTCAGACAGGTTTATTGGCTGGCTGCAGGCTTACAAACCATTAACCCTCTTAGGCCCCTTGTCCCTCTTTTACCATACTTGTTCTTCACCTGAATATTCCACAAATCCGCTCAAATATCCAACAGTAAGATTTATACAGTTCCAGAAGTCACAGCAAATGTAACAAAATACTCATGTCACTCTTGTTTCCCCCTTTGTATGAGTGATGAATTTAGGCCAACCCTCTTCAAGGCAGTGCCTGATCTTCTTCCCTCATAGATTCTGATCTTCTCTGATGTCCCTGGTGCCAAACAATACTTAACATTTGTGGGACTGTGAGTCTGTGCTTAATTAAGCAGTTTCCTTTTTATTTGCTTTTGTGTTGTACTGAATAGTCCTTTAGCAGATAACCAAAAGAACCAGATGCTTTGAATTTTCTTATACCCTTACACTCTGGTCAACACCAAGTTTGCAATCAGCTGTTAACCTGTAGAACCCTGTTGCATCTCATGACATTTCCCTTTGTCAACAGGACTGAGGACAAAAATGCCTGATCCCTCTACGCCCTTTGCTGTCACCTCTAGAGACATGCAAGCAAGCTTGATACTCTCCAGGTTTTCCCATGGCAGTGTCAGCACCTACATGGAAGACGAGCAGTGGGTAATGGTCTGAGGTCTGGACAAGAATTGTCAGACTAGATTGTCCTTGGTCTGAGCCCTGCCAAACAGGAAACCTCTCTAGGTCAGGTCAGCCAGTGGAGCCTTACATCTGATATGGGAAGGAATTTCCTTTGGCTTTCATTCATGACACACTCACTAAGTTTTGTGTCAACAAAAATCTGACTTAGCGTGTTCAGTCTGTTAGGTTTATTTACAACAGATTCAGATTTGGTATTTTCCTGTCAGGCCATATGTTTTGGTATTTTCTAAATAAGATATATACATTTCAATAAAAAGTTGTCTGTTCTTGCAGTCAAAGTTCTTGCTGTTGAGGTCTAAGGGATCTTCATGGACAGATAGTTTCTTAATTGCACATTAAGAACCATAAAAGCATTGTAAAACCCCCAAAAGCAGACTGCACTTTTGATCCTGCTGGTAGAAAAACGGAGTTAGTATAGGTCTGTCTCTGAAAGGTTGAGATTATACTTAAAAATTTTTATCATCTGGACAAATTGTGTAGTTGATTCGAAGTTTTACTGAGGATAGCACCACATTTTAATACTTTAAATTGCTCTGTTTGAAGTGTTTTGAAAGAGCAAATGACTACATAAAACAGTCACAGTGTTAATGAGATGAGGCCAAAGTACTGAAATATTTAACAAGAATGGTAAAAGAAACACCCTCAAGTATTTGTGATGAAGAGTTACAAGAGGCAGATGGGGTCCTGCTCTCATTTATAAGAATGAAATAATATCTTCTTAGGATTGGTTAATTGATGTCATATTTCATATATAACCATTGCAAAAGTATCCTTCCTGTACCACAAGAACTAATTATCTGCAGTATTTTCATCAGCAAATATATTGAGAAATATTTCACTCATTTAATACATTCAATTATTTATGTCTCCTGTTATTTAAGTGATTCCATTGCTTATGGTATCATTTGAAGAGTTGGGGATTTTTTGAGAAAGAATGCCCTAACCAATCTCTGCGTGTAGCTGTAACCTCAGGCAAAATTAACACTGCAGAAGTATGTGAGCCTTTTTGGTCTTTTCAGCATATTACACAACAAGATGTGATGCTCCTGGGGCAATGTTGGGTAGATTTGTGCCTGTTATATATTTTTCTTCTCTTAAGTTTCTGCTGTTTCTTTGCAATACCTAGAAATTTTGATAGTTTTAATCCTTCATTTCAATCTTTTAAGATGCTGATATATTTTCTTCAGGCGATTTCTTTAGTCACCCTTTCTATCTTCTGAGAGTTTTCTTTACTTATGTGTTTGTTTGTTTGTTCGTTTACTACGTAGAATGTTAGAATGTAAGAAATGTTGGAAAGCTCCCTCTGAAGCCTGTGGATGATATTAACTGCTCTCCAAACAGGGTAATTTAATTGCTTCTATAGTAAGGGCTGTTTGAAGAATCTTGGAGGCTAACTGCAGAAGCTTCTTGTCCAGTGGTATTTGCTGTCAGCAGCAGATGTGTGGAAGGAAGGAGAAACCGGTCCTATTTTCCATGTTTCCCAGCTGGAGCATCAGGAATCAAAGTAAAATATATAGTGCTACACAAAATAGACTAAATTGTCCATATTCACTTTAGTGAATTCAGCCCATAGCCCATTAAACATCACTGTTAGTTTCATGTTAGTTTGTTTGTTTTTCATAGAAGAAAACACCATATCATCTAGTCCAGTTCCTTATTCCTCACCACCGTTGGAAATTTCATCTTTCAATCTCTTTCTTTGGCATTTCTTTCAATGTTTTATTTTCTTTTTTTTTTTTTTTCTTATTGTTTTCTTATTCCTTCTTGCTTATTTAAATCAACTCTTCATAGGCAGGATCACCCTACTAAACTTCAGATAAATACAGAAATGCAGATCTCAGCAGCATTAATCATGAGTACTTAAAAAAAAGGAACAAATTAAAGAAGTATTATTTATGTTAGGACAATAAAATTTGAAGAATGTGTATTAACAAGAATAAAGTCTGAACAAGTCCTTCAGTCTCCAGTGAGAGTTTTCTTTTCCTCTAATATCTGTAATTCCTCAAATGGCATCCAGAAACTAAAATTTTATATCATGATTGAATTAAGCAGAATTAAAACAAAATAGTGCACTCTCATTGCAAAATGCCCATCTTGAATACTCCAGCTGTCTTAGCTCACATTACAGGTCTCTTGAGTTTAGAATTTTGTGTCTGACAACAAGGGGTGTTTTCACAGTCATTTCCATAAGGATAATGCAGGATGAAAGAAATAATATCCTGTAGGTAAGGTTACTAATATTACAGTTCCAATTAAATGATGTGAAATTTCAGTTCTCACATTAGAACCATCAAAAACACTTATTCAGTAGTCCATTTGCTAAAATTTATATAGGTTGAAGAGTTACTGAAAAGCTAGTAAAGATGCTTAAACAGACAAATACCAAAGTCTTTGCTTATGCTTAATTAATATTAAAGGCCTGGATGCTATGGATAAACAATTAATTTTGAGTTTTCCATTAAGTGTTAGTAAAAATTAAGTAACTTTGACGCCTTGGGGTGGCCACCTAAAACACAGAGGCTAGACAAAAATAAGAGAATAAAAGTAAGTATTTATTTGAAAGGCTTTCAAAGGTACACCATGGGCAGTCAAAAGGCTACATCCGAGATGGACCCTGGGTCACAGGTTCTTCACACTTTTATAAGTTTGGTTCATTTGCGTATCAGGGTTAATTCTCCAGTTATAACCTTAATTAATGATATAATTACCCCAAGTCTTCCCCACTCTCAAGGCTTTAGTTTACACATTTTGGGGCCTGGTGTCCTTGAAGAGCAAATCTAGAGAAGCTTGTTACGTCTAACCAGCATGAGAGAACACCAGCTAACAGGCCACAAGAAACTTCAGAGTTACCCACTAAGAAGTACAGGAATTGAAAAATACAAAAGTTAAAACCTAAGGCATAAACTTGGCTCATAAAACATTAGACAACATTCCAGTAAAATGTCTGAGGAGAGGTAGAATTTTTGGTACATATTATAATCTAGTACAAATAGAAGTTACTACCAGGGTGACTATATTCTTTAAGATTATTTAAAAGCCAAAAATGGTGTTTAGGATATGATGAGTCAAAGGCAAATTATTGGTTGTTATACGTAGTTCATTCTAAATATTCTATTAATTTTATATTGGAGACATCTATCATGGGAAAATACTATTATCTGTTTAATTACTTCAAGATCAGAGAAGTGACAGCACATCAAAATTCAGAATTGAGGGAAAGCAGCAAGGGCAATTTTGATGAAAAGCTCAAATCATAAACACTGACAGAACTAAAGATGAATTCCTAATCACTAGCACAGCAAAAAGAATATAACCAAATGAATACTGGAGGAACAGTGTCCAGGCAAAGATATCTGGTCTTGATAATGAAAAAGAAAACATAGAGGCACAAATCCACCTTTCTTTCTTACATGGTTAATTTGCTGTAGTTCATTTGCCTTTCAGGTACTTTTTTTCTCAATATCCACATTTAATTACTAGATTAGAATATTCCTTACAGTTGTCTGAAAAATCTCAGCTCCATTTGGACCTTGAAACAATTATGTTTTCTCTAAGTAAAGACAATAACACTTAGGTACCTCATAAATAGCCTATGACTAAGGGGATGACTATTAGCTCTTAAAATCAAAAATACCTTTGTTAAGGATCCTAGTCTCTGTTCATCTGAAGTCAGTATGAAGGGTCTTTCTTTACTTCAATCACTTAAAGAAAGAAAAAGTTATATCTCCTAAACTTCCAGATAAAGGATACAGTCTTATTAAATTGTTCAGGAAGCAAACATAAATTCAAACCAAAAAACCTAAAGATAATTATTAATGTTTTATATTACTGGTGTTGTTGCTAGCATACTTCTGTACATTTTTTTGCCTTTCATTGTAAAGTATGAATTAGAATTTTTGCGTACATAGTATGTGTACCGATGTTGTGAATTATTATAAATAACTAATGACAGCAACAATACAAAATACGTGTAAAGGAGGGACATTTTTTGGTATGAGGATTCTGACGTTATCAGCTGCTTAAGATCATGAGCTAGATTAATGAATGACATATGCATGTACATGTACATATACACCAAAACCTGGGGAGAAAATGGGTTAGTATTTTTTGGCGGGGAGTATGATTTCTCTTTTTTTTCCCCATGTAAAAACAGTATTGACAAAGCAGGACAGCGTCAATCTGTGTTGCAGAGGTGAGAAATAGTAACACAGGCAGGAGGAGCACAGGAATTCCCTAAATTAATGATTCTATAAAATCAGAAAACTAATTGCCCAGAAAGCTGCAGTGCAGTGTTTCATGCTTTCATCTAGCTGCAGATCCAGATATTTGGTGTTTTATTGAAGGGTATTTCTTACTCAGTTTATGTGGTTTTAGCCAAAATTCATATAAAAGGGCAGCTTACACAGCTCAGTATGTCTCCAAGTCCAAATGTTCACCTGCCACGTTCCCACAGTAAGATTTTCATTAGTTGAAATTTCCAGCCAAGTAACAAGGAGTTCTGAAGAATTTTTGCAACTTTTATAATAAATAGTTGACCCAGAACAACATAGATTGGGATTCCAATATTTTCTAGTTTATACCAAAAGTCTTTGATTCTGTCAATCCCTTTCTTGATGGAATACCTTACACATTGCTGCCAAATATGGACATATCACAGGACGCAACTCACAATGTAACTCATGCATAAAATAAGTAATCTGGCAAATCAAACACTAGACAGTGAATCCTTTGAGTATAGTACAGTATAAAAGAAGCATATAGGTCCCTTGACCACCAAATGAAAATATGAATTTTCAGATATACAGATAAAGACTTACCTGTGGCCAAAAAAAAAAGCCCTTGGGCAGAAGTCAGATGTTAGCAGTCAGTGTAGCAATATTCATGGGTTTTCCCTCTGTCTTAACAGCGTTGACATTTTGCATGACTGGGTCATAGGATTAAATCACAAGGAAAGAAAAACAAGATGATCTGAACAGGTGTTGATAAAGAGTGTTGAACAGCAGTCATGAGGAGGACAAGGAGATAAATTGTTACGTTGTTGATGAAAATAATGATGAACCTACAACACCCAAAGACTGTAAAAATTTAAGTGACATCCAAAAACTTAAGGTCTCAGTACTATTCCATTTTCAGATAGCAATTGTGAAACAGGTAGAATTATCTTTTTTATATACTTCAACTTAAATAGGAAAAGCCAATCTCATTTACTGCATTAAAGTGGCAGATGTCTAGTGTACCAAAATATTTTAAAATTTCACCTGAGAAGGTCATTGAGACATGAATATAATATAGCCAGTAGGACTCTCTACTTTTCAAATTGACTCAAAAACTCATCACCTGCAGCCCTGTGTTTTTCGCTAGTACAGGGCCACAGATTTTATATTGACAGTCCAGGGCATGACATTGTTGTGAACTTAGCTGACCTGTACTTGTTTTATTTGCGTTAAAAACTGTGCTGCAAACTGGAAATTTCTGCCTTAATTGTTTTTAGTTTGGTTGAGTTTATAGGAAGAGTAGTTATTCTCTATAGAATGAACTAGCTGTGAATAGGACAAAAATATTTTTGTTGATAACAAACAGAACAGAAAACTTCAGTATTTAGGAAAGAAAGAAAAGAAAGACAACAAAAACAGACTGCATTCAGGAAGCATAAAAATGGACCCAAGTGACCCAAGACTAATGAGGAAGAAAGCCGCAATATAAATGTCATACTCGTCATGATTCAGGACTCATGACTTTGAACACTTTGAAGCTGTGTTTTGAAGAAAGCACTGTCTCTTGACCTCTCCCAGCTATTTTTTTTTTTCTTAAGTGAAATATGCAGTGAAATATGTAGGAAGGAGGTAATTACAAGCAAAAGGGAAGAAGTAGTCTTGTAGTTAAGCTAGCTAAAGGGGACAAGGTAGTCTAAATCTTTATGAAGATGTGTTTATCACCTTTTGAAACATGAAAACTACTTCAAAAGCTTTCAGTAGACAACCAGCAAGGCTTCAGATTCTGTCTATTTTTGACTACCTTCCTGAAGAACTGAAAGAAATTGATGAAATCCCTTGCTTGGAATTCCTAGCTGAATGTTGCATAAGGCTCCATAACCAATATTTCAAAATTATACTACAGTCAAGCATAAAAAGCAACATATACATACATGAGAAAACACTTTTACTTCAAGTATTTGAGAGGGTTTGAGAAATCAGCAGCTAGATTACAAAGCAGTATTGCTGGATAATTAACAATACAGGTGATATAGAAATTTCACTAAGGTGGACTAAAAATAATTTTTTTAAATATCTAATATCTATGTGTTTCATGGGTTTTAAATGTTTGAGACTTTTAAAAAACCCCATAATATAACAAAGTCTTCAAATTTTCATTGATATGTAATCTGTGAGAATATAGCAAGATTAAATAAATAGTCCTAGGTCTTCTCTTTTTTTCATGAGGAGTTTAACTTTGGTCAATCATCCATATTTATTTAACCTGCAGGAAGAGATTTTCTCATTTCGAGTTTAAATCACGTACTTTATGTATGGGGTTCAGTTGTTTGTTTACATACATTGCTATTTACTAACATTTTAGGGAAGTTAAAGATACCAATGGCATGGCCTAATTTAGAAATCCTTATTCTGTTCAGCTCTGTGCTAAAAATAAAATGAACACCATTTTTTTTCAAAGCAGCAAAAATACAAGAGTGTATACTATTAAAATATTCTGATCTATCTTGTGTCACTGCTAGTAGAATCATGTTGCTGGATTATTTAAAATGAGCCATCAATCACATATGGAGACAGTAACAACCACTTCACTGACATTTTTCTGACCCAGATAACCTCAAAATTAAATACTAGAATACAGTTGAAAAAATTAGTAAGATCTGATCATTTTATGCATTACCATGACAATTAATTTACTGGCTAATATATAATAATAACATGCATAAGCTTATTTTTTATTCTTTGTAAAACTAATGAAATGCTGAAAGTTCAAGTTTTGTATGTTTGTCTGTTTTCCACAAAGGTTAATTTCACTTTACTTTTTCCTTATGGGTTTAGACTCATTTTTTAAATATATAGTCAGTCATGAGATAAATAATGGAGATTAAGAGTTGTGCTTAAATTGGATGTTTAACACTGTATTTCTGTCGTTCCTATATTAGAATGTCTACAAAAGCTGTTTATGATCTGTTAAAATCTTGCAACATTATTTTTAATTCCTTGAATTGAGGGAATTAATGTGTTTATAATAGAATTTAACATATCCCACTTCAAAAGTCAAACTACTACACAGAGGACATAACATTTTTGTTTTCTACAGCCAGTGAATTCTTTTTCATATTAACATCCATAGAAGGCATACAGGGGTCTTTCAATATGTATGTAACAAACAAGGACCAAGGAAACAGACATAGCAGGATGAGTTTGGGCTTGGTATAGAATTTCACTGTGAGGTTTAACTCTGGGCCAGTTTCTTTACTTACAAAAGTGATTGACTTCACATTTTACCAAACAATGTAGAAAATGAGACTGTCATTGAAGACTTTCATAAAATCTTTCAAAATACATCTTACAAAGTTTAATTAAAGCAAGAGGAATATGATTTATCGAACCTTAAGTGTAATGAGAGATGTATACCATTGTGTCTCAGAGACAGCATTGAGATTGCAGATAATCTAGGTATTGCCTAAAAATTACATAAATTCTTCATTCAGATATCAGAAAAAAGGATAATTTCGAACACAAGGCAAGAGTAGAAAAGCTGATGGAAATGGAAGCATACTTATAGAACTGTGCTTTGTTTGACTGTATTTCAGAGAGAGTAGCATAACCTCCCTCCCATAATGCTAAAATAAATGTATTACAAAGCTACTGACACTTTTAGAAGGAGATCATAATAAATCTATTGTTTTAGTCATGGTGTTATAACACTGGGGAATTAACAATGTGGTGAACTCCTAAAGAATCTGTCTTGGGACTACTCATATTAATACAAAAATTTTTGTTAGCCTTCTTGATGGAAGAAGAATGACAATGTACTTAATTTATAACATAAAATTAACGGGAAAGAACAAGATATGAGAGAATTGGAATATTATTCATGAAAGGATGGATGATCTTTTGGGATGGAAAAAGAAGAATGAAATTCAGCAGAACAATGCCTAGTCCTGTAATTGATGCTAACAAGAACAGGGCACTCATTAGAGTGAAGCAGAGGAGAAATAAGACCAGGATTTATGAACTGATAATAAGGTGGTTGTAAACTACCAACCTTATGAAGCTATGAAAGTAAACAAATGTAATGTCTGTATATAGTAAACACAATATTGACATAAGGTAGTATTACTGTCAATGTACAAAGCACTGATTGCAACTCATCTGTGTAGTATGGACTGCTGTTTAACCAATATTTAAGAAACACATATTTGAGCTGGAAAATATGCAGAAAAAGCCTGTTAAAAAGCACAGGGTAAAGAAAGTTTTTTTAGAAAAGCAAAAAAGAAGTCTAAAATTATTTCTTATGTAAATTTGGAAAGAAATATAGGTTTCTTTCTATAATTAAACTAGGGGTGCAAATATAAAGAGCTAAAGGAAAATGAAGACAACAAAATAATACAAACTGACAGTGGAGAAACTTATGGTTGCTTCTAAGAGAATAAAAATAAGAAATGAAGCACAGAATTATGAAAAACAGTATCAAATATGACTAGTGTAGCAAGATAGGGAATTGGCCATATCTCTTGCCAGAATTTACATCTGCTGCACAAGACTAGAAATTCCACAGGAGACTAGACAAGCATAGATGCTGTCTGTCTCAAATTGGACACATTTGTGTTGTGGGTGGGGTTGGACTTAAATTGACAGCATTTTCCTTTTAACAAAACCTCTGAAATTATGACTGATAGCTATCTCCTGACCCACACAAAGTGAGTTGATAATCCAGTCCCCAGGGTAGAACTGTTTAGCAGATTTGAAAAAAAACCCACTAACTTAATCACACTTTTCCACCTCTACTGCCAACATACACAAAACATTAAATGACTCACTATCATGCAGTTAGAGAAACTGTTTTATCCTAGTAGTGGGTAGTTGCAGTCTGGGTTTGAAATGTATTTGCAACAATAATCTTCCACTCTGTTTTCCCTTTGCTATTTTGGTTTATGTATTAAAATAAATAAATAAAATAATCAGGCTTTAAGTCAGCTACTCAAGGACTTTCACTCAGGGACTGGAAATAAGTCATGCCTTGTGAGACACAGACAAGCGCTAAGAATGTCACAGAAATTCCCAGTAGGCTCCTGGATCACCAAAGGAAATTCTAATACAATAACTTGCTTTTTGTTTATTCATGGTCTGTTTCACTGACAAAAAAGAAGGGACAAACAAGACCCCACACAATAGTCATATTATGAAACTAACCTTTCTAGGGATTTACTTCAACAAATGGATAAGATACTGTTACATAAAGTATACTGAATAAATTTCGACATCCTACATATCTATATGGATATGTAAGACCCCATCAGTAAATTGTTCATCTCTTTTAAGTAGATAACTTAAATAACTTAGAAATATCTAACGCTGATTAAATGTGTCTGGAGGCCTTTTAAATTTCTGGTTACTTTAAATTCTTAAAAAGTCTTGATAACATAAGCAACTATCACATTTGTGTCGTAGCTGGAATCACTGAACAGTAGCCACAAGAAGACATTTTTTTCTGTTCACTTTTAATATGCTCTATAACACACGATGTTACGTATTCTTGCAAAATGTGATACCATAATTAATGAAATTGACAAAACTCTTAGATAAAGAGTGGTTTTCACATTTCCTTGCAATTTTTGCAAGGAAAATGAGGCAAGAACTTTTCATTAAAAGTTTCAGACCACTGAGTTGTCCTTGCTTTCCAGTTACCTGAGAATTTGTTGCACCACCTCTTTTTCATCCACCATTATCATCAATCACACATGAAAAATTCAATGACACATGCAACCATAAACGTAGCATTGATTATTTAGCTTTTTCTGTTATAATGTTCAGCATGGATATTAGTAAAATCCGTCTCCAATTCCACTTCATTTTTGGGAGGAGAGACTTAAAAAAAATATATATATTTTTGAGGTTGTAGATGCTTTGCTTTCAATCATAAAAGTGAAGTAAAAGTAAGACTAGCACTTTTTTTCCCCACTAATTTCTTTCTGGAATATCTTATGGAAGAAATAAACATAGACCTTTTCTCAGTGTGAAAAGAACTTCAATGAATGAAGTTTGAGTTTATTTCAGATTTAAGCAGAGTAGAAGTGCCCTGCACCATTGTGCTTAAATGTCAATGAACTACAAAAGCATTTTAAAACATGGAGTTTATGGGGCTTTCTCTGAAGATAACTAACCAAAATGCCATTGACAGATATGTCAAAGAACATTTCCATCCATACTTTGATCATGAAGTTTTCTCCAGTAGGAGTTTTATCATTGTCTCTGCACTACATAAAATTTTTGCATTTGGTATTTTGCCACTATGAAAGAGTTTAAAAGCAATTCTAAAATATTATTACATGTCTTTGACATGAAAAAACTGTATTTCTATTTTCACCAAGAGCCTTTCACATTCTTTGAAAATGAAAAATGTCTTAAAAGCAGCAAAACAAAAAGAAAATCTGTTGAGAATGTACTGTGATAGTGAATTTTCAGGCAAAAAGAGGATTCAAGACAGAACCACATCCTGCTCCATATTTAAAGATGGAACAAGATCTTCAGAATACAGTTTCAGGAATGACCTTAATGAACTCTTTCCTGAAATACAATTCTTAAAACAATTGAGAAAGTGTTTAAAAATTCTTTATATGTTAAGCAATTTGCTGCAAGATCCCAGAAAAAGAAGTCCACAAAGATAATTTAAAATTATTTTTCTCCTTATTTTCTCTGAATCACTCAGAAAGACAGACAATAAATATTATAGGATTCTATAAAATAATATTTTTATTGTTTATGTACAATAATGTCATTAATAACATTTTTAGAATTTTCAAAGAGTTTATTTGCTAAACATGCTTTATTCCATACAAATAAATTAATGTTCTGACAAAGAAGAGTCTCTAAAATACAGAAAATTTAATTTAATTCTTAATTTAGGGTGTTGGATGTATGCCATGTTTGATAAATGAAGGGGGAACTGCACACTGTAGAGGGACTGTTGAAGTACAGCAAATTTAAATTAAGTGGTACATGATGGAACCCATGAGGTCTTGTGTTGATTTACCAAGATTCTATTGTTTATGAGCAAGCTGATAAAGACGGCAGGATTTTCCTTGTCTGTGGTCCTGGCTATTTAATTCATTATGTCGGTTGATGCACTTTAACATGAAATGCCTCTATAAAAGCTAATTTGAAAGGGATTAATTTTGACAATTTACTTTTAGGTGGGCTAATTAGGTGAAAATAAATTTTCCTCTTCTCCCTCCAAAGGACATTGCTTGTGTGTCACTGTAAATTAAATTTGGATTCAACTGGGAACTGCTAAATTTTGTCTGGATTTCTTTTTTCTGTGTCATTCAGCATATTTCACCTATAGGGAAAAAAGGTAATTATATTTTCTCAGTTATAGGTCTGGAGTTTTTTAAAGTAAATTATTATTATTATTATATTAATAAAGATTATATGTGTGTTTAATGTAGTGAATTTTCACACGACAGAAAAAGGAAATAATTTTCCACAGTATTTAAAATGGAGTTCTGCTAGAAGATTCTATGACATTTGAAACTTTAGAAAACTTCCACATAGTCATTTATAGTGAGGGAGAATGTAAAAAAAAAACCCAAAAACCATAACAAAACCCAAACCACCAACCCAACAACAAAACGAAACACAAAACCCCAAACAGTCTCCAAACCAACCCTGAAAATAAATTTGGGTTATTACTACCATTCTCTATGTAATCCATTCCTTCCCATAAATTCTCACCTGCTATAACCCCTTGTCTTGGGGTAACTTTATGATGTGTATCCCCTATCGCTACCCTATGCCCACCAATCTTTTCTGTGCCTTTAAACTGAGCCTGAGAAGGACAGAAAACAAAAAACTTTTCAAAGCAGTTGTTTCAAGGACACGGAGATACGCTCCTCTGTTTC
>VZTI01003591.1:72212-147024 GCA_013397865.1 Struthidea cinerea
CAGGTTTTCTCTCCACAGAGAGAGAGACCTCATTGTTTAGCACCATTATTCCCCTCCTGTGTGTTTGTTAAATAAATAGCCTTTCATCTCTTTCACTTTCCTGCGAGGAAAATTTTTTTTTCCCGAACCTGGTGGGGGGGGGGGGCGGTGGTTGCAACCTGACTTCTATCAGAGGATATTCTCCTCCAAATTTGTCCAAACTAGGACACCCCTGCTATCTAATATCCCTGCTGTGTCAAGGCTTTCTACTGCCCTAAGCCTGGATAAGCTATCAAGCACTGGCCAAGGGCTGTGCACAAGAAGGGCACATGCAAACTCCACTGCTCCGTACAGTTGAGACACTTCAGGCTTCTTGCTGAGTGCTGCTGCCTCGAGTCCTGGGGCTGTCCTTACACATCTTCTGTGAGTAGGTACCTTACAAGCAGGGTCCATGCCACTAACAGCAGAGTGGCATTTTTGGTGCTCATGGTTCCTGCGTTGTTTCAACTTCTTTATCAGACAATAATTGCATGGAATGTGTATTTGGAGACAAATTGAAAGAGGTCTAGCTCTTTTCAGTTATGCTTTGAGTATGCTTTGTGGATTGGCCATATCTCAGAAACAAACAAAAGAAAATTATTAGACATATCTAAAACTGAGTTCAGGTCATGATGCAGCATATCAAGAACTATGTATCTCTATTTTTAGGCATTTCTGCAGGCTTTCTAAGTTCTTAGAAAACCCTAAGATTAAATAAGAAAGCTGTAAGTGGGCATTTTGCTTCTGAGGCAAGTCAAAACTTAACTTTTTGCTTTTTCTAGTTTAACTTCTAAGAGAACGCATTAGATCTAAATCTCAAACATTTAGATAAGAAAATAATTACTCTCTTGGGGTGACTAGCAGCCTAACATGTTACATTAGTTAGTTTCTTTGTGTCACATTTTGGATCTGTCCTAAAGCAAAGCCCAGAATCTTTTTTCAAGTTCTGAAGTGTGCTAAAATGCTGATCCCTATGTCAGGTCTGTAGTGGAAACTATATCCAATAGAGTTTAGCAGATCTGCTTTACCATCAAGGCTTTTAGTAACTTTGAATCTATAGCCAAGAAAAGGACTGTCTGTATAACAGAACAGAATGCTCTATTATCTCATCAAAAGTAATTTTTCATATTTAAAGGGTATATTCCTCTGGCATTTAGGGCAATGCATTCTTTTTTTCATATTTCAAAATGTTGCAACAACTTTCTTAAAATTCTACAGCACTGGCTGCTTCCAAGCCTGGGTATCTGTAACCTAAGAGGTCTCCTTTGATGTTTGGCATCTGAATGCCCTGAGAATTCACGTTCTATTTGGAGCTTAGCTCATCTCTAAATCTCTGAGGAAAACCCATCTGGAGCTACCACTGCCAAATTTACTAAGCCGCTCACTTCAGATCAAACTCTGTGGCTTCCTTTAAATTCACAGAATTAGCCATCAATGTTAGAACTTTCTAAAAAGCTAAATAAATCCAGCATTCTCTTAGATCCCCTAATGCTTCTAGCAGCAAAAACATTGACAATAAGGTCAGTTTGACTAAGCAGCTACTAGGAAATATCTTGCCCACAGAAATGTTTTATAATGAATTTTACCTGATTTTGATCAAAGGCATATTGCAAAAAACCGAAATTTTACACAAACTTAGTATCTTATGTTTCTCTACATGATCAAGGCCTCATGACATGATCTTCAGGTCTTGACATGAAAACATCCCCCCCTCCCACCCCTAACATACCACACACACACACATATTTGATGAACAAGGAAGCTTAATAATGTTTCCAGTCATCTGTTTAGCACCATGCTTAATATAATGCAAAAGAATGCAAATGGGGCACAGTAATTCATTGAACAGAGACACACTGACAAATGACTAAGACAAATTTAATACAAACATTTTTCCTTCTTAGTCAAAAAATGCTTTTTCCTTCATTGTGTATTCACCTGGTTTCAGTGTCTTTTCAAATCACATCCCGGGAAAACTTCTCTGTTCTTCCAAAGGAAAGCTGTGAGTATGCCATTTACCATATGATCTTTCTCTGCTCACTCTGGTATGTTGTTCCTGCAAACTGTGTAACTGTACTTGGTTAACTTTAACAATGAGCTGTTGTGCGACAGAGATTGTCATTAGCTGACTTTTGTCTTTTGCTTAGTGTTTTAAGTCCTCAAGGTAGATATGGAAATCACAGATATAAAAAGTTTCTCATTTTTTATAATTTTATAATAATTATTTTATAGTCTGCACTGCAATATATATATAAGAAGGAGTTATCACTCCGCAAGGAACTCCATAGCTATATATATAACATTAAGGTAAAATCTCTTAAATGACAGCTTTACACCACAGCATATAACAATGACTCAGAAACAAACACATCTTGACAGTCAGAAATACTGTGTGTAACACTGGTGACGATTTTTTATTTGGCAATAACAAATACAATGTATTGAGAAACTTTATTAGACATAGCACATTGTCCTTCATAAAAGCAATATCCTCAGGGTGCACTGTGAAGGTCTGGCAAGATTGTCCTACCTTTAATAAACCTACAGTGCACTCATAGTTCATCTTTTGTCTATTTACATTTTTGTCCATATTTCCAGTGACACAGTGCCTGTAATAGATTTTTTTTTTCCAATTCAGTGCAAGATATCTGCCAAGGCAATGTGCATTTAGATGTTTACTGTGCAAACTATTTGAAAACCTTCCCCCTTTTCTGAAGAAGCTCTCTCCTTTGAGACTTCACTGCCTCATTATTTCAAGTGCATCACTTCGAGACAATAGTTGATTTGCATAAGTCAAAAAAAAAATTACCTGGATAGATAAGATGCAAAAAAGTAGATTTTATATATGCATGCAGCTGTCAGTGGGGCAGAATATATTCTACTGGGCACATGGAAAACCCATTAAGAACAGTTGTGATGTCAAAATACATGGAGCTCAAGACTGCAGTCATCTTAGGTTTGCAGCTGGCAAAGAGTGATAGCAATTCAAGTTTCCATATCAAGAAAAAGAACATGTATATGCAGACACAGACATTTACCTGACATATGTGATGTGAGTTTAAAAACATAAAAATATATTATAGTTTCCAGAAGAAATTTTACATTTTTATGAAAGATGTAGATCTTGAGACTCAAGTTAACAAGAGATGAAGTGCATTAATAAATTACTTGGGCCTTGGGGAAGGATGAACATTTGGCCAGTCCTGACTAAAATTGTGTAAAAGAGTCAAATGAAGCTCCATCAAGACTCAATTTATATTTACATTTTAACTGAATTGTGAAATAACTACTGGTATGCCACATTCCTACTCACAGACTAATACAGTTCCCTGATCCCTCTTTGAATCTCACCTGAAAACTCACTTTATCATCAGTTTAGTTTATGTTCAGAAGAAAAACTCCACAGATCTTTCCCAACACAGCCAACTAAATGTGGTTTTTTGTCCCGCTGTTAAGAAAATGCCACAGACATTGTACTAACTTACCCATGCTGGGTTGCATGAACTCTCTGGATTTTTCTTTTCCTGAGCTATTTTAATCTGGTTTTAACCCCTCATCTTTTTTTTTTAAAACATGTTGACATGGGGATTCAGAAGGACACTGGATAAGTGAAAGTAACACAAGGAAAAAGGTGGTTAAATGAAATAGATTTTTTTTTTCATTTCTTTGGGTTTGTTTGTTAGGGTTTTTTCTCTTTTTTTTTACAGTTTTAACTCTGTTATTGAAGAGGTTTTTCCTACGTTCATTTGAAATGAGTGTTGCAACTGGAAATCACCTGCATTTTTCTTACTATTAACCTTTTTTATTTTGATTAAACTCTTTACACTTTAAGTAGACTGATAATACATTATTATCTCCACAGATGAGCTGTCACTCCTTTTATCTAGAAACAAATGGATACTTTGGATATTCCTTATGATTGGCCAAAATAAGGCATACAAGGTTTCCCATTTTGTTGTGGACTCTAAACAGATATGATAACCTGTTTTTTCCATAGTAAAAGGACTGTAATGCCATACATTACTCATGTGTAGGAAAGTACTACAAAATTATATTAGGAATAGACCCAGTAGCATGTTGAAAACAGTATAACTGCAAAGCAAAATACTGACTCAACTGAGTCTATTTATAGACTCCTTGTATCTTCTTCTCATAACTGACCCAACTGGCAGTACTGTAGAGGCCAGTAGATTAATTGTTGGATTTGTGTTCTTGCACAAAATCCTCCCCTGACTGAGAGACTAGGTTTATTAATTCAAATTTACCACATGGAATTATTAATATACACCTACCTTTCAAATGTACATTCATTTTAAATCAGGCTGATACTGTGCTCAGTCCCAAAGCATCATCATATTTATGCTTTGGTTAGTTATCTCCCTCTGGAAACAATATAGTCACATAGCTCAATGCAGAATCATTTTCATATCCCATTTTGGTAATTCAGTATTACTGTGGATGGCTCACATCCTATTCTAAGCATATTCTTTTTTCCTGATTATATAATAGCTGTGCAACTCTGCCACTTTATCCATGACAAATTAACCACAAGCATCATTAGATCAGGTATTAGTTTCATTTTCATCTGTATATTACCTGAAGGTATATTCAAAATTACTTGAGTCTATGCCAGATTCAAATAATAACTGTAAGAAACCAAGGCGATACAAAAAATATTCAGAACCATGTGTTTGATTGTAAAGATATATTTTTAATAATAAAGCCTGTCCTCTAGTCACTGAATTGGTCAGTCAGGGAAACCTCTGTTAAGTGTTAACTTCAGTATCAAGAATTAGTAGGAAAATTAAATTTCCCATTCCATTATGCAAGTAGAAATTTACAGCAGTCACTATTTAAAATGAAAAGGTGCAAGGTGGAAAGATTATTTTCAATCACATTTCATCTTCCATTGAAAGCTGCATAGTCTGCACAACCAAAGTCACAAAACTCACTTTTTTTGCTGACTAGGTGTTCAGTTATTCAGCAGACTCAGAGGTTAGTTTTCCATAATTTCTAGGGAATTCTACCCTAGAAAGGGTTGAGGTGAAAAAATAACGTTATGCACATCTACATTATATTAAAATATAATTTGCAAGAAAAAAAATTAGTGTTGCCTTTTTTTTTTAATGTGAAAAAATGTGGAAGTAGTGCAAACATTTTGCAATGGGAGGAACAGAATGAGTTTGCAATTAACTTCTAGAATAGTAAAAAGTAATTAGTGAATTTTGACCAGGCCAAACTACCAGAATTTAAAAAGATCCTCATTCTTTTTCATGAAACCACATTTCCTATAAAACTTCAAATCTGGTTTTGAAGGCAAATTTAGTTTGTAACCAACACACTACACGTGCAAATCTTTTTTCTCCTAGTATTCCCAGTCCAGAGCTCAGAAAAACATGTGAAACAAGAACTCAAAACCAGGTGATTTACAGCCTATATGATAGAAGATAACTCTTTAGTTTAATAACATGAATATGTAACCCCCTAAAAAATTATATCAAAGTGACGTCATCAACAGTTGAGAAAAACACTTTTAATTTGATTTTGTTTTAATTGAGCATATTTGCTCCATTTATTTAATAATAATTTAATGCTATTAAGTTCCTCATTTACATCTAGACTCTTCCATTAAAATCTAGCAGTAAATCAGATGAAGTGAAAAATGTTGCTACAGGATAGAGGCATGAAGGCAATTCACCTTAAAAAGAGTTTTGTATATTTAAATTTCATAAAGTGGGGGTCCTGAACTTTGGAGAGAAGCTACTAAAGTCATATCAAATGTCATCTTCCATTAAAAAAGCAAAGAACTTATTGCAAAATTATATCCTGAGATATGTTTACTTTTCTTGCCATTATTAACAGTAAAGTAGTGCCAATGTATTTGTGTTCACAGAATGGCTCTATTACAAAACATTTGGAAGCTTATATATTTTTTGCTATTTGACTCAAAAACTGTCAGGAAAATTTTGCTAAATCTACTCCAAAAGTTTATTTCCTGCGTTTCAAAATTAAATAATAACTTATTGTATCATTCTACTCTGGAAAACGTATTTTTCAAAGTACCATTTTAGAGCTTGCTAGTTTCTCTTCAAAATACTATTTGGCTTCTACCTTGTAGATTTCTATTTCTATTTATAAAAATCCACAGTGTTAACATTATTACATACATACTCTAATAACTGAACTGCTCTAGATGGCTTCATCAGCGACTGAGAGCAGTTAGTTGTTGACAAGACTGCTGGAATGCTGACACTAATAGTTTCCAGAGTGGTCTTCCACAAGATGTGAAGACAAATCAGTTGCTATGAAGTTATTTTTAACATCTGAATATGCAAGTGACGTTTCTGGGAGGAGAAAAAACACATTAAAAAATCAGCCCTAGGGGAAAAAAAAAACCTACATAAACATGTTTCAAATGTTTTCAAATATAAACTTTAAATTGAAATCATACATTATGATATATCTTAGAAGAAGCCTGGGTAGTGTATAAGAGGAATGTTGGCAAGCTATTGGATAATTTTTATTTTAAAAATTATTCTCTGTAATAAGAAAACATCTTTAAAAGCACCAAAAATACATTCTATGTAGGTTATTTCTGTTTTTCTTTTTTTTCTTGACAGGGAAAAATTATACTTTGAAAGGCAGCAGGGAACTACTGTTGCATGCCTATAATTGCCCTGAGGTTTGATTCCTTTTTAATACATTCTGAAAAGTCAGAATGTTGATCTGTGCTTCAGTAAACCAATCCCGTCCAAGTGTATGTCTTGTAAAGGGAGCAGAGAGGCTTCTTTTTCTGCATTCAGTTTTCAGATCAACACTGAGTCTCCAAACTTTAGGTTTCTTCATTTATAAAGGCTGACAGATCTCAAACCTCAAGCAGACTAACACCTATTTGAAAAGTGCCAAAAATAATATTCCAAAGAACAGCTAGAATTATGGTAATTGATGAATGTAATTTCCCTCACCAGTCTTAATGTACAAACAAGAAAATCTTGTTCCAAAACACCAGTGATTTCTGTACACTGGAAAACTATAGTCAAAACAGATATTTTTTACCAATTTTAATAATAACTGCTCATTACTATCTCATGCTGGTGCTGTATATCCAAAGAGAGCTACTTTTATAGAGGAATAGCCCACACCATTCCTGTGCGTGGTTGAAGGTAGCTGGATGCTGCTTGCGTGCATTGAGGAGTGCTAAGCAGAAGCACAATGTTTTGCAAGAGAATAGCAGATGGCAAATGCAGTCATTCAAAGGGTTCATGCAGAATCACCTCATGCTGCTATAGCTAACTTGGTAAGAAGATAATTATGTGTCCTGATTTTGGCATCTGTTTTCCTCAGCTTTTTCTGTTAGGTCACGCTAATCCAGGTCACAGAATGACCAGGTGTGGGCCATGCCTCAGGCATAAGAAGAAACATTTAGTACTTGTTTAGCAAAGCTTTAGAAAGTGGCAGACACTTGTCACTAACCTGGTTGCAGTAGGTGGAGGGCTTTGCCTTCCACAAGGTATGTCCTGCCAGGGTCCTGGCCATGATTCCCCCGAGATACAGCTCCTGCCATGTTGCAGCCTGATCCCACCCAGCCTTGGGACTCTGATCGTGATCCTTGCCACCACACACTGACATCCTGGCCTGGTTTCAGCCCATCCCCTCAGCTGCCCAGGTTTGTGTCTGACCCGAATTCCTCTCTCACTGGACCTGACCAGGACCCCAGCACTGGCCTCAACCATCCCTGTCCCCAGGCAGGTGCCTTATGCCTTGGCTGAGGCTGCCTTAGGAAGCCTGCCCTGCTCCCTGCAACTGTTCTGTCCCCATTAGTCCTGTTTCCAAAAAATCAATTTATGTATATCTGCTGTGTCAGAAATTAAGAACATGTTTCTCAGAAAAAGGATGCAAAAATTCAGCTGATCTACTTTTGAAAATCTGATTTATTATAATGTGCTGGTTTTGTGTGAGTAACTATGTTGTGAAGGATTATGTGGAATTGTACAAACATAAAGTACAAGAAGATTCCAGAAGAAAATTTCTGAATATTCTGATTTTATTATGTATGCCTGAGAAAAGCTAAAAATAAAATTTAGTCTTTAATGTTTTCCTTTGTTTTTCAGGACAGACAAGAGACAAAAAAATAGCACTGTTTGAAGACAGATATTCAGAATTAAACAAAGTAATAGAAGTAGAAAAGTGTTTATTAATTAACATCAAAGGACAGCGGGCTATGACCACCAGGCTAATGGGTGCAAGGTTACAGCTGTGTAAGAAGCCAGTTTTCAGAAAGCAGTGACTCTACAATGCTCTTCTTTCAGTCTTTTTTTTTTTTAATTGTTCTGCACGTTTTCAAAAAATAACAGCCTGGAGGAATATGCTTTACATTTTGCTGATCACCTAGCAAAACTTGGGCTTATTTTATTGGGGTTTTTTTCACTGCTGCATAGGCTGTCCTGAAATATAGGTAATTTTAAATTTAAAAATCCAGAGTAGTATTTCCCAAGAGGCAGTAAGGAAGGTGGAACTGAAACTCACGCCAAACTGATTTTTTCTTCTGCCCAGAGAAAATATCATGTTACAACTCTGTGTTATATCTGGTTTTCATGACAAGTATGAGATAAAAAACAAAATACCACATCATACAATGCTGACACATAGGGCATACATTAATGCATGGAAGCACAGAGGTATCATACACATGAAATTTTTTTCATACAATTCTTTATTTTATACAGATGCTTTTTCAAAGGTTTTTCCTCAAACAAAATTAGTTTATTTTCTGACTCGTCAACATCAAAACCGCAAACCCCACAAACCAACAAACCAACCCAAACCAGAACATGTAATTCTAAATAATGGAATGTGACAGTAAAGTTACATGGCTAAAGCCTATGAATACTATGTTACATCTGAGCACCTCCTGGGTGATAATGTGTCTTTGCTCATCATATAATTTAAATAACATGTGACATCTTTACACTTTGCCAAAGATGCCCATCCTCTCATTTGTCATTGAAGCACATGCACATCTTTGGAGGTGCCTTACAGGCCTGATTATTTCCTGTGTAGAAAGAAATCAAGAGTTCTTTCGGATATGTTTTTATGCCTCATTTAATTCTGTGCTAAATAGTGACAGTGAAAGTAATGCACCAGGCCTGATAGAGAAAAGGATTCTACCTTGTACTTTACAGCAGAGAAATATTAACTGAATTTTTTGGGGTGCATGACTAAGCCTCTTGTTCTGGTGGCCAAAGACAGGTTCTACCAAATGTTAGATTCCTTTGGAACGCAGCAAATGAAAGTAAAAATTATTTGGCATGAATCTGGCAAGCTAACATTTGAGAAAATAATTTTAATTACTATTATTTAAACAAAAATTTTAAGAGTATTCATGATTCTTAGGTTAAATATGCCATACACAAAAGTGTGTCAGGGTAGATAATGCATTAGTAGCAAAAAAGAACAGCAACTAACAGTGTTAGCAGGAACCCTTTTGGTTTGAAAATGTAACCTATAGGCTACAGTTCTTGCTATTGTTGTCATTATGACATACAATTTCCAGGCAGTACAGGAAATAATTATAGGTAAGATCAGGAGAAAGGTTGCTCACACCTTTTAAGAAAGGTATCTCAACCCTATTAGAGAAGATTTACAGAGCTTTCTGAAGATCCAAAAACTGGTCTGTGCTCAACCCTGGTCTGCCCCCTGAAATTTTTATTGTGCGAGCCATGTTATGGTTAAATATGCCTGATGCTGAATATTGATTATGACATAAAGGGCATTCCAAATTTGGGACTGAATTTATAAGACACTATAAGATTGTTTATGGTGTTAATGGCTAATGATGACATTGCACTGTTTAAATGGAGAAGCAGCACTCACACTGAATTTGTTAAATGTATCTATGAGATTATGTTTTTCATTCAATAACTCAGTTCAGTCACTATATTTTGAC
Source organism: Struthidea cinerea (assembly GCA_013397865.1). Lineage (NCBI taxonomy): Eukaryota > Metazoa > Chordata > Aves > Passeriformes > Corcoracidae > Struthidea > Struthidea cinerea. The sequence goes on from VZTI01003591.1 coordinate 82,177, forward strand.
TACAGTTTTTGTTATTTTGAATCTCCTTTGCATGCTACAGTTTCATTTTCAATGTTCAGTATTGGTCATACATTTACCAAAACCTGGAATTTTCTTGGAAGCTTTACAGATCACTTGATCTTTTAATAACTTAATATTTTTCAGGACAGAGCTTAGCATTGCTTTTGCTTGAGGTCTCATGACCTTTTCAAATATCCTTCTTTCTCTCTGCCTGCCTTTCTATTATTTTATGTGAACCAAATAAAACCAAATATGAGCAAGTACTTGAAGCTAGTTGCAAGCTGTAATTCACTAGGTGGGTGAATGTTTCCATTGAAAATGTATACATGCGACTTCTTTCAGAGTTGTGTCTAGACTTCGAAAAACTATGGGAATGTTCTCTAAACAAGTGAAAAATTAACTCAGACAAAAAAATCCTGAAGGCTAAGTGAAGGAGCCATGCCACAATTAGCTTTTGTTTCTGTACAGCTGCTATACTCTGAGTCACACTGTAGTGACTGTATTCTGAGCTTTACTCTTTCAAAATTGTCTCAGTTTTGTCAGTTGGCTTTGTCTCTAGCAGCAATAAAAGTCTTTTTTTTGGTCAGAAGTAAGGTAGACAAACATTTTTTTTGTGGACTCCATTCATACTGCCAGTGTAGGGGTTTTTTTTCATTCTGGTTCTTATTCTTTTTCTATCTTGTTTTATCTTCCCCTCACCTGTACCTCGTGTATATACAAAAAACAGAAGAATGCATTGCTAAATCTTCTGCTGCTTTTTAATGGCTGCTTTTCTACTTACTGAGTAGTTTTGACTGTCTTCCAGGGACTGCAGCAAGAACCAAAGGATAACCATTCTAGAAATGTAGAAAAATCCTCAAATAAATGTGTAAAGATTGAATTTTAACATTGAATTATCCAGGAATATAAACTAAAAAGTACTTTCTAGATTAGTTTGTAGTTAATCTGTAGTCCATAAAACCTGGTTAAGGCCAAAAGGTTATATATGTTAAAATAATTAGACTTTTCCCAAGTATAAAGAAAACTTTCAGAAAAGATTAGTTTGTGTCTTTTTTTTATTTTAAGTTTCAGTTTTAAATTTCTTGGAAAAAACTTTTACTTGAACTTCAAGACCTTGCTTTCATTTGATGCTTATTGAAGTTACAACATTAGTAAGACTAATGTGCTGACTCCTGAGATCCCACATCATAAGATTTTAATGGCTGCTTGGCGTATAAATCCTATTGCCAAACATAGTAAATCATAGTTATATCCTAATCAGCCACAGTGAAGGACAGTTCTTGTCCATGGTTAATTCAGATTTCTTCTTCCAATATTTTCAAACTGAGACTCATTATGTCGTAATTGAGTGTTATGCTTATACTGTTTCAGGGAAAAACACTTTGGTAAAGTATCTCAATTAACCAATGGGTTCTGTCAGTGAGACAAAAAAGAAAAAGAAGAAATGGAAAGGAAGGCAAGCAGAGCCCACCATGGAATATGCAGTATGTCACCTTTCCAATATGTCAGAGGGAAAGTACTCAGGGAACAGCCTTTCCCTTATGATGATAAGGAAAGTTCTGTTCTTGATGACATAGGGCATTGATCGGATAATTTTTACAGAAAGCAAAAGCATGTGGCACTGAAAGAAAGAAAAACTTCTGCCAAAGTCATCTAATTTTCAGTCTTATCACATAGTTCAATACAGTACCATTTTGGCAGCTTCAGGCTGTGCTACTGCTACTGCTACAAAATCACTTAGACCTGTTTCAGCCAGACAACAGTTTAGCAGAGTTTTATTTTATTTGGTATTGCCAGCTCACCATGTGACGCTCTTTTGCATTATTTTACTCTCTTGGTATTGTATCTTCCCAAACCCAAGAGTCAAAGCATACCTCATGATATGTTTTCAAAATAATTTACCAGGCATGAAACAGCCCCACTATGTGTACTAGTTTTGGATTCCTCCATTGTCCTCTCTCTGGTACTCCATTTTCTATTTTCTCCCAAGTCTTGAAGTTCTAGAAAAACTTCCTGTTCCTGAGAGACTTGATTTCATTAGACAGTTACTGATGGATTGAAAAACAGAGATGGTGAGAGCAAGTGGAAATGTCAGCAAGTTCAAGGGCAAGAGAACATTCAATTTTAAGCATAGTTTGTTTCATCTCTCTACTCTGAGACTGAAATTTCAATATTCCATTTTATACTATGGAAAACCAAAGCCAGTGAAATTATGAGAGAAATTGCAAGCATTTCTGTATAGTCTTATACATAACACACACAAAGGGACATATTTTTTCCTATCCAATTTTTAACATTCTTGATGTTCTTTCTATTGGCTCTTTTTCTTTCCTCTGAGATAATCAGTGATTTTCAGTTACAGGTTGCCTACTCCCTCCTTCCACATCATTATTCTGTGAAGCACAACAGTTGTGCAATATGGCCATTATTGACCATAAGATTCTTGATTGTTTTTTTTCTTCCTTAGTACCTGTTTCTTCAACAGACCAAATAAACAATTGTTTGCAGAATTCAGAGAGGTTTTTTCTCCCATATCTTCCAGTGCTATCACAAATATTATTAAAATTTAAATATATTAGCTATAAGCTTCTTTTTTAAAACTTGGGGGAAAAAAAGAGCTGGATTTAAAAAAAATATATATATTTTCTGTAAATTTAAGCAGCATGTTACTGGTATTTTTAACATTCAAGGTTTCTTTTCCCTTTCAATATTTTGTTTTACTAGAGCCAGAACATACACAATGAGTGCAGGTCATCAAGCTCTTCATGAATTCCTGACGCCCTGGATCTTATGCCAATGGTTTTCTCAAGAGTTCCAGGGCTTTCTTATGAACATGGCTTGTTGCTTAATTTGTAGCTGACATGTTAGTCATGTAAACTACTTGTTTTACTTTTTGCAACTTTTATTCTAGTCTTTTATAGCACTTACAGATACATTTTCATTCATATTTATTTTTTAATTTTCAACATTAAGTGATATTAAAATCAGTTTCTTAGCAAAAACCAGTAAGTATACATGTAATAGTATAGTTATATAAAAGTATCATGTGAACAGAGGACATCTCAAGTTGAAAGGGACCCTTAACGATCATTGACTCCAAGTCCCTGCTCCTACCAGGATAATAATAATTTTCAGAATAAATAGTATATTTTAATGTAGTATTGGAATTAAGTTGTGGTAGTTTGGCCAGTGAGAAATGTGAATGCCATGAAGGTGATCTGGGTATAGAAATCAACTCTTAACATTTAAGAAGATCTGAAGTGTCTGATTTTTAAAAGGTCATTGTGGTGGGCTGGACCTTGTCCGGACACCAGGAACCCACAAGACTGCTCTAGCACTTCTCCTCATCTGGACAGGGGAAGAAAAATGCAATGAAAGGCTTATGGATCAAGATAAGGACAGAGACAACTCCCTCACCAATTACTATCACAGGCAAAACAGACTCAAGGGAACTAATTTAATCTATTGCCAATGAAATCAGAGTAAGGTAATGAGAAAGAAAAAAAATCATAAAAAACTTTCACCCCACCCCTCCCTTTTTTCTGGGATTCACTTCACGCTCAGTTTTCTCTATCTCCTCCCCCACAGTGGAGCATGGGAACAGGAAATGTGGGTTTTGGTCACATTTTGTTTCTGCTGCTCCATTCTTCTGAGGGGGCAGACTCCTCACACTCTTTCCCTGTTCCATGGTGGGGTTCATCCCATAAGAGAGAGTTTTCCTTGAGCTTCTCCAGTGTGAATCCTTCACATGTGCTGCAGTTCTTCACAAAGTGCAATGTGCAGCGCTTCAGCAACAAACTGCTCCAATGTGGAGCAAACCTCTTCTAGCATGAGCTCCTGTCTCCATGGGTCCACAAGTCCCACCAGCACTCTGTTCCAGCACAGGCTCCCCATGTTATCACAGGCCTATTCTGGTGCATCCACCTGTTCCAGTGAGGGCTCCTCCAGGGGCTGCAGGTGGATCTCCGCACCCCCATAAACTTCCATGGGCTGCAAGGACATAGCTGTTTCACTATGGTCTTCACCACAGGCTGCAGAGGAATCTCTTCTCTGGTGCCTATAGCACCTTCTACCCCTTCATCCTGACTGACCTTGGGGTCTGCACAGTTGCTTCTATCACATAATCTAACTCCTCTCTTCAGCTGTGTTCACTGTTGCACAGGTTCTATTCCCCTTCTTAAATAAAATCATCCCAGCTCAGCCATCATCACTGATGGGCTCATCCTTGGCCAGCGTCTGGTGCATCTCAGAGTCAGCTGGCATTGGCTCTTTCAGACAGAGGGGAAGCTTCCAGCAGCTTCTCAGAGAAGCCACCCCAGTATCTGTCCAATTACCAAAAATTGACCGTGAAAACTCACCATAGCTGTGTACACAGAATAGCTGATGCTTTTCAGCACACTGAAGGTGTGAAAGTCAGATTTCTCTTGACTCCTGCTGACCTGAAATGACTGCTTTGCATTGTTTTATTCTCTTTACCAAAGAATGCAAGGCAGAAGGATGAGTACCTCATGCAAAAAAAATCAGGCAAATATAAAGTAGGTTGAAGCAGAACATAAGAGTCTAATAATTGTTTCAGAGAGGTATAACAATGAACAATGACAGAAATACAAAGAAAGAAATAAAATCATGATTGGAAATACTGCTTAACTATGTGTCTACCAAAGAGATTATTGGGTAGCCAATCACCAAATCATTTAAAATTGGACTTGTCAAAATGCTTGACCATTTAAAACATCCAACAATTCTACATTGGTGAGTGAGGGAGTAAATGGCCTACCAGAATTTGATGGTTTTTTCCTCATTGCTGGTTTACATTGAAGAGTGATCTCTTATCGAAGCTGTCACCAGTGTCATTAAAAGATTGAATTTTTTACCAAACGTGCATGCTAGATAAAGAAAACTATTTTCACTCACATTAAATTATTCAGATAACCCCATGTATAAATAAATCAATCCTAGATTTTGTGTAATAATGTTTTCTGGATGAGAAATCTGTTAATAAAAAAAAGATCAGCATTTAAACATAACAGTACATTTTAATGTATTTCACTGTCAAAATATGATTACATTATTCACACTCAGTGAAAGTAAAAGATATAGAATTAAAAGGCATAATCGAATCTGTTCTACATTTTAGAGGAAGACAAATTATTCAACCTAAACTCCATATATGATTTTTTTTTCTGTGTGTATGTAAAGAAAGGTTGCATTTTTTTTCTTCTAGATTCAGAAAGATAAATACAGACTAAGATAAGATGTACACAGACTGCAGTATAGCTGACAAACTTTCTAGCTATGGGGAAGGGAAAAAAGGAAAATCGAAGTTGGCTAGTTGGGCTAATCCAGAAAGGAAATAAGAAAGTTTATCTGAGAAGGGAGCATTAAATATTCTTTTAATTTCTTCCCATCTGAGGATATTCCCAGACTAAAGCATGATTGCAAGACATTAAAGCCTGGGAAAAGGCTTATTTCTATCAGAGGCATTTTTGGATTGATCATCTGAGTTATGCTACAGTATTTTTATTTAATTTATTGAAATCCTTTGAATTCAGACTTGCCTTTGAATTCAGCTGAGAAAAGTCTTGTTACTATTTCTCTGTTAGTTGGCCAAAACACATGAAAATAATGCTTAGAAAAAAATTTCAGAGGATCAGAAATCAAAGGACACTTTCTAAAATCCTTTGCTCTCATTTCTGCTGACTTTCCAGCTACTGTTCTGCACATAACTGGGGAAGAAACGATAAGTTGCCATGATACTGGAGCAAAAGTTATAAGCTGAACATTTTTGTGGGAAGAGGCATCACTGTATACTTGACTGTAGAACTACATCTTTCTATATGAAGGTGAGTCTTCTAAAAAGTCAAAAAAAGAGAACAATATTCAGTGATGAAGAAGGGTAATATCTACCTAAATGACATTGACAAGCACTTGAAAGCTGGACACAGTTAGGCTTTCAAAAACATAGTGAACAACCCCACAGTCACTGAGGCAAGGTTTTTGTACTTCCATTTGCTGTGTTACTGAAATTTAGAGAAGACAGAATATCAGTTTAACCACATTCACACATAAAATGCTCTCCAGCCCTTTATCACAATGCTAAAACCTTTTCTACTTGTGACACTGTACAGCACTGGAGAGAGGGAGGACGAGACATCAAAAGCAACATTACAAAAGAGATAAGAAAATGTTTAATAAGTATCTGAAAACTGTCTCTAGAGTGTTTTGTGGTCTGATTAGTGCACTTCTTAATAAGAAACGTAAGGAAATCACTATATAGTTTGTTGCAAATAAGACTTAGAAGCAACCTTATCACAATCTTATGACTTACCATTGTATAATTGAGTTATTTAATTTCGTAGACAAAAGCAAAACAAAATCCAGTTACTAGGAATTAGAGAATTCTGACTTGATATAAGCTTCAGATTTTTAACACTGGGTTAATCATGAATAGCTAAATCAAAAATTACGTTCCCCCAAACAAGCCAAAGACCTTAGTGTAATTCACATTTCATCTTATTGTTGAAATAACAAAAAACCCTATACAGCAGAGTTAATGTAACAGCTCAGTAAGAAGACCACTGTGATTCTTCTGACCTTAAAATGCCTGAGGTAACAACAACCCCAGTGCACAGTGACCTAATCATTTCTAATCACTACGGCCTAATCTGTTCTCTCTGAATTTATCACTGTCCCTACTAAACTTACAACCCCTTTCATATGCTGACTTACAAATGTAAATCTGTCAATCTGAAATTGTATCTTTAAAAGCTCTGCCAGATGCTGTGATAATTCAATGGATTAAATTAGGTAACTAGAGACCTTTATGTTTTTACGCTGAATGCCTTTCTCGGGTATATATGCAAGCAACATTTTCTTAACAAAAAATAAGCTATGAAATAATGAGAACTTTAAAGAACAGAGGACATGCAACATCTTTGGAGATGAAAAAACAGTGATAATAACTATTTTTAGAGAAAATATAAAGAAAGCATTCCCATGAGTTTCATTTATGTTAAGAAAATATCCATTTAAACTTCATTTCTCCCTTCCTTTTATCTGAATACGATGTTCATATTTAAGCCCTAAGGAAGATGCAGTGCACATAACCCAAGTTTGTCGTGATGCAGTGCTGGATGGTAAAGTGCCGCGACCCTCCCAAAAGTGTCTCCAGAAGGAAGCCACTCGGTGCAGCCACCACAGTTGCACATATGTCCACACACACGTGCACGGATAGCTCCAGGAATGAATCGACGGCAAAGAGCCAGGAAGGATCTTTGTATGGGGTTCCACAGACAAGAGGTTTACTGCAGCCACACTGTGAAGGGGTCTAGGGACAAAGACAGAGAACAATGGAGGGTCCAGGTTTAAGTACGGGAGCGGATCAAGCATCAGGCACCTGAGGCACGATGATCTGAGGGCACGGGGGTGGTACACAGACAGAACTAGGGAATGGGAGCCAATGGGAAAGCTCTGGGAGAGTGGCAATGGGGCAGGGGCCAATGGGGGGAACAGGGAGTGGAGAACCTTCTAGGGCAGGAACATATAAGGTAACAAAGGGGCAGAGAGGCCAACGGCCAACCAGGAAAGCAGAACTGGAGTACATTAACGTACCAGAACAATGCCTCCCGGGGGAAGCCTTACTGGTCACCCTAACCTGGTGAGAATCTCTGATACTAGGGACTGTCTCACCAGTGGACTTTTCTTTGTTCCTTGTACTACCGGCCTACCAGCCCCCACGCAAGTTCTTTTCATATCAAAGCCAAGTATGGGGAAGAGTGATTCTAGGATGAAGACATACAGATAATGCATTATTATTGTCTGCAACTTTCCATAGATAGTGCTATTTTATTAACTTTCTAAGTTACTGTGTATGAAGGTAGTCCTTTTAGAATATTTTAACAGCTTAAGAGTAACTGTTGAGATAAAATTCAATTTCAATCAAAACATACAGTTAGCTAGCCCATGAACTGCCTGGCTGATAAGGCTGATGCATCTAAATCACTCAAAGTCATAACTACTTGTTCACGGACCTCAGTGGAACTTAGCCTGACTGAGCTCTAAATTGAGAAAATAGAATTAGCTCTGATCCAAATGCCCAATAGCCTTCTGAGCATGGTGTTGTGTCTAGGTTAACATTCCCTTCTGTGAACTCCATTTCAGGCGTCTATAAACTCTGATGAAAATAGCTGACCTGACAACTGAGATATGCTCTTAAACACGTCCGTCATGTCTTTGTTATTTTCTAATTATTTTCTTGTTATCTCTCTGCTCATCTTATTGCCCTTTTCTTAAACTCCTATCCTTGCAGGATGTCCAAGATAAAAATGTTACTTTTTTATCCACATGGAGTTTACAGTGACCATGTTGATGATACTACCCTTTCTTAACCAAAACTTTCCTCAAATCTTAATTGTTGAGGTTTCAGGACAGTTACATATGTAACTGTCATTCAAGTGAAGAAAATGTCTGCTTGGAGTTTCATTCTTTTTCAATTGTGTCTTGAAAGATACAGTGTGTACAACTTCAACTGTTATAGAAAGAAAGGTACCTGAACAAAATATTATCCAGACCCCATTCAAAATGAAGTAGATATTTCTGTGATGTTTTTAAAACAAAAAGTAAAACTTAAGCCACGTAACTCAGATTAATCTTCATGAAGATATACACAATGTCTTACAAAACTGTTGTCCTAATGACTGTTCCTGAGTAAGAAAAATTTCAAAGAACTGATGACTTCCATGGGAAGTAGAAGAAAAAAAATAAAAACAGAAAGCAGCTAAAAACCAAAACAAAACTACAAACAAATAAACAAACAAAAAACCAACCAACCAAAAACAAAAGAAAACCAAACCAAAAGCTGGAAGACAGCTTTTCTGGAAGACAGAACAAAACCAAAACCACCTGCTGGAAGACACTAGTGGTTTTATAAAGATCCAATATATGGTCCACTGTAAAAATATCTGGACATGTACTTCAATGTCAGACTAGCAGAGATATGTTAGCCTCATGCTGCAATCCCAGCTCACTACTGGACGATGGGTGGAACTTTATTCCACGCCGAGTCAAAGGGAAATGAACTGTGAACATGAGAGCTCAGTGAAGCCGTTCAAGATGAAAAGAAGAGATGAAAAGGATAAAAGGGGAATGAAATGAAATAATTTGGAGCAGAAGAATAGAACAGAATAGCGATTAAAACCAGAAAGGAGACACACTGAGTCTTTGTTCTGAATGGTGAGGGAGGAGAGTTGTTACCAGAGGGCAGAATAGACAGTACTGGATGGCAGAATATCTTTTACTGTATATTCAGGAGAAAAGCACTGTTATAAGAGTAGAAGAGTAGCACAATGGATTCCCACTGAGTGTGGACAGAGTCACCTAATAGCCCAGATGAAGCATGGCTAAAGAACAGTAGGAATGGGGATAGCCGTCTATCCTCAAAAGATGATATTCAGGACAAAATGGCTTTAAGTTTCAGAACAGTAGAGACTCGTGTAAGACTTCAAAACTTAGTATCTTGAAGAAAGTTAAAACAAAGAAAGACCATGATCTTCGGCTTTGTCAAATTTCAAATAATTCCGGTGCCCTACTAAAATGTATCAACAGATTATGGTTTGATACTTGTGAGTTCAATGAAAGTTTTGTGTGTGCACAAGTCAAATTCCAATTTAGGTAATTTCTTCCAAAAGAATAGATCACACCTTTCTCAGAACTTTTAATTTTTTTCTTCTTTTTTCTGATTCATCCTTTGCCTCACAAGAACGGAATCTTACTTTGTCATTGGGAAATTCTTACTGAGGAAATATATATTAAATGAGGTTTGAAACAATTTTAGGATATATTATTGATGTGCGTTACTTATCTTCTTTTTCATTGTCTTTTGTCTACATGGGTTGTAAATATTATGAAAAAAGCTACTCTTTAGCCATAAATTTTTGTAGTTAAAAAAAAAAAATAGGTATCATTCTTGGCCATTGAAGTCACCCTACAAGTGTTTATTAATGCCCTTTACAGAAGTAACTAATTTGCAACTATTTAAATATTCATAGTATGACAAAAATAAAGAAACATACACTAGTGTATATTTCTTAACTTCTTGTACCCAATTGTGGGTTAATTTCTTTCACACAAGAAGAAAAGGGGCAGTGGAATCTTGACCTCCTGAATAAGTGCCACGGCCTTTGTCTTTGGAGTAACAAGGTCCATGGCCTTTTAGGATTATAAATCTCTTGCTTCTCATTCCAGGAAGATGCTTCTTTTAAGTTGAGAATGAGGCATGCAGTGTGATAACAGAGTCTGATTAGCCACTCTTAGCCACAGTACCCTTTTCCTTGGTGTTTCCTCTTGACTAGGAATGCTCAGTTAAGCAGTGCTCAATTTACTGTCTGGCTTTTATGGATCCATTCTCAGTGTACACTGTATAAAGTGTCTATTTCTAAATTAATAAAGCAGACAGTGATGCATGTTTTAAACACCACTTCAAAATGCTTCCAGAAATGTTTTTGGCCTTTACCACCAAATGCTCTTCCAGATGATGTTTGGACACTTTCTACTCCAGGGCTTGTTCCTCTCTGGCAAGATGAGTGACAGATCCCTGGCTGAAGCAGGGTGAGAGTTAAGCTAAATGACTACAAGGCTCCTACCCTCAAGTTCTGTGAATGATCCAAAACCCACTTCATTTCAGAGCGAACACCCTCATATCTATCTAAGGATTTTGCATTCCAGCATGCTATACGCCTGATCACCATGTACTTTGCCTTTTTTCCAGCGCTATACCTCAGTGACTTTCAAGATGTTGTGAATATTTTTCAGGCCAAATACATGTCCTTTGAAGAATTCTGGGCTAGACTTCAGGAACAGTACACAAGAAAAACCAAAAAATCTTACTCTGATATCCTCTGAATTTATATAAACACCTGAAATTTTATAGACATGAAATTCACCTGATAGCATAGTCCTCTAAGACATATCTATAATCAGTGATGGATAATAAACAATTTCCTCCAGCCCAAAAAAATAAAATTGAAGTAAAGAGGTGAATGTTGAAATAAGCAAGACTTCAAGCAAAGAAACAGATGTTCCTCTTTATGAGACAATTCAGAATAACACTTAATAATATGTGTATATTTCAGTTTCATCAGAATGAATTTGAGTTATTCATATGGTAAAATTAGATTTATAAAGATGCATCTATAGATTGATTCAGACAGTGTGAGTTCAAGCATTATCATTCCAGGTGACATTAAAAAGATGCATCTTATCTATGAAATACCCATAAAATAACAAACCTTGTGTGTATTTAGTAAAAGTGTTGCATATTTTGTTCCAGAAAAATAAACCAATAGTATATATCCTTGGGAGGCAAAATAAAGCAAAAAAAGTCACCCAGCTATTTAGTGTAGCTGCTAAATAAACTGAATTTTCAAAACCAGTATGTTTTTTTATGCATATATATATTTAGTATTTCTGAAGTGAACTCACTAGCTAATCCTTCATGATATTCAGGCAATTTTTTTAATAAAGTACAATATCAATTTTTTTCCTCCTCTGTATTTTCTTGATTGCACTCTCTTTTCAATAACTTTTTATGTTTTTTGTCTTTCAGCATACTTTACAAATATTTCAAAAATATTTGCTAAGTATGTAACTTGTACAGTTTTGAAAATATGACCTTGTTTTGTTTCCCCTGACAGCTTAGAAACCAAAAGATAAAAGGCAAACACAAACAAAAAAGCAATTAACCAAAACCCCACACTTTAAAAATAATGAAAAACTATGTTTTGTTATCTTCAAATCTCAGTATTTTAACAGACAGAGCTGATTAATTAATTTTAACCCTTCAGAATAACAATTCCAATGTTTGTCTTAAAATTACTGTTATTACTGTAAAATTACTGTTTGACACATCAAATTGATACAAGAGATTTAGAAAAAGTTTTTGCTACGACTGAGGGAAAAAATGACACTAAATACAGATGGAAATTGCACATGTATAAAACACTGGTTCTGTATTTTAACTGCAAAATTGCATAATCTAATAGTTGATTCTACCCTTTTAACAATACTTGAAGAAGCAGGATTAGAGATAAATTCTCATTTCTCAGTCCAGCCTCTTGCTGACCCATAGGATCATAAGGTTTTGCTTAAGGCCAAATAACTACTGTTTCTGTTGTAATATGTTCAATTACTCCTGAATTTTTCTGGTGACTCTAGAAGGAGAGTTTGGCTCTAAGGTTTTAATAAAATCCTGATTCACTTTAGGTCAAAGTACATTTAACTTTCATTCATTTTATACAAAAAACAAACACGTACATTTGGAGTTCTTGTGTGTGCATTATGGCATGACAGGTTAATCTGTGTTGGTTTGCTTGTATTTGTTTTAATAGTGGGTTTGCCTAGATGCTTCATTATTTTATCGACCACAATTGAGATTAGCACCATGTGGTTTTTTTTCCTATCAAGCTGGGGAAAAGGAAAAAGCAAAACACAACAAACACCACCACAAAAAAAAAAACAAAAAAAAACCAAAAAAAAAAAACCAAAAAAAAAAAAAAAAACAAAAAAAAACCACAAAAAAAAAAAAAAAAAAAAAAAAAAAAAAAAAAAAAAAAAAAAAAAAAAAACCAACCAACCAACCAAAAAAATACTGCATTTTGTTGATAAGTGTTAATATATGTGTGCTTTCCCATTTCAAAAGTAGAGGAGCAGATGATGATACTGACATTATACACCACTGGTTTAAGAAGAGAGCTATGACTACCTGGAGACTGTGAGAGACATCTGGAATCTTTGGATCATTATAGGACATGTACTGCAGCTTCACTCATGCACTGCTATGATCTCCACTTCCAAATACTTCACTTACACATTAATCTTCTCTCATCAGGTTGAAAATTAAGATGACAAATCATTGAGGATGTATCTGATCACTGGAAAATACAGATCTTCATTTCTGGAACACTGTCATTCTTAAAAACCAAAGTTGTTAACATTTTATGTATACAAAAAAAGGTAGAAAATACTTTCAAAAGCATTAAAATACAGAGAAATGGAACAATATTTTTGGAAAACTTTTGTCAAGTAGTTAAGATAAATAGTACCCAAGAGTAAAATCCAAAATTCCATAGCACAATATGTCAAATACTTGGGGCAAATAAAATCAGCCCATGTTGCTAATATGAAACTTTTCTCCTATATGATCTGTTTGAAAGATTATTACATATTTTACTACTTTATTTTTGCCATGAGGTACATGACATATAGCTGCTAAAGGTAGGACATAATATAATTCCATTTCTATGTGATTCTCATTGTTAGAAACAAACATGCCCTCTGCACTTTTTTCATTATTCTCTTTTTTATTTCACAGAATTGTGTCATAATGTAGTAATTCATATCAGCATAATTATATTTTTTTAAACTGGCATTTTAAAGATGTATTTCCAAAGCTTTGGCAGTTCAATGGGACCCATTAACTAGCTTCAGAAATTGTGCGTAATTCACATAATTGTTCTCCAGGACACTCTATCCATTAAAAGAAAAAACGTCCTTTGAAGAGGTGAGTAATAAGATGTTTGAAGACAGAAAATCTGAACTTAAGCTCTCCAAGTATAAAAAATCTAAATACAGGCAGAAGAAAGTTGGCTTTAGTTTGAAAGAAACCCATACCATTTTTAAAAAATATCTCATTTTACCCTTCAGATGACATGACATCAGAGATTTTGACTTTCACGTGCAAAAGGAATAGTATCTGCTTTTATTTTTCCTCATCTGATGAACACCGTGGTAGGCATTTGGTCCTACTGTCTGTGTAATGACTGTAATTTCGTCTTCTGTATCTTCATTTACCTCACACACTCCATCTGAATTCACTAAACCTGACTACAGTTGCATGACAAGTGTATAGAGTTATGTCAGAGGAAAATCTTTGGAAAGTACAGGCCCAGCCGGTCAACCTATTAAGGCTCTTTCTACACTACTAAATGAAATAGTACTAGAAAACACCCCACAGAACTGCTCAATTTAAATATATAGTCTTATCCTAAATTTTGCTGTAGGCATCAGGGTGAGCTCCTCAAACAACAGTCACATTTGAATTTCTTAGAAATACTTGAGTCTTCAAAACTTGTTATTGGAAACATTATAAACAACCTGTAATGACTTTCTTTTTGTTCAGACGTGGTGAAAGCTTCTGAATACATAGCAGCATGCATACTTAAACTGCTGGCACAACTGCTCATATGTTCCCCTGTCCATGCAGTCATGGACAGATCTTCACCCTAAAACCGAAAGAGACTCATGTCTGATCCTAGAAAAATTTAGTGCTTTTAGGAGCTTCACCACATTATAACAATCAAAATAGTAAACGTAGAAAATGATACACAAGTACCAAAAATGACATGCACAATGGAAAAATAATGTGTGTGAAGATAAAATAAATGCTTAGTTGATAAGTTAGTTGACCTAAGAATGTATTTAATTTAAATCATTTGGAATGATTCCTTAACAGGTAGTTAAGGGAGAAACCTACGGATGGTCAAAATAGACTTCAGGGCCTTATGACAACTGATTAAAAGATTGGGAGCACAAGTTTTGTTCTTCTCTATCTTTTTAGTTGCAGAGAATGGGAAGGAAAGAAGCAAGAAGACACAGCTTATCTGGCTATGTGACTATTGCCATTGGCACAATTTTGGGATTTTTCAGCACACTGCTGAAATCGGTCCAAAATTGAAATACACTTATACCAAAATTCAGGAATGATCTTGTCTTGGTTCCAGCCAGGACAGTGTTAATTTTTGCAGCAGCCAGGAGGGAACATGGCTGGGACCTGGAGGTTATTCTGTGCCACCTCAGGTCATTGATGGGGGTGGGAGCGAGGGCGAGGTGTGGAGGAAGGGAGTGTCTCTGGGGAAGACAGTGCCTTCCTTCCTGCCTGCCTGCCTTCCTCTCTTTCTCTCTCATCCTCTTTAATTAATCTCTTTATTTCTTCCTTCTTTTTCACCTTACCCCTTTTTTAAAAACCCACTGTTATGCCCTTACATAGTGGGTCAGGCACTAACATACCGATTTCCATGCCAAGTGTATAATTTAACAAGAAAACTGTGAGGTTTTGTGGACACTATGACTTGTACCTGTCAACTACATCCATTTATGAATCTTGGGTGCTCCTATCCCCTTAAGGGTGGAACACCACATCATTCAGTACACTGTTGTATTTAAAATAGCTTAATGACATTTAACTGTAATTAATTTTTTTTAAAGTGATTTAATCAATTTTAATTTCAAATTGATGACTACATCTTTGAACTCTGGAAGAAATTAAGTAGAATTTTTTCAGAAATTATCGTATCTATCTTTACCTCATGATAGCAGCAGATCTGCTAAGCATCTTATTACTTCTCATACACTTTAAACAAAATAGGTTAAATATTTATGGATGATAGTCTAAATTAACACACATAGTAGAGGCTGAGGATGAAGTATTATGTGTCATTTTAGTGGTGTGGCTTTTGGCCCTATCATTTATGTATTTTTAATGAAAATGGTGTGGAAAAGGTTAGAAGTCATGCTTTATTACTGCATCCTTTTGCCTTTTGCTTGGCAGTTCATTGCAGCTGACTGTTAAAAGCCAGAGATTTCTTGCTGCACAAAGGAGAGTTTCTGGGTCATGGGAAAGATGACACTGACTTCATGCCAGTTAATACACATTAAAGGAAAAGTGCTGAGTACATAATTAACAACTGGAAGGTGATATTGGAATAAGCAGAAAAACCCTGGCTGGTGTTTCAGAATATTGCTTTTAACTTTACAGCAGTTAAAGATAGCATAGGTAGAACCATTTAGGCTGGAAAAGAAATCAGGACATCTCTAGTTCATCAAGGTCAGGTGTAAGATCCATTTAGGTTGCTAAGGGGTTTAATCCAGTTGGCTTAATCAGATCTGGAAAAACCTCCAGGGGTGGGGACTACACAGACCCTCTGAGCAGCCTCTTCCATTAGTGGGAAAAAATTCAACTTATGATCATTGCTCATCCATGCACCAAGCACTGTTCTTATCAAGTCGCATCTTCAACCAGTCCTCCACCCCCTCAAAACTGGCCCTTCTGCAGGCTGATCAAGTCCATTAGAATCCGCTCACAGGACAGGTGCTCCAGTCTCAGCCAGCTCGGTGGGCCCACAATGAATTCACTGCAGTTTATATATGTCTCTTCTATATTGACAGACCAAAACTGGACACAGTATTCTAGATGTAGTCTAATAAGTGCTGAATAATGGAGGATAATCACTTTTCTCAGTCTATGGGCTGTGCTTCAATCTCTAATTCTCTGTGAAACCTGGTTACGTGCTGATACCAGGCTTTTTGCTTTCAGGGTTTTAATAGGTAATGTCAAAGGGAGATGTAAAATGCAATATTATAACAACAAAAAAAAGGAGGCTTGAATTTTCACACTCAAAATATATAGAGTTCACTGTTGTTATTTCATTTATTCCTATAACAGTGCATAAGGTTTTCCAATACAATACTGATTTACTTTAATATTTTAAATTGCTCTGTACCTTCAGGTATTTTCTTTCTTCTTTTTTTTTTCCCTTCTGGAAATTTCCTGTTCCCATTTTTTATACCACGTCATACTTTTATTTATCTCCTGGTGGTGATGTTTTTAGCATATTAGTATTCCACTCCTGATTATTTGGGAAAAAACCCCTAGTATACACATAGAAATTAATATTTAATATTGTTTTTATCAACATTTATTACTTCTTCTTTTTTTTGTCAGAGAGCACAGAGATGCAGAAAAAATATTAATTAAAACAACAAGGAAGCATAAAAAAATCCAGCTAGAGTGGAAATAAAAAGAAGTTTTGTTTACATTAGAGTGGATGCTTTCAGATTTTCAGATGTTAACCTCTGTTAGCTGAGCTTTGTATCCAGCACTGCCAGGGGGAGCTCTTCTGCAAGCAGCTGTACAGGTAGAGCCTCTTCCAAACCTGACTTTCCCACCAGCAGGGAGCAGATGGATCTCTGAGGAAAAGGTCACTTCAAATATGTTACCTTTTATTAATCCTGACCCATCTTAATTGCTTGCCCAGAGGGTGCTTGTTTGAAATGTTGTCAGGTCCCAGTGTGCAACTGTCATTTTTTTCAGATATTTTGAATTTTTTGTTTGGTTGTTTTTTGGGTTTTTTTCTCCAAAGAGGCCAGCTTCTGGAATTAAGTGTTTACAAAAGAGAGAAAGACTTCATGCTTATATCTACAATACTTCTTTTTTCAATAAATAATTTGATAAAAGCTCCACTATTTCCCTCAAGAAAAAAGCATGTAAAAATGTATAGGTAAAAGAAAAGGATCGTGACTAATAGTCATGTTCCAACACAAATTTTAGTTAGTAGATTTTGAAATTTCCACCGAGTTTTTTTTCTAATTTTATTTGTGTGGGAAATTTTTATTTTAAACAAAGAGGGTAAAAGTAGTTTGCAAAATGATTAAACCTTTAAATAAGAATTGAAATATAAAAAATCCTGCAGGCATGGGAGAACACAGGAAAGAGGAGAAAAAAGTAGCTGCTTCTTTTGTTGCTGTAAAGTGCTTCATTTCCATCCAATAAAAGGATGCAAGAGAATCAGTAAGTACCTGACATAGCCATTTTATATCACCCTTACATCCTTATTCAGCTGGACATAACACTCAACATTAGTGTTATTAGGCTTAAAATATGTTGTTATGCCCACAGTGTCAGGTGCTCAAATATTGACAATAAAATTGTAACAGATTTCCTCAGCTAGTGATCCAAAAGCAAGCTAACAGACAATGTGATACTAATACGTAGTAAAAGCTGTGTTAAGAAACATGGATGTCCTAGCAAAATGGCTGTAAGTAACCTGGAATATGAACAGCAGAAATGAAACTAGATTGCATGATCTCATTGCACAGGTGGATAATGCTAAAATGGATGCACATTTGTTTGTTTGTATCAAGTTGTATTCCATGAAGCCAGATGGAAAATATGAGAAAAATTATTTTAAGAGGAACAAGGAGAACAATGACTCCAGCATAGGTAAAAGCCACTATAATTAGTAAATTTGAACAGAACATAAAAAAGCAGACCAATGAAAAAAGAACGCAGGTGTAAAATTGTGTTAGCAAATATTAAAATATATATATTTCAAGTGGATCCTGGAGTCAGGAAGAGGAAACCATCAACTTGCACATTATATTCCACTTGGTGGTTAAGGTGTCTAGGAGCTGGCAACTCACTGTAATACCCCATCACCACTATGATCAGAATGAAATCACCAATCTTAGAAAACAGAGAAGGGCAAGGGTGAACATAATAAAGGGAAAGGGGTAGAAAGGGTCTATGTAATAATTTGAACCATGTTATTATTCCTTCTTTTTCTCTGATAATTTGGTGTGAACTGGTAGGCTAAACTCTTAAGATTTCAACCATAAGAATTAAAACAACTATTTCTTGGCTTTATCTAAACTACTGGGTATATACAGATTGGCTGGGCATATGTTTGAGGAATCCTTTATGGACAGGTGCCTCTGAGGTATCCACCATAAATTTAAAAAGCCAAGGGTAACCAACAGAGAAAAGCCTAATTTAATATTTTTTAAAGATAAAGTGCCTTAACTTCACCTTTGCCCATCTCCATCAGCCATCCAAACTGCACATTCTGAGAAGTCTCTACTTCTTCTCTAGGAAGAGAAACTTGTATCCCCAAGGTCAGGATACAGGGACCTTACTTTTTAGGACTTCACCTGTGTAGGAGAGAGGTGCAGATTTTTTAGTATCGAGTCAAAGAGATGAGACAAACAGCCACAACTAGGTCACGTTTCTCATTTTTTACTCTCATGGAGTTACAGGAACTCCCACAGTTTCCTTTAACTGAGTTTCCAGCTTCCGTATCTGATCACTATCCCTATGTCTTGGCACATTCTTTGTGAAGTGATGCTTTTGAAAGAGCTGTGTGATGCTGGAACAAGGAATGAAATTGATAGAGCTTTGGGGAACAGAGCAGTTCTAAGAATGCTTAGAAACTGCAGCAAAACCATGAGCTATTCTGCTGAGGGAAAAAATTACATTTCCAAACTGCTAGTGAGTTCCATCAGATGACAGCAGGTTCCAGAAGACCTCAAAAGGTGTATTTAAGATAAAGGCATTCTAAATGTCTATCCCAACTATTCGGATAAAGGCATTCTAAATGTCTATCCCAACTGCTGCAATTCAAACATAAAAAAGGAAACACTTTCTAGAACTAGAAGAAGCAACTGAATTACTTAACATGAAAGTTTAGTAATTTTTCAGGCAAAGATCCAGGATGAAAAATTTTAGTTTGAAAGTTTAGACACAGATATAAAATCTTCAAAACAAGAAGTCAGGTGTATGAAAAATATATCCAATTATTAAAAGTAGAGAAAAAATCTTTTTGGGATAGAAAATTAGAAATTACAAAATCATTTCAACTGCATCTAAAATATCTGCAGTCAGAAGTAGGAAGTTTGTGTTTCTCACTGAAGTGACAAAAATCACCATAGAAAGCACATGTAGCAAAGTCAACTATAAAATGACCTTTTGAATTTCAACTGCAATTTAAACTGTAATCCAACTTCACATCTAACTATGAAGGCACAACTATTTTTGTTATATGTCTAGAAGCAGCTGAATCATCTCAGATAGTTCAGGCTGTCTGTATTTAATGGGTAAGACTGATGTTTATAAAGAATTCCAGATGAGATTCTGTTGCCCTAACTATCCTCTCTGTTCTGTATAAAGAATAGAGAAATTTACTTGGGCTGACTTCTTGCACTAGTTTCTGTAAAATTCGATCGCAAGTTTAGTAGATACCCACTCTACTTGATTAAAAAAGGCACACCTATATCTCCAACAATGACTGAATCCATCTTCAATTTAACATTGCAGAGTTTCTCAAATGGCTGGCACATTCATTTCTTCATTCGTCCCAGAAAACTGACGCTATTTAACATTATATGGTTAATTTTAAAAATGTTATAGCATCCTTTGAAGCAATAGAGAATGAAAAATCCAGTCTGACATCTGTAATACATGCTCCTGATCATTTCTGGAATGTTCCGTTTTTTTCTGTCATCTACTACAGAATCATAGAATGGTTTGCATACCACATTCATAATATTTGTAAATCCATTTTTGCATTTGCATTGCAATGTATGGGATTACACCATAATTTTTGATAAAACAATGTTAGGAATCTGGAACAAGTACTCATATTGAGGTTGTCACAACCTCAGTTTATAAAAAAATAAGGGATCCAAGACACCAGATAAATGTTTCCTATAAATTTGTACTACATTTTAAAATTATCTGTTTGCTTACTTTGTCTTATTCAAATACCGATTTATTTGAATTTCAGATTAGCGGACATACTAAAGCTAGTTATTCAGCTGGCAGATTGGCATATGAAAATCTACTTTGCATATGAATAAATGTAATTACCAATTTTCATCCAAATCTAAATTTATTATCTTAATTCTAACCAGCTTTTATACGTATGCATTACTTTTTAATTTCTGGTATCATTATAATTTAATTTCTCCTCCTTCCCACCCAAAATAGTCTATAGTCATTCTAAGAGCTGGAAATAACGTTAAGTCTTTTGAAAAGAGTTGCAATACATATGCACCAGTGTAGGCTGGGGCTGACCTGCTAGGAAGCATCTCTGTGGAGAAGGACCTGGGGGTCCTGGTGGACAACAAACTGACCACAAGCCCAGCAGTGCCTTTATGGCCGAGAAGGCCATTGATATCCTGGGGTGCATTAGGAAAAGCACGTCAAGAGAGGTGATCCTGCCGCTCTACTCAGCCCTGGTGAGGCACATCTGGAGTGCTGTGTCCAGTTCTGAGCTTCTCAGGACAAGAGAGATCCTGGCGAGGGTCCAGAGGAAGGTGACAAAGATGATTAAGGAATTGGAGCATCTCTCTTAGAGGACAGGCTGAGGGAGTTTGGCCTGTTCAGCCTAGAGGAAATGACTGAGAGGGGACCACATCAATATCTATCAGTATCTGAAGGGAGGGTGTCAGAGGATGGATCCAGGTTCTTCTTGGTGGTGCCAAGAAATAGGACAAGAGGCAATGGGTAGAAACTGAACCTCCTGAAGCAGAGGAGATTCCACCTGAACAAGAGGAAGAACTTCTTTACTGTGCAGTGACTGTACACTGGAAAAGATTATCCAGAGGAGCTATGGAGTCTCCCTCACTGGAGATATTTAAGAATAATCTGGACGCAATCCTGTGCCATGTGCTCTGGGATTACCCTGCTTGAGAAGGGAGGTTGGACCAGATGATCCACTTTGGATACTTCCCACCTTACCCATTCTGTAATTCTGTTATTCTGTGATATGCCCACATTACAATAGTCCCACAAAACAAAAACCATGTATTATCAGTTTGAGATATAATGCTAGTTTAGAGCTCACTATCTCTGGAATATTCAACAGCTGAAAGCAAATAGAAAGCTGCTGAACATAATTATGAGATTTTTTTTCCTTGTGAGGGAGATACAGTCATCATACCCTGAACTTTGTTATTCCTATGGCCATTGCAACAATAGTCCTCCATCCACAAACCAGAGTGACAGACATGAACAAAAGATGGTACAACTCACCACTGGGCTGCACTGTCCATTGAGGAGCCTCTCTCTCCCTCTGCAGTGCCCATAGACAATAATCATAGGGCAACCAGGCTTCTAGCTTGGACCTCTGCATGAAGTGCCTGAAGAGAAGTGAGAAGAATACAGGGTGAGGACAACAGCACCTCAGGATAGAAATGACTGCCTGTAACCCCAAAGAACCATGTTTTTATCTCTCCGCACAAAAGTACCAGATTTTGTTTTGCACAAAGACCAGACTGAGAAGCTAAAACTGCTGGGAAGTGCAGGAACAATTAGTCATACCACATGTGCTCTTCATAGGCAAATTTTGATTTACATGAATGCTTTTCCTCTTCTATATATAAAATGCCCTATCAGGTGTCAACAGAGTAATTTAAGATTGCTCCATTTGTGTCCTGAGAGCACGTGTCTTCTGCTTTCAGGCGTTCATACTCTTCCATTGATACAACATGTCCATGATGCAAACTGATCAAGCTTTTAGAAAGTCAGACAAGTTTATTGGCAACTGTGTGCCATAGTGGTAAAAGTATCAATACTTTGTCCTTGTCTTTCATAGTCCTAGGCCAAGAACAATTTGTCTGCACCAGTGAAAATGACCAATTGCAATTGTGATAAAAATGGATGATTATTTTTAATAAAACATATACACATTTAATTTATAGTTTGATGGGTTTTTTTCCAAGATGATAATATAAGCCCTCTCAGCAACTGGTTATCTGGGTTGTTTTTATTTGTTTGTTTTAAATAAAATACAATTCTTCAATAACTTTACTGAAAAACCAAGGAAGGAGTAGTATATCTATTTTCACTTGATTTCAAGACCATAAATAATACAAGTGATAAATGGGACAATACGCATTCATTGTGGGCAGCAGGCTGACATGTAGAATACGTTATTATGCCTTGGAGAGATGGTTTCTGTGTGCTAATGATATTTCAATTTCTTTGATGTAAGATAGACTCAGTTTAAGTTGCACTCCAGAACCTGTACCTCTCTTGAGACCCATTTTAAATTATGAACTGCTTTGCCATCAATATGTGAAAAATGAGGACAAGAGTCAAGCTCTTCTGGCACATTATTTGTGGACTTCTACTCTGGAGCTATCCTTGTCATAAATACCTGTATATAATTTCCAAAAATATTTATTGTTCATTGCTTTTGGAGACCTCATGTTTCTACTTAAAGCTATGGCATAATTACATATTTTCTGCCTCACAGTTATAAGGTAATTTTGTTATTCTTAACAAATATTTTACTATTGATGCATTCTTAGGAAAGCAACAGGCAAGCCCAAATGCACTCAATTCATTGCTATGCAAAAAAATGACACTATTTCTAACCCAGCTTAGTCCTACGCTAAGCTGATTCATTAGATCTGCTTGTACCAGCACCAGTCCTGTGAATGCTGATGTGGGGCACCTCAGCTCTCAGCCTTTAGTCCAAGCGGTGCCTCGGCCGAGGCTGTCCGCCTCAGGGGCTCCGTCCACCCCCACGAGGGTCGGCCGGGAACCTCGCCTGCAGGCTCGAGAGTGCAGGAGCGCTGGGGTGCTCTGCACCGTGCAGGGTTGTCACTGCAAGAGAAGCGGGCTACACAGCTAGCACACGCTTTCCCCAAGGCTGTCAGCGTGAGGGGCTGTGTCCTCTCCCTCGGGACCCACGGGAGCAAAAGAAAGCGGAGAGGAGGAAATCCTTCTGGGACCAGGACGAAGCTTATCAAACACCCTGACCTAAGGGAATCCACCAGAAGGGCAGTGCGGGGACAATTTTAAGGGAAGGAAAAAGGGGAGGAGAATACATTGGGAGCCAATGGGATAGGGATGAAGGGGAGGATCCAGGGTACAAACAACCAATGGGGTTTGAACTGGGGAGGAGACAATGAACATTGACCAATGGGGAACACAGAAACTGGGATCATTCTGGAAACATGGGTTGGTACAAAAACTCCAGGGGAGGGGTTGTCACACCTGGGAGCTGCCCATGGAGCCACCCTCCGATTGCGATTCATCTGCCCATTGGAGGGCACGCAATGGAGTGACAGGAGGTGGTCTCCACAGGGACCATGATGATGCTCTGCCGAAGGATGCCCTAGGGGACACCCCAACATCCAAGCTCCAGGTCAGCTCTGCTGCCCAAATGTAGCTCATGAATGCTCACATTGTAGGATGGCTACAGGACAGGTAATGCTGTCTGTTTCTCGTCTCTTCAAGTGAGTCCATCCCTCTGTCTTTAGAATTCCTGCTTCCGGCCAATTTAAATCCTCCTGTAGGTGGCCATTCTTGGTCTCCATTCCAGATTATTGTAGTGTCACAAATTACCACTGCTGAGAAGTTGCAATTTTAATTTTCCCATCAAGTAGTAAGCAACCAGTCTAGCTTAGATAAATGATAAATCAGTCAACCTGTTTTCACAGGGTGTCATATTGCCAATTTTGTCTATACCTAGAGACAAAATTGTCAATCCATTTAAAGAATAAACCTTGCCAAATTTAAAATATTAAAGTGCTCTTTGCAACATCTAAATTCCAAGAAGGTAGGTCTGTTACACTGCCACACTCGCCACGTCTTATATGATGACAGAAGGTCAGCAAATTAACAGTACTCATGCAGTGCGTATGCCACATCGGAAAGGGTTGAGGAGAGGTTTTCTGATTCCACAATTTAGGCATTGACCAGAAAGAGAGAAATAACAAACTGCCTAACACTAGGACACCACTGAAAAAGAAGGAACAAACCCTGAGACTCATGGAATTTCAGCTCTGGCACAGTTGTTGATATGTTCCAGTCCTTTTAAGATAAAGTTCCGATTTCTTTCCTGTGGTTAATTAATAATATTATGACATAAATAAAGCAAATAAATTCTAGTACCTCAGCAAAATAGTTTGGATTTTTTCCTTAAAAGGTAGTGCAAGCTACCCTGAGGTTCATCCCTGACTAAGAGTTATCTTTAGTCTTGACTTCTTGACTTTGATTTTCTATTCCCTTGGCTTTTTATGCTTATTCCCTATTCTTCTGCTTATTCTCTATTCAGGCTGATGCACACTATGTCATTTCTAAGTCTGCTATACTCCTCTCTGAGATCATTGAGATCCCCTGTGATACTGTTCCTGCCCTCTAGCCCTGCATCTCATTCCCTGACAGCTCACCGAAACTGCAGGTCTTCAAAATTAAAAGGCATTCTTGGTGAAAGTAGCAGAGGAGCTGTCCCATTAAGCACAACATCATCATGCTATTGTCAGGACATAATAATACAATACATAGAATCCCAGTAATATTTTAATGTACATTTTTGGTAAAAGAAAGCTACTTTTGAAAAATGAGTAATTTTTTTGTTCTGGTGACAAGCATGTCGTTCTGAATTTTCAGGAATTTTCTCTTCCATTCCTATGGGAACTAGTCTAAAATACAAAACAACCAACCAAAAATACAAAACACACAAAAATATTATACTACAGGAACATTTTGTCAGCTTATTTTAGTGAATTGAATTCAAATAGTCAGTGCAATGTATAAAGTCCCAGACTCAAGTTTTCCTTCTTCTCCTGTCTAGGTGTGGTTGAATTCCTCATTAACCTGTCAAGAATTCCAAATAGACTGAAAGTTACAATTAAAAGGTGCTAAATTAATCAAAACTTTTTTTGAAAATTATGTAAAATAGTCAATTAAATACATATTCTGGTGACTGAAAATACTCCATGAGTTAGCATTCCACTCCAGATTTCAGGGCAGCTTTTTATATATCAGAGGTAGTTGCTGTATAACACATAGAACTTATTGCCAAGAGAGACCAGGTGTTGTAGCTGTAGGGGGAAAAAAGCCCGAAAACAGTGTCTCTGATGAAGGCTTACTGGATCATAAGCTAATGATAGTAAATAAAGACCTAACTGACACTTTATACTCCTCCAAATGTCTGGAGTCTCAGATATTCTGTATAAGTTTATCACTATACACGGATCAGAAAATCCAAAAGATGATAGCATCATTCAGTTCATTCTGAAGTGCTACAGAAGCACACATGAAAAAATGTTATCTCTTTCTCACTTAAGGAGGAGCTGATTCTTGAAGGGTCTGTTGTGTGGCATGTCAAACAAGAATTACATAAAGTATGTTTTAAAAAATCCAAAATTATGCTTGTATGCAAACATCAGCACATTTCTACATGTAGCTATTTAACCCATGCTTGCAGATTTGATGACTGACAAATTGGGGTATTTGAACAGTTCTCCTGATACATTTCATAATCTGATTTTAATAGGAAAGAACCCAGGGTACTTCCTCTTCTCCTCTTATCTTCATATTTTATTCTAGTATCTGGTGTGAAAGATGGAAGGTAGACTTGTAAACTGTAGGGAGTGGCGATACTTCCAAGCTGCCTTCTGTTTTAAACTTCCAATATAATTGTACTTGAATAATTTCTTCTTTAGGTATTGATTTATTGTGCAACTTCTTCAATGTGTCTTAATTCCTCATTCCTCTATGCTTCAGTACTGTTTTGAAATAAGAATGTAGTTAAAGCTGTATTAGTATTCATGGCTATCACATTTTTCACGAGAACTTGATCTTTAGATTGTTAAATGTTATTGGAAATTCACTACTGCTAGCAAAAAGCCTGTAGTATCTTGAAAGATTACATCCTAAATGTACACTAATATGACAAATTCAGTTGTAATAACTATCACTCTCATAAGACTGCATTTTCTATGTCGTGTAGAAAAGTCAAGGATAGAGAGAAGAAGCATACCGACAGTGCTGTTTCCTTTGGTAGAGTTTTAAGAAGTATCCAGCATCTTTTCCTGCATGCTAGAAAGTGTAAAGGACGGTTCTTTCTTACTTTCTCTGTCTTTGGTGAAGGAAATCCAATCTAGTAAACCATTTGGGTAAATGCACATAAGGGATTCACATGGGTATATGTCTCTTCTGAAAGAAGACTGCATGGTCATATGATTTTTGTAGAAGGACACCCTGTGGCCAACTAACACCACAAAGGGTGCATGCCAGGTTATAACAGGGCCTGTCAGAAAGCAAAATTCCATTAATAAATACAATCTCAGCAGTAACTCAGTAGGTGTAGCCCAAAATCCCACACTCCAATTACTGAAGCAGGATAAAAAACCCTGCAAATGCAGGCATCCGCAGGGTACATGAAATGGGAGCTGAGCAGAACCCATGCACAGAGATGAAGATTGTTCAAGTCCACAAAGGATTGCAACCCAGAGTGTACCAGAAATCAAACTAAAGCTTGGTGTTGTTTCCCTGTGAAATCTTGACAATTCAAGCTTCCCTGAGGCTTAAAATTGCACACTTACGGTCTCAAAATACATGCAACATGCTATTTACTGTGTTGTCATATTTAAATCTTTTCACACAGATATTAATTTAGATATTGGAAATGTTTTATTTCAGGGTTTGGATGATCAATAATGAGGTCTTAGGTAATCTAAAATGATGCACGCATGTAGTGCACATCAATAGCTTTCTACAGAAATGTAGAAGCATGAAAAACAAACAAAAAACCCACCTTCACAGAAAGTCTGAGAACATGCACAGCTCTCTGTGAGCTTGGCTCTTGTCTCTGCCACTGCTGCGACTGGAGTTATTTCCTTGCATTATATAACACCTCTCTGCCTTCCATGCTTTGTAGTTTCTGGACTGAGTTCGTGATCACGGTACCTGAGTATCACATCGTTTCCACTGTGTGCAACCTGCAAGTATTACGGAAGGTAGAGCCAGACTACTGAGTGCATGTCAACAGCTTCAGATTCTCCTGGCATCTCCTGGCTGCCAGCCACATCTCCATAGTGCTCCAACTCTGCCCACGTATTGAGAGCATAACACAACTGATGACTAAGCTTGCACCAGGTTGAATAATTGAAACAAAGCCTGAGATGACAAAACCCTTCATCCTAAGCTTTAAAGGAAGCTAACAAACAGGAAAGTCACATAGGCTCTGTTCTTAAAAGCAACATCACTGAAGTAATGAAACGAATGCCTATCTCATTTGCAAGTTGTAATTCCATGATGAATAAGCTTTCCCAGGCCACCCATACGAGAAGGACTACTGAGAAATGAAATGTAAGGGCAAGTGGAAATGATCAAGCTGCTACGATTTTAACAATAGTAAGAATAAATTCCTGTGTTTATGTATAAGGTGCTTCTTTTTTTTAAAATAACAAAATTTTTAGTATAAGAAAACTTTTTTTAATAACAGATCCTGGCCAAACTGTGCCTGGAAAACTCGAAACTGCTTTGAAATTCAAGGATGATGATTGTCCTCTACTCCTAAGCTGCTATTACACAGCTTTTGGATTCCTATGTATCATATCTTTGAAAGAACAGAGTCAACACCTTAGCCCTGAATACCCATTGCCTTGAGATGGCATCCTCCCAAAGGGATATGAAAGACCAAGTTTCAAAACATTTTTACAAAAAGTATGAACAATTTCTTTATTCTCAGAATTCCTTTATTCCTTTGATTATAGAGTAGAACGTCTGCCAGAGGCATATACCAAGATATCTCATAAAAGACAGCCTGATAATCACCCTGGACATCTGTGTTAGGCTTCAGCTCACAGAGAAATGTAGATTTTTAATATCTCCTCAAACAGCCAAACATGTGCTATATAGTTGCAGATGGAAGGATCTTTTCTGAGGCTAGCACCTGGGGAGCACTTATCTTGAGATTTTCTCTCCAGAGAGGTCTCAGCTGAAATTTCTATCATCTTGTTACCTTAAATAATTTGGTTCACATTCACCAAACAGACAAGTACCTATCGAGTTAGTGATAACTAACATACATCTTGAAAGATGTCACAGGTATCAAAGTAGTAGATTTAGGCACCTAATGAAGCAGAAAGACTAATTATTTTGCATAATCTGGGATGAAGGGACAAGGTTAGTGCTGCTGTCTTTCAGCATCTGTCTTAAATCTCAGACATTTGACTACAGTACAGCACTGAATAACACAAATCACTTAGCACTAAGTCACTTTCTTTACGTTTGTGAGCCCAGGGTGACAGGATTAAGTAAATACAATATATTTTCTATGACTTTTTCCTCATATAAATGATTACATTATTGTAATTTTTATTCATGCTCTGGGACTATTCTACTTGCTTGCCAGGACTATAAACATATCCCTTTTTTTTTCCCCTGTGCTGTAGCAAACAGCCCCAGCTCAGACAGCTACTCAGTCAGACTGTATTGACTATTGGGCCACTATTGATCCCAGCTGAATGGTTTTTTTTTCCCATGAAGAAATTTTGCTTAAGTCATTTTCCCTATTTTTGCAAACAGCAGACAGGAGGAACTAAGAATTAAAGCATCATATCAAGGATTTTTTGGTTATAATTTAGATGTTTTCCTTGTGATTTATATCTGGGTGATAAACGTGCTTTAAATAAATGAAATTCACTTTATATCTGAACAATGTGACTCATTATCTTTTCTTTGAAAATCCTTGATTTTCCACCAACTCAAATCACCCAAGCTTGAGTAAGTAAAATTTATTAATCAATTTCAATCTAATAAATATTATCTTGTGAGAAATAAGCTACGGAAGGCTTTCTGATTGGGCTTTTACCTTCCAATTCTCTCTCACATTCCACTGGCAGGAACAAGCAAGTGTCTCCATGGTGCTTAGTTACCTGCTTAGGTTAAACCTGCCAGTTTTTGGTTTGGTTTTTAAATTTGCATAACTCTAAGATTTCATTGATTTATATTGCAATGAAATTTTATTCAGAATAATCATAATTTGTTAGGCAAAAAGTTTTAAAAAGAGACCCATAGTTTTAAATCTGTTGTTTTTTGCAGAAAATCCAATTTTACTTAAAGACACGTGGACAGTTTCTTTAAAATCATCCATGGGTATAAACATGGAAAATGTTCTGACACACCTGTTGCAAAATGCTATTACATTGAATGAATGGATAGTCTGAGCTGATTTTTTTTGTAAGAACCTAGTCATGTAGGTTTTTGTTTCCACTGGCTCAGGTTGAAAATAAATATTGATCATTTCCTTACAGGAAATTAAAGAATCAAAGACCAAGAAGTTCCTGAAGCAGACCTTAAAGGGACCTTTAAGTTCTCCATCCCATAAAAATAGTTAGCGTTTGCAAATGTGCTTTGAGCATTCTCATGTCTTTGGGAACATGCAGTGCAGATATGAAGGTGGAAAAATCACAACCTAGTGTAGCCAATATCTCAGAAACTCACAAAAGGCAATTTCTACCAATGGCTCAAGTCACTAGACTGATAAAGATTTTCCTTTGCTGTTACGTTACGTTGTTGGCCAGAGAGCAGCCAGCAGTCCTGCTTCTTCTTACTGTCATTCCTGACACATCATTTCCTCTTGCTTATGACAGAAAGGTGGCCACACACCTCCATCCTCACCACTTCTTCATTCAGATTGCCTAGGGCAGTGAAGTCCCATTCTCAATCACGTTAAATAATAAAGTCATATTCTTTCATATTTATCACTGTGTCAAGTACTGCTAGCAACTGAATAGAATTTTAAAATCATTATTTCCTGGTTTTGTTATGGCAGCAGCAAATAGAATCCCTCATGCAATATGAGGTGTCAAGAATTCTGCAAATAACATGCAATGATGGACTTGATAAAGTTTTTGGAGGATTCCAAATAAGTGGAAGAAAAATACGTGAAGCAAAATGATAATGAGGTTATGCAGTGAGAAAATAATGTTACTGGTGACAAATTATGACTTGTTAGGTATTGCAGCCAGTATTAGAAAGAGTGTTCATGGGCATTTAAAACTCTTGTGCCCTGTATTTGCAGAAAGCAATTTGGAATGTTGTATTTTGATTATGATAATCAAATTTCCCACTGAGTTCATTAGTTACAAAGTCAGCTCATCAGAGAACAGAAGAAGTACGTAGAAACACACACAGCAGGCATTTCAGAGTTTGCATTGTAACTGTTTTGTGAAGTAATCATGTATGGTATTTCAGACATAAGAACCCCAAATTTTAGAGATTTTACCACCTTCTTTTAAAGGAAAACTGAAAAAAAGGGAAACACTTGATCAATATTTTTCTCATTTTCATTTGTTTTCAGAAGAGTTTAATAAATAAAGTTGAAAAAGTAAGGCTGAATTAGATTTTACTTATCAGATACTCTGTGAGGTTAATTTGCATATTCGTTTTTCCTTAAAAAACAACACATTAATTTAATACTTAGTTTAAATTTTTAATTATTCCCTATGGAACTGAGAGAGATGATTGTTGCAGAAGAGCCTCCATACAAATTGATAATGTACTACTCATTCAACCATTTATTTACCTGCATCTGTTTGATGTACCCACCATCTCCCAGCTTTGTAAACAAATTAATTTATCTGACTATTTTTCTCTGATTATGCATTTTTGTTTCATGCAAACAAGGACATTTATCATTATTAATTTTAATGAATGGGATTTATATTTCATTTAGAATAATGTAAATATTTAATTGATTTTTTTTTAAAAAGTCTCTAAAGAGAATTTTTAAAGCAGATTTTAGTGGCAAATCAGTGGATTCCTAATGCAAACTATGTGGAAGACACTGTGTTATACTTCTGGAAATACTGCATAAACAATTAGTAATTATTCTTAAATTATTTACAAGATAAACTATTTATGGGCTTCCATTATTCTGAGCAGTCTAGTCTGGAAATTTCTGGTGTGTTTTTTCATAACACACTAGAGCAATCAAATGTTCTAATGGAACTGACCCACATACAGTATTTTATTTGTTTTTTTTTAAAGTAGAATCCTTGTCAGTTGGAAAGTTCTCAATGAACTCATATTTTATCAGGTGCTGAACACAGTTGACAATTTTCTTTCCAAGTTACTAACTTCACAAAATAGTGCTCTAAATGGAGCGCTGCCCTCATCACACATGAAAAACATAAGTTCAATGACATTGTTTTAACTTTATTATATTATTCCAGGTGGTTAAATTGAGATTGTCCTGTTTCATCCTTGAAATCTCCTGGTACCTGTGGTAGCAGTTATGCTACACAGCCATTTAATTTATCAGAAAATGTTGCAACACAAGCATTGCTAACATTTGTGACTGTTGTAAAAAATATAATTCTTTATTTCCATATTACAGTGTAAGTGGGAAGGAGCTTTCCAATATGCAGACAAACAAAATTCTTGCTTAAGAAAGCTGATGCTTTGCAAGGATGTATTAATGTCGTAGAACAATTAAATAATTCATTGTTTTCATTTAGAAACTGGAATAATGGGTGGAATATATAGCCTTGGAAACATTTTATCCCTGATGAATATAAATATTCATTCTCTAAATCAGAATTATTGATTTTCTCTTTTTTATTTTTTTTCCCATCTATTGTAAGTTTGTTGTGGGAGGGACATGTAAATACAAGCCAAACAGCAAAGCTCATGAACAAGTAAATGACAATATTATTTTTATTGAAACATTCAATGGCTCCTGTATTTCGGTTTTCCTTAAATTTTAACATAAAATCCTATGTTTACAAATGATTTTGAGATCCCCATAGAAACATACTCCATCAGGACATTATTTACAGAGTCATAGAAGTGCTATCCCATGGATGGTTTCTTGTCAACAGACTTAGCTACCAAATAATTTTAGAATATATCACAGCACCAGCTTTTAAGTAGAAATGTTCGCTGGAGTCAACTTGTGATACAAAAATGATTATATTATTTGGATTTTGTCACTAAGGCAAAATATGTTTTTCTAGGACTTTAAAGAACAGATCCAGATCCTGATGTAATTATTATATGGAGATTAGAGCGAGTATAAAGGTTAACAGGGCTACTGGAAACCTTTCTTCAAATGGTGCAGTTCCAATTACTTCAACAAACTTGTGCTAATCTGCTACAGCTGATTGTTATTTGGATAGGACAAGTGGCAATGAGTGCAAGTTGTATTGAGCAGTTTCATAGTGATAAAAGAAGATTTTTTACAGTGAGAACAATCAAACACTGGAGGAACTTCCCCAAGGATGTGGTGAAGTCACCATGTGATGAACCCCAGTTCAAGAGGTGACTGAACAAGGTGTTGGATACTCTCGTCTAGACTCCCTTTCCCTTGAGATGTTGGACCAGATGATCATTCAAGGGCTATTTTATGATTCTGTGATATAGTACAAAAGTAATTGTGCTTCATACCTACTGCATGTAGTTCTGGAAAGTATAATTTTTATTACGCTTATTATTAGCATGGTAAAACATAGATCTACTTTGATGAATCTCTCAGATGGTAAAATTATTGTCCATAGGTTTTCAAAAGGGGAAGAAAATATCATATAACAGTTACCTTAATGAATTTAGATTTGGCCTTCTATGTTTGTGAGTTTGGTTCTATCCTGTAGTCATTTTTCAAGATCAGGAAATCCCTAAAACCAGAAGGAAGATTGTCTAAACAATGAGCAGGCCTAGTGCAATTCAGTCTGCCACGTCTCCTATGTTCTTCCCTGTTTCTACATTTAACATAAATGATCTTGCTGTGACTAGTGCCATTAGGTCAACGTATTGGCAATGTCAATCAATTAAATAGTTTATTTCAATCCAGACTCTAAACAGAATACTCTAGTTCTATTAGTACTCCAAAGAAACTCAGTGTTGGGGAAGTGCAAAAGTATGCTCACTTATACTACAACTAAAATATTCAAACATACTCACACAGAGGTGATGAAACACGGCTAAGGATGTTAGGTATTGCAAACAAACAAATCCATGGTCAATTTTGCACTATGCAATGAATTTCTTAAAATTTCTCATCTGTATTAAAAAATTAATATTTTTTCAAAATTCACTCTATGCTCTTCATTCACTTGTCACACTTAATCCAGCAGGAAAAAAAGCTATTTCACTTTGTCTGTTGCCTTTTTTTGCTTGTAATTTATCACTGAATCTCTTTACAGTGAAGGAGCATAGAGTGTCACCTTAAATTTGGCTGTGATGATATTAAAAATAAATCATTCTTATAGAAATTTGATATATCATTAAGACACACTTTTGGCCTTTTTATGTTCATAATTCCTTGCCAAGCCATTAAGACTCTGCTGAAGTGCAAAAAATTCCTGACCTGTCATAATGTCAGAAGTAGAGTGCCACTTGGTCATTGATAATTCTGTTTTGAAGGCCTTTTAGTGGGAAAGAGGTTGAACGATGAAGTCTGGTTTTTTTCATACAGAGTAAGAAGGGAGATGGGATTCTCTGTGTTTTTATATAAATCCATATATCCGTATATGTATTTATCTAGATCTAGATAGATACATACAGAGAGAGAAAAAATACCTGTGAAAATTTCTGAAATTTTCAACTAGGAAAAATGGCCCTGAATCTCAGTGTGATTGACACCTCTTTAACTTCATCTTTGTCCAGTCTTAAGAGTGAGAATATTAATTATTATTCTCATACAGTCTGAAAAAGCATTTGTTGAAATGCAAAGGTAAAGGAAGAGTCCAGTTTTCCTAAGGATAAAATAGAAAATGCATTTCTCTGTGTGATCATTTACCTATCATGCAATCAAATACTTTACCCATGATTACTTACATGAGGTACTCCTGCCACAAGTGAAATATGAAATGTAAAATCCACATATACAACGGATTTCCAAAGACACTTAATAAAGATGACTGTATGGTGATGGAACAATGCTATTTGCCCTATCACATTACAAACATAAGTAATTTTCACTTTCAGTTGACAAACACTACCCCGATGCCATCTGAGAAACATATTTTCTCTACAGCAGCATCTGGTTCATTGGCAGACTTCAGGCAGTTGCACTGACATCTTCTGCACTGCCTGTACATCTCTCATATCATTATGTTGATCATTTGTCTGGGTTACTGTGCCCTTCTGTTAAAATCTTCATTTGTTCAATATATTAATTTATTAATTAGCTAATTGTGGTACACAGGAGGCCATCTTTCTAATCACTCATGGTAAAAGTCAGTGATTACACATTTCTGCAGGGTGTCCAGTTCGATTCTTGTGTGAATTGGCATAAGAACAGAAGTCTCAATAAATCCTTTAAGAGGGGCAAATGTTAAGAGAAGTTAGAACACCACTTTTTCTGGTATATGCACATTTTTTATAATAGCCTTAAGAATTCCATTACTAAAAAACACCACTGCTTTTTCATCTTTAAATGATAACTCAAATGTAAGTACATATCATAGGAAAACTATCTCCTTAAATGGATTATACTTTAAGGATAAGATAACAACAAAATATAGTTATCACTATGGGTGGTTGTGATTACAGCAGTGAATTCCTGTAGTACTGACAGCAACCAAGAAATGAAAACAGATAAAACGAAACAAAAAGGCTAGAAGGTTTCAGAAATAAGTAATACTAACATAAAGAAAACTTATGGATTTAAGTCAAATACCCACCATACTTTGTGTCCTGTCTCTAGAAGTAGCAAAATAGTAGATGCCTGGAATATAAGAACGATGCAAGTATATGTATTTCCCCCAGGCACATCCTAAATTGCCCAGGAATTTCTGAAATTTAACAATATTTCTAAGTAGTCAACAATTCTCAACAAATTTTTCCTTCACAGATAATTTGAACTCTCTTTTGTACTTAACATCAATGATTTGCAAATACCATCAGATTCACAACATTTATAGCAACTACATGTGTAACACATTTTCTGATGTGATTCTATAATTAAGGTATACAAAGAGAAAAAAAAGGTGATAAAATAATAGCTCCTCAAATGTGTGGGCATTTGGGAAGTTAGAGATGAAAGGACAATAACATACAATCTAACTGTAGCAATCTGTTGATACAATAATCCACTACAAAGATCACCATAATCTAAGTCCAAAACCCACTGTCACTACAAATATTGCATACTTGAAATTTATTCCAATCTAAATAAGAATGAGTTAAAGTTGAGCAAAACCATACTTGGAATACAGGATTAATCACAGAATCATAGACTATTCTGAGTTGGAAGGCACCACAAGGGTAACCAAAATCCATCTTCTGGCCCTGCACAGGACCATCTCCAAAGGTAACACCATGTGCCTAAAAGCATTGTCCAAACACTTCTTGAACTCAGTCAGGCTCGGGGCTGTGACAGCTTCCTTGGGGAGCTGTTCCAGTGCCCAACCACCCTCTGGGTGAAGAACCTTTTTTCTAATATCTAACCTAAACCTCTCCTGACACAGTTTCTTGCCATTCCCTTGTGTCCTACCACAGGTCACCAAACAGAAGGGGTCAGTGCCTGCCCCTCCACTTCCCCTTACAAGGAAGCTGCAGACCCCAATGAGGTTTTACCTCAGTCTCCTCTTCTTCAGGGTGAAAAAACCAAGTGACCTCAGTCATTCTTCATGCAGCTTCCCCTCAAGGCCCTTCACCATCTTCACAGACCCCTACCTTGGGATGCTCTCTAGTAGCTTTATATCCTTCTTATACTGTGGTGCCCAAAACTGCACTAAGGACTCAAGGTGAGGCAGCACCAATGCAGAGTAGAGGGGGACATATGAAATATGGAAATACTTAGGTTTAAGAAATAATGGAAAGCAGCCTAAACTGGAATCTACCTATCTTCCTTAGTTTTTTGGGGGGTTTTTGGTAAAACACCTTAGTGTGTTTGATGTAACACTGTTGCATACTCTTGAAAAGAAACTGGTTTCTCTTTACCTTCTCTTTAGTAAATATTAAAAAAAAAATTTAAAATGCTTTTGATTATTATTTTGTGCCTGGTCTGTAAATTTGTTTTGAAATGCATAATTCTGCTTTGAGAGACACCTCTCTTTTGCCTGTAAATACACATACTTTGGGGGCAGACATCAAGGATTTATGACTTGATATTGTGTAATAAGTAGTATTATATAACAGTATAATAAAAGAATTTTGAACAGTAGAGATTGGTGCATATGTGCAAAAAGAAATGGATCATTAAATATTTCTGAAATATGCTGATTCTGTTACTGTGAATTGAAGTAATTGGACAAGATAAATAAGTGAATTTAGCAAAGTTTATTCACAGTAAGATAATTTCTTTTGTTCTCTACTGTTGTCACTGTCCAATTTTTTTTTTCCACAAACTTCCCTTCTCCATGAACTGTTCCTTTGTCACTTCTACTGTCTTTCATGTAGATTTCATTTCTAATGTTTCTTCAAAATTTATTCCAACCCCAAAGTAAATCTGAAGTACATCATTTAAGCTGTAAGTTATGTCTACATGTTATAAACAGTAAACATTATTCACTGCTAATACCCTCAAATATATTTTTCTACTATTTCTGAGCATATTCATCTTCCTTTTCATAAATTTAGAGAGCAGCACATGAATCTGTAATTCCTAGGGACGCAAAATTCCCATAAAAGATAATAAATATTATGAACAATGAACATTTTCAAGTTTAGGCACACAATGTGTATATAAGGACAGTTTAATGTAATTTACTATCACTTTTCCTCATTATTTTCACAAATTATCTGTCATTGATTACCTACTAGAGATAATATAGCAAACTCTTCCTTTATTTGCTCTCTGTTCCCTGTCCTGTGGCTAATATGAAGAACGTCACACTTAGACTGATCTTTGGATGGCAGTAGTAGTAGCATTGCACTGCTGAATTGGTGTATTTTAGAAGCAATTACAGGAATGTTAGCAATAGCAGCTTGTTCCGAAAATGGTACAATAGACACACAGATAGTCTGCAGCTGAGTTTTAGGAAGAAGATTTTATAAAAGGAGACTAATAATACCTAATGTTAAAAGAAAATAAATTGGAAGATATCCATTTAAAGGTAAACTTTTTTATTAACTTTTTTTATCCTTTCTTTACTTGCTTTCTTCTGAACTACTTTATACCAGCTGCAAAGAATCAAACACAAAATTCTTCACTTGCTCAAACTTTATGATGTATTCTTTATTCCAACTACTACCATTGCTGCTATCTGTCCTTATCACAGAATGGTTTGGGTTGGAAGGGACATTAAAGATCATATAGTTCCAAGGCCTCCACCATGGTCAGGGATACTGCTACTAGATGAGTTTACTCAGGGCTCCATCCAACCTGGACTTAAAACAATTCCAGGGGTGGAGCAGCCACAAGCTCTCTGGGCAGCCTGTGTCAGTGGCAATAACAACAACAACAGCAACGACAGCAGCAACAGCAGCAGCAACAACAACAACAACAACAACTACAGTAATAAATAAGTTGTTGTTCAAAATTGTTTTAATATTCCAACATCTGGAACCAAATTAATTATGAAGCTAGTTGCTCTCTCAAGTCTAGTGTTCTTTCAGCTGGGAAAAATGCAAACCTTTAATGATCTTCCTACTGTGAATCCTGTCTTACAAAGTGATGTCCTGTCATTTGTTTGTGCTAATGCTATGGAAAGAAAAGAGTATTTAAACTCTCCTCACTAGCAATTGCAGGAGTTTGTAGGTTGGACTCTGTGATCTCAAGGCCCTTTTCCAACCTAGTTGATTCTGCATTTCTGTGATTCTTAATTAAGAAATGGCAATAACAGAGAGATTAAGAAAAAACATGAAAGGATATTGAAAGGATGAAATAAAATCATTAAATCCCATTAAATCAAGATGTGCATTATATATTTTTACCAACAGCAATAACAACTGACAAATTTTTACAGAGGAGTAACTTTGTCCAATCATCACGAAATAGGTCCATTACTTTCAGTATTCTTTTAATTGCATATCCTGTTAAAAGGGGTATGGTTTACAACTCTTCTGTTCCCGTCTTCCCTCTGAAGGAAAAGCTACAATTATATGAAGTGTACCCACTGTTCTCTCTTTCATGCAGGGAGAAAATCTTTTGCTGAGCAATGATTTATTAAGCGTAGGCTTTCCAAAAACACAATGACATTTTACTTCAAGCATGATTTATGAGCACCAACATTTTTGGAAAGCTTTCTAAGTTTCATATTTTGTACATTTTTACAACATCTACATAATTCCCCCACTATTTAAAATTAGTATTCCAGTAGGTTATTACAGAAAACTTGGAGTAAACCCCTTCAACTTTAAAATTATTAAAATTATTTTTTTTCTAATATTGCAAAGGGTTTGATACTTATATTTGCTGAAAGCCCAAAGTGTTAAAGGAAGCTTTTTCTGGACTATATTGGAGGAATAGATTAAAGCTGGAGACAGGTAATCCTGAGGCACTGAATGTGTTCTTTGGCTCAGCAAAGGGATGCAAAGGGAAAGCTTCCTCCTACAAGGTGTCCCTGGCCCTGGTGTTAAAAGGCAGGATTCAAAGAAGAGAACTGCTAGCAGTGAATGAGGCATGAATCAAGGATCACTTCAGAGGACTTGAGCATGTAAGTCTATGGGATGGACACCTTATATCCAAGGGGGATGAGAGCTGGCCAGTGTCATTGCAAGGCAACTCTAGCATCTTGAAAAGTTATTTTTATCAGGGGAATCTCCAATTAATCAAAGAATGCAAATGTTTCACTCATCTACTAAAAAGCTTGGAGACAATTTAGATAACTACAGGCTGGTCAGCCTCACCACAGACCCTGAGAAAATCAAAGAATGAATCCTTTTGAAATTTCTGGGTGCTTGGAAAAGAAAAATCTGGTTAGGAAGAGCCATCATGAATTTATCAAGAACAAATCATTCCTGACAAACCCAATTGCTTTCTTTGGTATGCCTGGATTTCTAGATAAGAGGAGGGCACTGGATGCCATTTTTTTTGTCTTGAGGATGCCTGTCGCTATTCTGTCACAACAGTATTCTTGTGTCCGGGTAGGGATATTGTTTGGATGCATGGACAACCAGATATGAAAAGGAAAAAGGAAAAAAAAAGAAAAGTATTTGAACTGTTGGAACCAGGGTACTGGTTAATGGGTGATACTCTACCTAGATGCTGGTAACAAGGGCAGTGCCGCAGAAGTCTGTCCTGGGACTGATCCCATTCAATGTCTTTATAAAAGACTGAGAGGAGTGTCAGTGTACCCTTATCAAGTTTGCAGATGGCACCAAACTGGTAGGTGGACTAGTCACTGCACTCAAGGAGAGGAGTACCATCAAGGACGATCTAGACAGGCTGGATAAGGGGATCAACAGGAGCCATGGGTTGTCCTCAATGGACATCCTGTGCCTGGCAAGAAAGAATCCCTGACAGCATTACAGGGTAGGGTCTGATGGCCTGTAAAGCAGCTCTACTCAAAAGGCCCTGGGCATCTTGCCAGACAGCAAGCTGATCCTCACCCAGCAGTGTGCACTGGCAGCAAAGAGAGCCAAGAGCCTCCTGTGCTGTGTTAACAGAAGTACAGCCAGTCCATCAAGAGAAATTATTGTTTTTCTTTATTCAGCTCTCATTAGACTTCATCTAGAATACTATGTCTAATTTTTGGTTGCAAACAGAAAGAAATAAAAAATCTAGGGAGAGTATACTGGAAAGCCACTATGCTGGCCAGGGCACCTTCCTTGTGAGGAGAGCCTGATTCAGTGTGGAGAAAGGATGACCATGGGGAAGCCTCTTAGAAGCCATTAAACATCTATGGGGAGGTCATCAAGATAAGAAACTATCTTCACAGGGGTTTCTAATGGGACAGAGACAACAGGCATAAGTTAAAAGAAGAAAGGTTCAGACTGTATATAAAAATTTCTAAGTCACAATCACAGGCAAGTAATGAGCACAGTCATTAATTAGTACAGCTTGTCTAGAGAGTCTCCAGCCCTGAGCATCCTTGTTTGACTTTATGGCTGACCCTGCTTTGAGCTAGAGGTGGGACTAACAGCCTCTCATGGTTTATGTCATTCCAAATTATTTTATGATTCTCTGTATTTCCATACATAAGATTACAGAAATGCTGTAATACTCATTTTACTGTCAGGAATGAAAGCTGTCCTTCACTTCTAGAACTACATGAAAGTACTCTCACAGCAGTTAAGTACGAAGCCTTAATTGCTCTGAACAGCCTCACACAGAACTCCCTTATGTAAGCCCAGACCAGGGCCTTCAGTCCCAACCTGAGTTATTTTGTAGGTAAAATGTACTGTTTGCTTATATATTGCCTTTTAACACGATTTCCATGGGCTACAGAACAGCAGTAGCCAAGTATAATTTCAAATACTTTACCAGTGATTTCTACCTTCTTCAGTGGATATGATGAATTCTGGCTTCAAATTCAGAGCAGCTTCATAAGTAGTGCAGAACAGAGATAAGGTTGAGCTAATTCAAATAGATTGTGTTATATGAATAGCTACCTTCACTTTTCTTCTCCTAATTACCTCTGTTACCTTGAAATCAGGTATACAAAAAAGAGGAAGAATTAATGAGATTGCTCTTTTGCACATTTAAAAATCTTGCATCAAATATGGATTATATTTTTCTAATGACCTAGTAAGAAATTCAGTGTTTAAGCTCTACTATCTTTCTTTGTTTGTCATACCCAGCTGCTAATGCTTTGATTGAAAAATGCTTGATGAATTTGAAGCATATTTTGCTTTGAATGTAGAATTGCTTATATTTCAATTAGAAGACAACCAAAGGACAATAACTGAAATAAATAACTCAAAATTCTATGACAGTAAGGAAACCAGTATACAGTATTCACAGGGGGGTCCAAATAATGAGTAGAATGTAAGAAAAAAATTACAGTATGCATAGGTTTGCTTGTACTGTGCCTGTGACAGCGTGGTTCTGCTCTACATCTGCTAAACTTGGACGTGTTGAAGATAGTAATTTGAGATTGGCTTTGAGCAAACCATCTTCAAATAATTACACTCAGTGAAATATATATGAAGTTTTTAAATAGGGTGCAATAGTCTAGATAAAGATAATAAGTTTAGAATTCATGCACCCCTTTACATACTTTTTTTTTTTAAAACAATGAAGTTTTTTTGTTAAGCTCTTCATGAAGTTTGGAATGGCGCTGAAGAGGACCACACATTTTCAGGAAAATGGGTCTTCCATTTACTAGTGTGAGAAAGTAGTCACTGAATGCTCTGATAATTAGCCTGGTATATATGCAAAGAGAAATAAAGGATGACATTTGCATTTATTATCTTAATCTCTCTTCACTGTAATTTTCTTTTCTTCAAGAAAAAAATGTCTAAAGCAAAGGAGAAAAAAACCCAGCAATTTTTATGCTTCTATTCCAATATCTATAGTATTAAATAATTT
Organism: Struthidea cinerea; assembly: GCA_013397865.1. Lineage (NCBI taxonomy): Eukaryota > Metazoa > Chordata > Aves > Passeriformes > Corcoracidae > Struthidea > Struthidea cinerea. The sequence continues at coordinate 123,948 of VZTI01003591.1, forward strand.
GAAATCCTTTTAAATCTGAGCAACACTGTCCTCAGTGTCCAGAGGTTGTCTCTGTGCACGCTGAAAAGAAAAAGCATTGGAACTTTGGAGAAATGTTTCTTTCTCTCAACAAGTGATGTTACCACCCAGAAAAGCCTCAAATAGGAACATGCTCAAAGTCTCAGTACCTCTATGTATCCTCTGTGTAGGGATAGGCTGCTGACCCTTTTGGAAGCAGAGTAAAGAGGACTTTGACTAGAGAAAAACGTTTTTCTGAAAATTCATATAAAGTCATGCTGGACTTTGCTTGGATACTTCTATTACAAGTATGACCACAGAACAAGACTCAGAAAAATGTTATTTCCTGTTAATGGCACATCATTTGGTAGGAGGAAATTATAAAGTTATATAGAAAATACTTCACAATTGTATTATGTGCATTTAAAATAAGATGTTTAAGATTATTTGTATGGTAGTTCTCATTTGAGAATAAAGACTGCCAAATGCAGTGCATGAGAAGTACAAAACAGTGACTTCTAGCTGAAAAAAGCGAGGTAAATTTCCTACTGTGTTTAAAGCCAGCAAAGCACTCTTTTTTAGCTGGCTTTTTAGAGTTTCTGCTTTGGGAAGATTGGCATCCTGTTCAAGTATGGGCAACATCTTCATTCCTTCATCACAAGTACAGGGATTATTTCAGTCTGATCAACATGCGGCATTATAATAAACTGACGCCTATTGTACTTGTTTACAAGCTAGCATCACAGATGCTTTCTGTTAAGATCCGTGGTTAGTATTTGGTTTTTTCCCCTTTCCTTTATCTACTTGGCATGCAAATATTCTTTACATACGTGGTACCTTAAAGAAGAAGGGCTGATCCTGACCCTTAAGTATACTTTTATTGATTTTTTGTCTGCTTATACCTTTTTTCTCAATAAAATGAAATGTAAAGTTGCTACAAAAAAAATCTTCTGTTATCTTCTGTTATTTTCATTTTTGCACTTCGCTCTATTTAAATTTCAAAAAATCTACTAATTGCTATACCTTACCCTACATGACTAACTAGGCAAGGCTTGAGAGTAAACTACTCAGTAGGGAAAGAAAAGACATTCTTGTCTAGCAGATGTTGCAAATATAACCTCCTTCTACTCTTTCAAAGTGTCGAAGCTTTTAAGGATATTTTTAGACAAGATGGCTATTTTGTTTGAAGCAGATTAAGTTCTTGTATGTTCTTTTCATATGGCACAATCAAGAACTGGGGAGCATCCAGTACAGAGCAGTAGCCAAGCAGCTAAAGAAGTTTTATCTTTGATCACTCCAACTGGAACCATAAGAGCCAAGGACTAAAATATGTCACATAGGAAATAAATTGTTGTTAACATGAGGTAGAGGTGTATGCAATATTTGGGCTGCACAGCCACTTTCCAAGATGGACAAGACCTTAGTCAGTGTCTTAAAAAAGACTGTTTACTTGAATTCCCAGAGTAGGAATATTGTTATCAAAAAAAGATTTATTGCCAGTAAATGCTTTCAAATTTCCGGTAGGAAGTTAGCATTTAATTATTCTGAAACGTAATTATATTGATTTGACACACCATGAAATACCACCTAGTAAAATGTAAAATGGCAATGAATGATTTTAAATGGAAAGTTTAAACCATTATTGGTTTAAAGCAGCAGATGTTCTAACAGATCTGTATATTTGAAATGGCGGCTAACTTCTAGCATATAATTCCATCTGGTTTTGGTATCAAATACAAATATATACAGTGACAGGTCAGCCCACTTTTCCTTGCACTAGGCTGTTCTTTTTTATGGTTGCACATTCAGTTGTACAGATAGTAGAGCAAAATTTCATAACCCAGGGTGATATAATCAAAGTAGTATCATTGTGTTCCTCTTAATTTCATTATAAAATCTATAAAATCTCAAAACTTACATGGGGAAAAAAAACTCAAAAGCAACAAGCTCTATAGCAATGAAAACAGAAAGTAAGTAATTTTGACTTCAGTTACTCAAGTAGAGAAACACTTCCATTATGTTTTTTTCATTGTCTTGGCTTCATGCCTTAATCTCAGATATTTAATGTTCTCCATTTCCTTCTTTCCAGCCTGAAGGTCATTCTGCTGGTCAAACCTAGCAGGTATCCTTCCTCTTTGCTTACACAACCTCACCCCACAGTGACCTGTACTATGTGCCCTGCAATGGAAGAAAGATTCGCAGTAGAATTACGGCACTTAGTACTAAAAATTAACAGTGGTCCAGATATAGTTATATTGTATAACTAGGACTAAGAGACCAGGGAATGACAGCCAGAATGTGCAGCATTTTGACCTTACACTCTGCAAAATGGTGCAGCCTCACAGCCGCCAATAAAATGTTTGGGTTCATTGAAAGGGTATTTTGCCTTTCCTAAGGATTTTCAGTGTTCCCTTACATGAAAAAATATTTGGCATATAACTGTATAAATATGAGCTATAGATATTATACAGGATTTTATATCCAATCTATGCATTGCACATTTCATTGCTACAAAGGAAATATCCTGCAACAAGGATAATTCAATACTTTTTGAAATAAACGAGACTGTCATTGTTTAGCTCAAAAGATTTCAAATCAGGAACTATAGGAGATTTCTGAAGAAATGCAATAAAATATAGATTCTCAGAGGTGCTTACCTCTTTTTTTGTGCATTCGAAAATGACTTTTACACTTTCCTTTAAAGTTTGGTGTTTCTGAGATAAATGAAAAGGAGTAAATATCAATTTTAACGTCCATATAGAAACATGGATTTTAGCCTCATCCTTTTTTTTCAGGTTTCAGTTGCTGATATTCCCTTAAAAGGAAGGATAAGATAGTTCATGCCTTTGTAAAAATAGTTAAGTTTTTTGTCAGTACTATTATTCTTAATCAGGGTTACAGCTTATCTGTATAAAGCTATCCTCAGGGAGTATGGGTCAGGAAGGTATTTTGTTGCATTGAGCCACAGTGGTAAAATAATATTTCCCAAAATTTCCAAATTATTAATCTGAGTAACCCACGGCACTTACTTCTCCTTTTAGCATCTTAGCATTTCAAAAGTTCCCTTTGGGTTTCTAATTTCCAGTATCCATTTTCTGCTCTATGATTTTTTTCATGTTTTGTATTGGATTTAATAAAGTTGGATTTTCATTTTCTGAAAATTTACTTAAACATGGCAAGAATACTAGATATTTTGATACTATAGTAATACTCTAATAATAAACTAAGTAATATGGAATATAGTTGGGGTTTTCATCTGTCTTTCTGCCTGCTTTACTGTTCCCTCTCCAGAGTTTCTCAGCACTTCAGAGATATTTACCCAGTCTTTTAAAGATTTTTTTACTAGTATGTAATTCTTAAAAAAATAAAAGGTCCTTTTATAAAAGTTCTTTTTCAAAGTTTCTGAATCAATATAATTTTGTCTATAGTTTCAATATAAATTTTTTTGCTAACATTAATCTTTCAAGAAAGGTCCAGCACATTGGTACGTTCTGTAGTTATGTGCACTGTGATGACACTGAGTGACTGTACTTTCAGCGGGCGTTTGATCAAACTGAAACCTTGCCTTGGCCATCTGATGAATTCCATATAATGCAGCAAAAAGAAAAAAAAATAGTGCAAATCAAAGTTTTTAAAAATTAGCAGTAAGGGTTTGCAATACCTTTTATAGACAGGAAAGCAGCATGGTTAAAATAGTTGTACAAATTACAACCCTACATAAGCCTGAGCTGTGTTTTACTGGCATTCTGAAGACATGCCAATAAAATAATCTAACAAAATTTATTTCCTCAAATTGGTTAAACAGAGGAAAGTTAAACAATAGGAAGTATTTTGCAGAATCATTTCAGATGATAATTAAATGCATGGCAGAGTCAGCTTTGAAGATTATATATGTTTGATGACCATTATCTACCACAGCTAAGAGAATGTTTTGAAAAATTATAAACCAAACACAAAATATGAAATTACTTTTAGTCTTATTTGCTGTTTTCTTCTTTGGGAAATAGACACGGTGGAAGGAACAAGAGTGTTTGTATTTCTAATTCTATAAGGGAGAACATAATCCTCTATTTTGTTAGAATACAACTTATTATTATTTGAAGACTGCCTAATTATTTAAAGTGATCTCAAGAAAATGCCAAATGTATAGCCAATTCTACTGACTTTGTAAACCAAAATAAATTGGAACCTCAAGCCAACCTTCAAAGATAGATCTACGAGTCTTAGAAAATATAACTTGTTCCTCATTAAGGTGAAGGTTTGCCTCTAGCATCAGAGTAGGGCACGATCCCACCATTTTTTGTCAAGACGTGTGCGGTGGAGCTATAATACCTCTTTTTCATAGAATTAAAGAATATTTGAGGTTGGAAGACACTTCAAGAGGTGTGGGTGAGGGTTCCCTACCTGCTGCTAGTCACAGCCTCAGTCTCCACCCCTGTACACACACCCAGTTCTCCCTTTCCAGAATGTTCCCCAGTTAATTGTCTGTCATGTTGGCTCCTCCCTGACTCCCCCCAAGTTAACACCCCTGGTTTTACCCCATTGGACTTTGTACCCTTGTTCCTCCCCTGCACCTTTATCCTATTAGTCCAAGTTGTAAACCCCTCCCTCACTTTCCTCCCTTAAAAACCTCGGACACCCCTAGAGTTCTCAGAGTTCTCGGAGTTCTCCCCACACTCTTGCCACGCTGCAATAAACGCTGTCGTTGGTAAGAGAGAGAGCTCTCCTTCTCTTCCTCTCTTCGCCTCCGGGGTCGCCTTGCCTTACCACCGCACACCACCTGCAGCCTGAGCATCCCGGACGACGGGTCTCGGGAGACCGATTAGCCGGTCTCACCCCGCTGCCTGCGACAACCTGCGCGGAGGCGGCTGACCGCGTGCTGCCGAGAGGCAGACGTCACAGGGCAGTGTCCGCAGACACTGTCGCCGAGCCCGGCCGGGATCGGACCGGACGCCGCTTTAGCGGCCACGCTGTCCGAGGGTCCGCGGCAACAAAGAGGGCATCTTGTTCAGTCTCTCTCTGCTCAAGCATACACATATACAGCAGGCTGCCCAGGTTCATGTCAAAATGGCTTTGCAATATCTTCAAGGAGCTAGTACGGCCTCACTGAGCAACCTGTTCAGTCACTCTCAAAATCTTTCAATTTTCATGATCAAAGGGAACCTCTTTTGTTTCAATTTGTACCTCTTGCCTGTCACTGGACACCACAGAGAAGAGCCTTGCTTTGTTGTCTTCACAGAATCCCTGTAGGAATTTATATACATTGATAAGTTCCCCAGAGCCTTCTCTTGTCCAGGCTGAACAGTCCCAGTTCTCTCAGCCTTTCAACATACGAGACATCCACATCTAAGAATGACAAAGTGCTTAGGACTTTTGCTTGATTCTCTTTTTAACGCATGAGAAGAACAAAAAGACATCCAAATTAGTGGAAATCTTAGTTTGCCTCTGACTCTCAGAAGAGTCTACTGAAACCCCAACTTGTTATATTAGATACAGCCTAAAAATTTATAGGGCAATTAATACTGCTGATAAAGATTTGACTGAATTCAAGGAAAAGTACATAGGATTATGATTAGTATGTCCAAGTGAGGCCACAGACTGGAATTTTTCACTGTTTCAAGACACTTCTGTGTTTGTAAATTATTTACTGCACTTTCACGATAAAAACTGTGTAGGCTATAATTTTGTTCACTAGAAAAGTTTCCACTGATGTGAAGTTTTGTTTGTGAGCTTCTAGAGGGTGTGCTATCTTATTGAAATTCACATCCATAATGTGTAAACAAACAAGCTCCAAAATACCGCTCATAATTGATTTACTTTAAAATAAATTCATCAATTTGTTTTTTTTCCTGCACACAAAGTTTTTTCTCACTGTCTGAGACAGTGATAATGACAAGAATTCAAAGCTATGTTTTATGGAATCAAAAAGAAAATTTACCATCAGGTTATCTTTTAATTGCTTAATTTCTGGTACAGTTTCATCCCAGGTCAGCTGGCACTTTCCTTAATTCTAGGACTTTTTTAGGGGATAAATTGGTCAAGAATTCCCAAAACATATTCTGGAAAACATAGTCTTGATTTGTGTGGGAAGAGTTTAACTTCAGAATAATAGGTCACAGTACCTCTGAATTTATTGATACAGGCATAGCTCTTGAAATAGAACTAATCCCACCTATCCAAAACCATAACATATAGAAGATAATAACTAGATTGTTTGCATTTGCTTTTTCTTGTTTTGACTCTACATTTTCAATTATTTAATCATGAGCTGCAGAAATTATATTTTTAATGGGAAATGGAAGCTTAAGTTTTTGCTTAATGACATGCTTTGCCTAATGATTGTTTAGAATGATGTTTAAGAAACTCACCAACTCTTCTCAGACTGATGAAACTAACAGATTTAGAAACAATGAGATATGGTCATCTGGCCAGAGGATAAACTTAGCTGACTAGTTGGAATGGAGTAACATGCAAAGAACTCCCTTATGGCATCAGTACTGGTTTCATAGATTAGTCCTTTTCCCTATCTAAAAGTGAAGTAAATTCTTATGCAGCATCCTTTTGGTGAAGAGAATTCTTTACATCTAAGAAAATCTTACAAGAACTCTAAAGACCATGATGTTGGTGAACCTTTCCATGGCATGCAGCATGCTATACAATGGCTGGAGTTCTATTCAGTGTGGCTGAACAGGAGTCAATTTAGGATTCCAAGCAACTGAAGACACATAAGATTACAGTTACCCCTTCTTACACAGGGCATGGAGAAGTCTGAGGTACTCAACAATGTTTTTGCCTCAGTCTTCACCAGCGAGTGCTCCAACCACACCACCCAAGGAAGGAAAAGGCAGGAATTAGCCTGCAAGAATGTAGAACTGTAGGAGGAGATCAGGCTTGAGAACATCTAAGAAACTGGAAGGTACACAAATCCATGAGACCTGATGAGATGCATCAGTGGTCCTGAGAAAAGTGGGGAATGAACTTGCTAAGCTATTATCCATCATATTTGAGAAGTCATGGCAGTTTGGTGAAGTTCTGGCTGGCCGCAGAAGGAGAAATATAACCCTCATTTTTAAAAAGGGGAAAAGGAAGATACAGGTGACTACAGGCCAGTCAGCCTTGCTTCTATGGCCAGGAAGATCATGGAGCACATCCTCCTGGATCCTCCATGAGAAGGTACATAGAAAATTAGGAAGTTTGGTGACAATCACCATGGCTTCAATAAGAGAAAATCATGCCTGACTAATCTGGTGACCTTCTATGATGGGTAGATCCTTACAGTGATGGTAGACAAGGAAAGAGCAACAGATGTCATCTACCTGGCCTTGTGCAAAGCATTTGACACTTTTCCACATGACATTCTTGTCTCTAAGCTGGACACACATGGGTTTGACAAATGGACCACTTGGTGGTAAAAGGAATTGGCTGGATGGTGTCACTCAGTGGCTCAGTGTCCAAGTGGAGACCAGTGATGAGTGGTATTCCTTAGGACATGGTGCTGTTTAAAATCTTTGTTGGTGACATGGACAGTGGGATTGAATGCACTCCCAGCAAAAACAGTGTGGCCAGCAGGTCAGCAGAGGTTATTCTTCTCTACTCTGCTCTTGTGAGACTCTCCCTGGAATCCTGTGTCCAGCCCTGGGGCCCCTTAACATCAGAAGGAATTGGACATGTTGGAATGAGTCCTGAGGAGGGATATGACAATGATCAGAGGGCTAGAACTTCTGTCCTATGAAAATATGCTGAAAGAATTGGGATTGTTTAATCTGAAGAAGAGAAGGCTTCAGGAAGACTTTATAACATCTTTCCAGTATGTAAAAGGGGCCTACAAGAGATCGACAAAGGGTCTTTTACAAGGATAAGTAACAATAGAACAAGGTGTAATGGCTTTAAACTAGGGTGGGTTTAGACTAGATATTAGAAAAAATTCTTTACTGTGAGGGTGGGGCACTGGAACAGGTTACCCAGAGACGTTGTGGATGCCCCACCCCTGAACGTGTTAAGGTCAGGTACTGACACATTCCGTGCCTTAATTAATGTCTCCCCTGATGGGGGAGAGGTTTAGCGTCTTTGCCAGGAATTCAGGAGATGAACGGAGACTTCTTCAAACCTCTGCTTTCAGATAGTTGTTTATTAAGTCTTATCAGAGAAAGGGAGTCACTTGCTCTGCCGACTGGGCTAGCTGGGCAGAGAATGCAGGAAGAAGTCCGCACTATCAAGATTAGACAGTCTTTTTAAAGGTAAATTATCCAATTAAAATGTAAAAAGAAAGATATTTTCACTTTTCCACCAATGTTCAATAAATCACTTTGTCACGTACACCGGAACTGCGGAATTTTCTATCCAATCACCTTAAACTACTTCTACTGCAGAATATGGAGGAATAGAAGAAGGAACAAGAAGCCTAAAGACCAACAACAATCCTTCATTTTGAAGTTTCTTACTTTTATCTATTTACTATATTAACAAGCCCAAAGACCCTAAATTTTCACCTTGTGATAATCTTACATAACATTCTATCATCTAGTTCACACCAGTGTAGATTCCAGCTCTTCCCAAAGGATAGGTAATTTTCTCCATGGGCGAAGGTCAAACACAGTGTTGTCCAGGGGGGTAGAATCCTTCAAAACAGGCAGAGAGATATTCTCTGCATTCTGGATTGCAACAAGGTTGGATGGGCCTTTGAGCAACGTGACCTACTGGAAGGCCAAGGGCACAGGGAGTGGAATAAGGGGATCTTTAATATCCCGTCAACCACAAACATTCTATGATGCTACCTATGATTATCTATCCTCTTTTTCTTTATAGCATTTGGTTCAATAAACGGTGTTTAAATGAATTTGGAGTCTGAATGTCTTTCTTATTGAGGTCGTCATGAATACTAACACTGGTACAATGCAATAGTTTAAGCCTGATCTCTGGATTTGGTTAGCTGCATTCTTGATTGGTCTACAGCAATGTACATCCATTGTAATGTGGTAGTAAGATGCAAGTTTATGAACAAAAAAAGTTAATGCATACGATACTGTTGGATGGCTCCACATCAAATATGTGGTTTTGGCTGTTGTCAAATTTTTTCCAATTACATGTCAAAAGAATGTACTTCATATTAAATTCTTTTTATTCTTTTGTCATTGTAATACAGTTAAATGACTTAATTTGACCAACTATATGATGGTTATTTATAGATTTGAGTGGCTATTAAGGATTCATTTATAAGTTGTGAATAATAACAGCCTTGTGAGAATTAGCTTACAATATTGCCTATGAATATGTATGCATTATTGCAATATTCATCCTTCAAAAGGCTTGAGAGGTGGAATGGTACAAATAAAGCACACAGTAAGTGCTAAATTCATAAAAGGTTATTTTTGCAATTTCTATGTAAATAGACTGCTCTCTGTGGAGAAAATATGTGGAACAAGGATGGATGACAGAATGCAAAGTATCTGTTCATGACTAATATCCTGGGGTCAAAGGATTTTTAAAGTAATCACCTTCACAGTTGCAGGGCAACAGTCAGCCCTTGGCTATGTTAATGGAAATATTCCCACACACTGGAAATTTGGGTGGTGGGATCTGCTCAAAATTGAAGTGGATTTTAAATTGATGTCTATATTTCAATAAATTTCACAGATTCAATTTGGATTTTTATTTCTTATCACTCGTTTTGAAGAATAGGGTGGATGATGCATATCCATGTTCAAATTTATGTATGATTAAGAGGGCCTGAATTTATATATGCATGTGTGAATAAGGGGAGTGTAACTCTACAAGCCAGAAGATGTCCTTGGAAGGGCAGTTACTTCTTTTTGTATTAGCCATCTCTAGATTATATGATCACCAGATACTCTTGTCTTAAATTAAAATTATTAAAAGTGGTTAATGTAAATTATACTATTGCATTCAGGAACTAAACATCATTTATTTTCTTCCCTGTCTGTCATTCAACATTAAAACTTTAAGGATCCTCCTATTTATTAGAAATACTATCACTTTCAATTTCAATGTGCTAAGTCTCTGAATCAGAGCTTCTCAGATTTTGACTCTGACATTGTACCTTGAATTAGCTCTCCACATTTTCCAAAGTAGAATTGCAACTCTATGCTATTTGTGTTTAAATAATCCATTGGTAGTTTGTTTGTTGTTTTTTTTAAAATCCTATTGCTCCTTGGAAGTCTCAATTCTTCCAAAGGGCAACCCCATCTAATTTTTCACAAAACCCAATTCCTGGTCTACATGGCTTCAGTCAGTCCTTCCTGGACTTCCTCCACTTAGCTGTCTTCTGAAAATATCTGACTTTAAACTGACTTTAAACGGATGCACTAAACTGTGTCAGTGCTGTGGGATAATCTGTTTAAGACTATTTTATAAATGTGGCCATATCACAGTACCATATTGGACTATTATAATAGATAAAGCTGAGATTATGAATAAGGTACCAAGTTCAAGTATATCTAAGTCTAGGCAAATGTCATAGGGTTGCTCAGATATATTGCTGAAAGATGGAACTATCCATCAACTATTTCTATTCTATATTCAGACTGAAGCAGGGCTATGATTACATGGCTTTGAGAGACTTCTGTAGTTTCAGTGAGTAAAGAGTATGTTTCATGGATACAGGAGAAATATTTGAAGTCTGAAGGGTTGGAAGAGCCATATTCAGTATTTTAAGAACTTTCTGGCAATATTTTTATTCAACTGGAAATGATTTTTAAGAATGTATGAAAGTACCAGATGACTGAAAAATTAAGAAAATTATATTCAAAAGGAGTCGCGGGAATGAACTTGGTAACTGTAGGGTGAGTAGGTCAACATTGATCATAGACTAGCAAATGAGAAAGCCATAAATTTGTCAAAAGAAGTCACATAAATATATAAGAGCCAGACATATAAGATAGATAAAACATTACCCACAAACTCTCATGAACATCTTTTTATTGTAAAGGACATGAGAGTTAATGTACTTGATTGGAACCAGAAAAGAGGAGGAAGAATATTAATCAAAGTAACTGCTTTAACTGCACCAGTGTGATGTGTTTATAACGGTGAGTCCAGAGTAGAATTGATGTTAGAAATATTTGTGTGTAAAAATTCTTAGCAAAACCTGAGAAGATGGTCAAGAGTTTGAAGAATTTAATGAAACTTCTGATTTGGGCAGAACAATGGTATATAAAATTCCCAGTTGAAAATGGCAAGGCCACTCATAAATTGTGCTAGAACAAAACCTTGCAAAATACAAAGCAGTGTCTGGACAAAATCTGTTTATTGTAAGCTCATAATTGTTTTGTTTTGTTTTGCTTTGTTTTAATGAAGAGATTATTGAGAAATTATTCCACTAAAAAAAAATCCATTGCCCAGAAATGGAATGGAGATGAAATTAAGACCACATTGAATTAGTGGGAATGCCACTGTTTTTCCTCTACCTTATTGTGAAAATAAGTGGTACTGTATACTGTCATATAAAAGAGGCCTAACCAGACAAGCCATTGGTTTGAATCACAGTAGGCCTCCATTCTCATATTCATATAATAATCTTTTCCATACCTTTTACCAATGTTTTGACTAAATAATTATCCTTTATTGCCTGCTACTTTCTTCACTGTCAGTCTAGTAAATTGGGAAAGGGAAAATAATTTGATAAATACACAGAATACATAATACTTTTTGTCTTTACTAGTGACCTTGCCATTCCCAATTATCACAGTTGACATATTACTTCAAGGGAATAAAATAAAACCAAATACAAGGCACTTCCCTCTACCAGTTTTACAGGATAGTTACAGAATGCATCTGTGAGGCCATATGGATTTTCTATTTTCATTAGTTACATGCTATGAACTCAAAAACCTGGAAATATATCTGAAAAAAGTTTAGATAATATACACAGGTAAAATAGCAGGTTTCACCCAAGACACAGCTAATAGCTGTAAAACTACAAGTGTATTAAAATGGAACTCAGTACAGATAAATATGAATTATATTGAAAACAAAACCATAAAATATCAGTGCAAAAAGCAGAGGAAAATGTTTTGCTAATTTAAGTCCACTTAATAGTTCAGGTCTCTTCCTAGGCAGGAACAGGTTGTGCTAATACAGTGAACAAAAGTACTATTACTAACCTTGTCACATCCATTTATTATTTTCAACCATCGGCAAACCGTTTAGCCATCTGCCTCTTCAGGTCCATGGATTTAAAAAATGGAAAAACAGTAATGCAAACATTTAACAAAGTTAAATATCTTGAGGAAAAAAATATGCATTACAGGTAGGGTGTCTGGCTTAGTTTGGATTTTTTTTTTTTTTTTTTAAACATTAAAGAGAATGTCTAGAAGACACACAGTACAACTACTGGAAAAATTCTGTTAGACCTAACCCTACTACAACAGAACTAGTGCCTTGGGCTCAGCCTGAACTTAGGGTTAGGGTCTGGGTTCAGGAAAAACAGCTGGCATGGCAGTATGAAAGGGAACAGCAGGCTTCCAAGGAGCCCTGGCCATGTGATATTCTTCCCTGGGACCATGGCAGGGGACTTTGGCTAAAGCACAAGGGACATATCAGGGTTTGAGTTTAGGGTTTAGACAAAAAGAAGGCCTCTCTTGTTGCAAGTTCTCTTGGGTAAGTCTTTGACTTGTCCTTATTAATGCTACTGATCTACTATCTGCAATTCTGTGACCTTTCTTTTTATTTATTTGGGTAGCATTTTCCAGCACAGCAGCACTTTTGCTTTTGAGTGCTGTTAGTCTCATATGGATTTTTATCATTCACATGCACCCACATATTTATATTTTGTTGTTTAATGTGATGCATGGGAAGTACATAACTGTAGGCTTTGAGTCACCTTGTCCCTGCTTCCTTTACATGTCTTGCTGGTGTTTTTTGGCTTGTTTTAAAGAAACTAAAGCACAATTCTCAACTGAGAAAATAATAGTAATTTCAGTACTTGACAAATGTTATCTAATAATATTGTGAACAGAAGCTTAACAGCTGATCAGCGTTAATCCTGATTAACATACTTCAGTCAATACTAACAAAATCATAAGGAGTCACAACCAATAGCACATGTATGCTGCTCTGTCGCTTTCAGGGAGCCGGGGGTGAACAACCCAGTGTGTTGCGGCCTTTCTAGAGAAAGCATCCCACCAGGGAAAGGCTTTTCTAGGGGCTTTAGCAACTTCCCTGAGCAACAGGTGATTTCAGCAAGTGTAGCGATTTCTCAGCTACAAGTGATTCCAGCTCTTGTGAGTCAGCTCTTTGTGAAATCACCCCGGCAGAACTCGGGGATAGAGAGACAGGAGCCTCATATGGCAGTTCCACAGAGGTAGCTTTATTATCCAGCAGCATCTGTGAAGGGAAGGCCAGGGACAAGAACTCCCTGCCCAGGGGCTGCAACAGGGGTCTTTTTATGGGAAAGGCAGGGGGTGGGGTAGAAACCAGTGAGCCAACTGGGTACAAGGTATTACCATAAAGAAGCAAGGCATGCTGGGGGTGGTTCACTTGGTCACCATAACCTTAGGTTGCTTATCTCTGGTGTGAGTCCTTTTGGCCTCAGGCCTCTCTCCTCCAAGAGAGTGTCAAGGGCTCACAGCTCTCCCCATTGCTCTGTATGGAAAGTCTATTGAACTTGAGGTAAAGCACAACATCTACAAAACATCATCGTCTTCATAATCATTGTCATTTGCTTCACTGGTGAGAGCTCATGTGGGACCATGTTTCTCCTATCCCAAACAGAGCACCTGGGAAGAGTTTTTCCTTTTCTGTTTCCTCTGTCTTACTGTCTCTTTCCCCTTCTCTGTTAATTTTGTGGGTTTGGGTTTGTTTTTTTTTTGTGTTGGAGTAACTTTCATCATCATGTTACTGTATGCTGATCACTATAGTCTCCATCAACAAATTTCTGCACACAAGACTGTTCAGTCTCCTTTATGTAGCAGAAGAGAAATGTTCCTCAGCAACGTTTTCCTCTGGGCAATAGTTAGGTGTTTTCTAAAGGTTAGCAGAAAAGTTAGAGTTAGGGTTGACAAAAAGAATAGAGTGAGTGGGAGTGGAGGTGAAATTGTGTTATTAAAGGAAAGCTTTGAAAGCTTTCCTAAAGGTTTCAGAATTATTTCTCATTTATATAGACTTTCACTCATTTTTTCCCTACTTTCAGCCAACAAAAGGGCTTAATTTTTTTTCAAGTTTTGTATAATTTTTTCATGCTCTTTAGAAAACTGCTTTTAAATTCAGTGTCTGTTGTTTGGGAGAGAAATAGCATTACATTCACTACAGTGTCTCCTAAAATCTTCATCTTTCTGAACTTCAATGGCCTAATCAAATATGTATTAAAAGTCACTTGAAATACAGTGCTTATTTTATGACTGTATATATAATTTTCTATGCAAACTATTAATGAAGAATCATAGACTAGGATCTCTAAGATCATCCCTCCCATGGATAGGGCCACCTGTCACTATCCATGGGTGCTCACATCTCCATCCAGCCTGATCTTGAACACTTCTAGGGATGGGGTGTCCACAGCTTTTCTGGACAATCAGTTCCATTGCCTCAATTCCCTCAAAGTGAAGAATTTTTTCAAAATATCTAATGTAAACTTACCCTCTTTCAGTTTGAAGCTATTCCCTCTTGTCCTATGTGCCCTTGTAAAAAGTCTTCATTTTTGTTGTAGGCTCCCTTCAGGTACTGAAAGGCTGCAATTTGATCAACCCTGAAGCTTTCTCTTTTCCAGGCTGAACAAATCCAATTCTCTCAGCCTTTCCTTGTATGAGAGCTGCTCCAGCCTTCTAATCATCTTGGTGGCCTCCTCTGGACTTGCTCCAACAGGCCCATGTCTTTCTTGTACTGGGGACCCCAGAGCTGGGCACGGTACTTGAGGTGGAGACTACAACAGCATGAGGTAGTGGGGCACATCCACCCTTCTCCATCTCCTGGCCATGCTGCTTTTGAGGCAGCCCAGGACATGTTTGACTTTCTAGGCTGCAAGTGCACATTGCTGTCCAGGCTCTCATCCACCAGCACTCCCCAGTCCTTCTCAGCAGGGCTGCTCTCAATCTGTTCACCCCTCAAACTGGATGGATACTCAGGGTTTCCCCAACTCATGTGAAGCATCTTGTACTTGGTTTTCTTCAACTTCATGAGATTCCCATGGACCCACTTCTTGAGCTTGTCCAGGTCCCTCTGGATGGCATCCCATCCTTCAGGTGTGCTAACAGCACCACTCAGTGTGGTGTCATCTGCTAATCTGCTGAGGGTGCACTTGATCCCTTTGTATATGTAACTAATAAAGATGTTAAATAACACTGGTCCCAGTATAGAGCCCTGAGGGACACCAGTTGTCACTGATGTCCATTGGGACTTAGAGCTATTGACCACTACCCTCTGAGTGCAACTGTCCAATCACTTTCTTATCCATCTAACAGTCCACTCATTGAATCCATCTTCAGTTTAGAGAGAAGAATGTTGTGGGGGACCATGTCAAAAGCTTTATGGAAGTCCAGAAAAATGACATCTGCAGTGCTTCCCTTGTCCACTAATGCAGTCACTCCATCATAGAAGGTCATTAGGTTGGTCAATCAGGACCTGCCCTTGGTGAATCCCTGCTGTCTCAAATCACCTCCCCGTTCTCCATGTGCCTTAGCATAGCCTCCCGCCAAACAACAGGAAGCTGCTATTAAAATGCCACCTCATAGGATTTTTTCCCATATTTACAGAAACGCTGATTTTCAACAGTCATGACAAGTTCTATTTTCTCATTTCTTTTTCTGTTATAAGGTTGAAATTAGAGTGTACTTTCTTAAAGACCTTGATAAATGCTAACATCATATATTTCTGGAGTTTCCCAATAATGTATTCTCACCTAAAAAGGTCTCACTGCATTTATATTCAGACCTTTGAAAAAAGTCCACTACTTGGAGAATATCAGCATAGTGTATGGATCTAAGTGTAAGGCTCTTATTGCTTATCTTCAAGGACAGCATGTTTTACCTTTTCCTTCTGTAATTAGAATCTTACAGGAGTTGTCTAAAATGAAACAAAGCCGTAAATTGAAGACCGTAATAATGGAAACTTGTAACATCCTGCTCTTTTCTGTGTATATCAATAATGACTCAAGCTTTTGAATTATATTTAGGGACAAGGTCACCTCTTCCACACAGCAGCATAGATCCCCACTGAAATAACTTAAATGAAGTCAAGACAATTACACCTTTTTAAATCAAGAGGTATATCAGGAGAATTAAGTTCTCCTGCATACAAAATAAAGATTAAGGAATGTGAAGGCTGTTTGGCAGCATGCAGAATAGTGACATCCTGAGAAATTTATCAGACCTATATCAGAAGTTTATCAGGGGCTTTTGAGCTTTGAATAACAAAATCTATTACAGGGTGAAAAATCTCAATTCTACAAATACTCTATGGAAAAGTTTCATCAAAAGGTGATTTGGGTTATGCAAATGAATATGACAAGTCTGAATAAAGAATTTTCAGTGTTTTGAATGCCAGTTTTGAATTTCGCTCCACTACGGGAGAATATACCACAGGTCTTGTGGTACATCATAATACAATCTATGCAGCCTTTACATTAATTCCTCATTAACCATCTCCAAAAGTTGGATGAGAATCTTACACTTCAGAAAAACCTGTGTCCTTTTACTTATCTAACAGTATAAGTACTTTCCAGGATAACTGTATTCCTCTCTCTTAGAAAAATAAGGCATTTACTTTTTATTGTAATATTGTATAAAATTTTCCTAAAAACTTTTGAAATTGACATCCATCTGGGAAGTTTAAATTGTTATTTTTTGTCATTATTTTTTGTCATTTCACTTATTTGGATCAACATTTTATAATAAATTTAATTAGCTATTTTGCTAAATGCTAAATTCTTTTAGAAGTAATTTGCTTTATTTAGTTGTTAATAAATCTTTTGTCTCACACATCTGTGTTTTTAGTGAAGTATGGAGTAATTAGGAGAGCTATTACTAGTTGATTTATTCATTATGTGTGAGTAGAGGACAGTAAGATTCCAAGACCAATGTACATTAGTGCACAAAGCAAGACAAGAATAATTACCGGTTATGTTACTGCAAGGTAAATTATTTCCCTTTAAATTTTTGTATTAAAACACTCAAGGTTTCTTTTGCCATAAAACATGCACTAGACAGTGTACCTAAAAGAAGCATATAAGTTTGCTTTCCAAAAATGCAGAATCATTTTGTTATGGCAGGGAAATTTATTTTGGTTAGTTTAGCGACATGACAATTTGAAACAAGTTTCTGATGTACTGGTTTGATGCCCTCAGTCATACGGATCCATTCATTTACTGATCAAGTTATACTGAGATTATTTATAAAGAACAATGCTATTTAGTAGATTTTTCTGCCTTAGTCATACATGAAGCTTTTGTAAGCTTTGCAGCTTTTCCACTCATGAAGTCATTTGTTCAAACAAGATGGTATTTGGAGTACATCACTAAATCACTTTTTCTTGTTCAGTCTTAAGTCACTAGGAAGCTTCATGTTACTGTTTCATCTGATAATTCCAACTCACCACTGTGCACAATAAGGTTTTCCACTCTTCAGAGATAATCTTTTTTTAAATAATAAGTAAATAATAGGTTTGTATAACTGTGTTAGCAACCTGTCACATTATTTATTAGCAAAGCAATTTGCGTCACATGTGCAGCCTTTGTTAGATATTTAACATATTAATATTTAACATATTTAATTAGCAAATTAAATATTACACAGTGCTTGATCAAAACTGATTTTTGTTTGGATTTTTAATTCTCTACTTCCGTAGATTAGTTCAGTAAAGCACAGAATCCTATGGATAAACCTCAAAAATGGCAGAGGGAACCTTAATTCTCCCTAATATTAGGAGATTCTTTATGATGAAAGACAAATGTGTTAACATGAAATTCTCATCTATGTTGTATAACACAAAATTGTTACTTCAAATTATGCACAACTAGGGTCTTTCTACTTCTGAAGTCACCAGTAAAGAGTAAAACTAACAGAAATTTACTCACCAAACCATTGTTTTAAGAATGATCAGTGAATTTGTAACTTGCTTAAAGTAGGCCAGAAAAAAAGGAGAAATTATAATAATAATAAATAATCATAAAAATTGTAATAGAAATTAAAAAAGGGTTTTTATTAAGACATGTTCTTTTAAAAGTTTCTTTTAAGAATCTTGCAATGTCTTTATAGACACCAGATAATCCAGCATTGTGGTGTTTTGATAGCTATTTCATATGAAATTGTGTGCTCTGCTTTACATATTTACCCATTCTAAGCATCCATTTACATATAACTGGCTGGTAACTTCCCCATCTGTTAAGGAAATGCAGTGATAATAATAGTAATAACAATAACAATGAGATAACATTGCAGGGATTTATCACTGTAACTGAGCATTCTAAAATTCTCCAAACAAAATCACTCAAATCAATCTATAATCTATTTCTTTTACTTGGCACTCTAACCATTCCTGAATATAGTCAGTCAGTTTGGTGTGAAAAATAGAGGGGGGAAAAAAAGAATGCTGCTGTTTTCTATACTTTTCCTGATCCACTGCTCAAATTTTTGGGGAATGGGAGAAGGAGGAAGGGAAATTTGCAAAGACTTATTTCTGACAGAAAAGTTTGTTTAATGTGACACCATAGGCATTTTAACACATGCGTAACAGAAAACAGTAAAAATTGCAAATTTCCTTGAAGAAAAAGGTATTTGGGTCCTTTGCTACAGAAAGAATGCTTAGAACAAAGCTACTTACTATCAACATAGTTGATTATTAATGAAGAAGTATTGCCTAGATATCTCAATGTAAATCTTTACTGTATTTCAAGGACTTCTGCTTAATACATTCCTGGGTTTCACAAATGTTCAAAAGTTTTGCAGTAAACCTTCTAATCACTTTATTCTCTTTCAATGTTCTCAGTCAAAAGGATGCAGTTGATCTGCAATGATAGATTCCCTTTTCACAGTCACAGTAAGCAAAGGTTTTCCTGATATCTTAAATGGTGAAATTGTTTAGATATCTCTCTGCAAGGGATGCCAAACCATTTGATCAGCAAAGCCGCTAGCTGCTTGTGAGTAATTAGTTTTTCTCTGATATATTTTTCTCCAGATCAGTGCAAAACTGTTTGTTTTAGATGTCTATATTTATTGAAATAAAATATATTTCTTAATATATTCAGTACGAATGAATGCTCTATGTGTTATCTACTTTTTTGTAGAGCAACTGTTTTGCTATGAGGACATGAATTAAATTATAAAATTTCATATGTCAGAGTTTGGAAAAATTCATGTCTGTAGCCCTGTGAAGACAGATACTTTTCTTATGGTACTTTTTACTATAATAAGCAATTAATCTTGGTCTTGGACAGAATTTAGTGGACATCTTTTGTCATCCCATAACCCCCAAATTTTTGCCTGAAACTCCTTCCCTGTTCAGTGGGAACAGTTTCTTTGCTTTTCCCTCTGTTGTCTCCAGTGGGCTAGTTTTCCCGATGTAATCCAGAAATGAATGCAGAATGTGCCAAATCAATGAGGAAGTACAGTTCTGTTAACCAGAGTGGGACATTTGTTCATGCAACTAGAAATTTTTTCTTCACGATTTTCCGCAGCAGATATTTCTTTTGTTTATTTTCTTTCTTAGCACAGGCAAAAAAGTGCATCTGTCTATGCTCTCTGAACTTTTTAATTTTTCCTCTAATCTTGTAAAACACTGTGGGTGGTCAGCATCATTCTTCAGTTGCTACTATGGAAAAAGTCAAGAGGAGTGGAGATACTGTCATAAAAGTTCAGAGCTTGCAGGATCACGCCCACATGAAGCAAAACAAAAGATCTGTCTTCTCAGAAAAGGTTACTCAGCGAAGGAAGATTAAAGAAACCAAAACTCACAAAAACTCCACAGCATTCTGTCTCATAAGCTAAAGCTGTGGTAATGGTTTACCGTGGATCTTTTAATCTTTTCTAAGCACAAACAATGTATACTTTCATAATTTTTTTGCTTTTCTGGAAGCAGAGTTTGTTGGTTTCAAAATGTTGCAATTCTCCTGGTGTTAAATAAAAATCTTAACGTAGAATATTGGACAAAAGACAATGTATCCTTTGCCCTGCGTGTCCTCTGGTCAGTTCACTACTTAGAGACCGTTAGCAAAGAGCAATGCAGGCACTTCCATAATTCTGCGTACCACATCAGCTTCTGCTGTACTTACATGGAGTCTTTCCAGGAAAGGCTTTGTCATTGTGCCATCTGCTGAGTGGGCCATGGGATTTAGCTGCAAGAGCTGATAGATGTATTTCACACACATTGCAAGTAAGGCATGCGTGGGATTTCCCCACTGAGGGATATCTGTGACTCATGATTTCTACCTGATGACTCTTCAGCTGTTCTTCAGTGATGAGATCTGCCAAGAGTTGCATTTGGCATGGAGAAAAGCAAACATTTAAACAGCCATCTAAACCAGACTGTGTGTTTTCTAAAGTGGTGTATATGTAGGCTGCTAGTTCAAGAGCAATTGGTGAAATACCATTATTTTTACAGGGACACAAGGAACTCAGCTGCAAGATAATCCAAATAGAAAAGAGGAAAAAGTAACATCTCCAGTCCATAATATGTGGGTGTTTTTGACTCTTTGACCAACAAATACTTCATCAGATAGTTTAACTGCATCTATTTTGTTTCTAATTTGATTTGATGTAATTATTTCTGGTAAAAATATTACCGGTTAAATATATTTCCTCAAGACTCTTTGCAAATTTATAGTCTGTAAAATGTGGTAAAGTGATTGTGGCTGATTTATCTTCCTGATGACAGCAGCAAGGAAATTATATTCCACCTGCACTCACATCAAACGTGCAATTCTGTGTTGCCCTATATATAATGCCAAAGTTAAATAAGACAAGAACACGTTCTTCAGACTGTTTGATTTTACTGTGTCAGTTGAACCCTAGCACTTCCTGTCTAAAGACAATTATAGAGACAAAGACTCATAGAACGGTAAAAATTAGAAGGAACCTTAAAGATCATCTAGTTCCATCCTCTCTGTCATGCGGAGTGACACATTTCATTAGACTGGGTTGCTCAGAGCTCCATCCAACCTGGCCTTGAACACTTCCAGGGATGAGGCATCCACAACTTCTCTGGGCAACCTGTTCCAGTGAAGAACAGGTACCTTGATTTTTTATTATTCTACTCACAATAACATGTGTTTGGAGATTGAAAACCTCCCTCACTTAGGCATTAGACTGTGTACAGAATGAATAATGTTATGTAAAGAGAAAAATAATCAAATAGTCTTTTTTTTTGAGACAAAACTCCTATTAAGGAACTTCAGGCCCCTCCAATATAACTGACATGTTTTTCATGCTCTAAGCCTCTCTGTTGTTACTAGAAAAATAAAACTCAAAGTTCAACAGCTTAAAGAAACAGGAAAAATACATCTCTTCCTTAATCTCACAAGCACTCTACAAGATTCCCTAGAGGTGGTTTTCTTCTGCCTTTTTTCTGTGCATCAGGATTTATTCATATAGTGGTCTAATATATTACATAAATGTGTTATCTTACCTGAATAATTTATTCCACCTAGAAAATTTGAGGAAGAATTTCAGAAATTAATAAAAATCCTTGCAATACAGCTAGTGAATTTAACTTCCTACTCTGTTATTTTCTGTTTAATAACTGTTTCCATCTAAAAAAGTTTTTCATGAACTTTAAAAGATTTACATTTTTTGGTTGTTTTTTCATAAAAGCAAATGGTCTCAATTATTTAGAAAAACATTCCACGTATACTGTGTGGAAGCCTCTCTCTCTAGGACTATATCTAACTTATGTATTTGATTTCACATAATGTTATCCAGTTTTCACATGCTACCAACTCAAGAGCAAAATAAAAACCTGGGTGATGGGAATAGACAGAAGTACACTATAGTCACAACAGTAAAATTGTCAGTCTGCCATGGTTTGTTTTTGTCTCGGTTGTTTGGTTTGGGTTTTTTTTTATTTTTTACTTCAGCTTTTTCTCTTGCCTACTTCTGCAGATTCCCCTAAAGCTTAATGTTGCATGCCTCAAATAAACAAGCAAGTATGCTGCCTAGATGGTATAACAATGAAGGCTATTATTTTGTGAGGCTGAAAAAATAACTCTAAATATTTTTATCATTTCCAAGTGTATTTACTAGTGACAGTTTGGAATAACAAGGTGGGAAAGTAGAAGGAATCGAGTGCTTAAGCTTTAGATTTAGTTTTTATTTCTCATTATTGAACTCTTAATGATTCTTAATAGACTAAATTAATTTTCTCCGAGTCAAGTCTGTTTTCTTTGTTACTTGTTCTTGGTATTAGGGGAATGATCTCTCCCTGTCCTTATCTCAACCCACAAGCTTTTTGTTATGTTTTCGATACCCTGCCCAGGTGAGGAGTGGAGTGATATAGTGGCTTTGGTGGGCACCTGGCACCCATCCAAGGTCAACCTGCCACACATGATTTTCTTGTATGTGCCACATGATGGTGCTTGAGTTGATAATCTCCATGACTTTCCCCTGAACCAAGGTCAGACTCTCAGGCCTATACTTCCCTGGATCCTCCTTCCAGCCCTTCTTGCAGATGGTGTAAGAGCCTGATAATAAGAGAAAGGTTTCAAAAAGTGCTTTGTCATTATGTCTGCTTATCATAATCACTCTGGAACACCTGAAAACTATGTGTGGGATGGACTGTGAGTAGCCTGCCTTGAGGCCCATAAAAAGGAAGTCGAAACTGGTACAAAATGTGGAGGGGAAAGCGAGGGGAAGAATCCCTAACCTTTGCCTTTCCTCCCACTACCATTGCCTGCTGTGGGACGCCCTGAGGCCTCCTGGAGCCAATGCTGCCCGCTTGGGGAGAACCCCCCGATCCTGCGCCCCTGGACTGAAGTCATGAGTGAGTTGTGGAACCCTCTATCCCTGCTCCTGAGGTCCGTGGTGAGAGCACTGCGATTGGACCGAGGTTTGGCTGCCACACCAACCAAACTGCTCCCAAGGTCGGAGAAGGCAGATAAGCCGCTTCAAACGGCAGAATAAATGTGGGTGAGGGTTTTTCACCT
>VZTI01003592.1:0-23452 GCA_013397865.1 Struthidea cinerea
GTGCTTGTGAACGAGCTTTTGCTGGACTTCTTGCAATTCCGTACGCTGCGCACACAAGCCCGCTGCTCTGTGGCTTGTGTAGGCAGCGTAGAGGAGGCAAGGAGAGTGTGCTTGCCACTCGCTTGCCTGCCGAATTCACGGTAGCAGTGGCAAGAGAAAAGTCCAGCGACTGCTACTTGTGCTGCTACCTATTCCTCTTGCAGCCCTCTGTGTAAAACAATGGTCTTGAACATGAGGACCTGAGAATCAGACAACAGGATGGTAGATGCAGCGGAGGTTGGGAAGGACAGAGTGCACAGGCGAGTTCGATGTGTCTTGTGTACAGCAGCGGCAAGGTGC
Source organism: Struthidea cinerea (assembly GCA_013397865.1). Lineage (NCBI taxonomy): Eukaryota > Metazoa > Chordata > Aves > Passeriformes > Corcoracidae > Struthidea > Struthidea cinerea. The sequence goes on from VZTI01003592.1 coordinate 340, forward strand.
AGCCCAGCACTAGCTTTTACTTCTGTTTCTGTGAGAGCAGTTGCACACAGTGGAGTTCGATGTGTCTTGTGTACAGCAGTGGCAAGGTGCAGCCCCGCACTAGCTTTTACTTCTAAGACTCTGTTTCTGTGAGAGCAGCTGCTGGACATCGGCGACGGAGCTGCCAGACTGACAAATGTGTCAACGCGTCTGTCTGAGAAAGAAGGTGCACTGCTTCAGTCTGTTGTGCTCAGCTTCAAGGCTGCTAAGAGGAGAGCTCTCAAGTTCAGCCATTCTGGCTGGGCTGCGGGGCGGAGCTGAAATTTCAGTGCAGGCCCTGGGCCCTGTGCTCTTCAGAGCAGTGGTGTCCTGCAGGGGAGTTCTGCTCGCTGGGCAGACCTCGTGGATTTACTGCAGCCGCTCGAGATCAGCTTCCCACTGAGAAAACCGCCGCCCAGTGTAATGAAAGCAGACCTCAAAATTTGAAACCCAAACTTTGGTCTTCTCCATTTAAAAATCACCCCGTTTTTTATTTCACCTTGGCCCACCTTTTCCCACTCATCCCAGGACAGGCAGCCTCATTTGCTCTCCATGGAAATTCCTATTCCTGTAGAAGCTGCCTGGTGTGCTGGGCTGTGGGGAGCCTGCCTTGCCCTCACGTGCGGTTAACTCACACCAAAAATAATCACACCCTTTCTCCATTGATGAGGCCTACTTCCATCACTCCTATCCTCAGCAGAGCAGCTCTGCCACAGAATAGGGATCCACAAGAAATTCTTTACTCTGGTGCTTAGGTACGAGGCAAACACTGCCCATATCTTTGCTTTAAATATTGTTACTCTCTCAGTAGAGCTTATATGCAAGTTTACAGGCAGATCGCTCACACACAGCTCTTTCCATGCTCTATGAAGATCATGTTCACCCATGAAAAACCCAAGGCCAAAGTTTCAGTGCAGGCTTAAAGAAAGGTCACGCTTAATCTGTGCTCTTGAGCTCTGCCAGTATCAAACAGCTCACATCAGACACAGATACACTAGTGTCAAGCACGCCCTGTTCCCACGTTCTCCCCATATCAGTCAAGACTACAGGCAATGCCAGATGAGGCACTGTAGATATTCCTTTCCCTGAACCCTTCAGAATGACAAATGCAACAGGTCCATAACGCCTTCGTGCCCACAATTACACTGACACTTTCATTGTTCCCACACCACAGAGAAAAGATTTTTTTTAAAGTTAAAAACAAATCTGGGCTTGTTAATTCTTATATGAAAAAAAAATCCCACCTCGTGTTGAATCTGGGTAGCCCAAGCACACATTTTGGGCTTGCCAAAAGCAAGTGCATTTCTTCCCAAGATGCTTCATGGAACTGGCAGTTATTTTCTGGCTGCATTTTTAGTTCTAAGTGACAGTTACATTTCTATTGTCAATGTCTATGCCACAAATCACAAACATTAAATTTCCTCTGCTGTAGAACTATTCCACTCTGCTTATCTTGAGGTTGCATTCTCATCTCCATTTTAATCACATTTTCCAACACTATATTTTGTGCAACAAACCGTTTTCCTTCATGAAAGATAAAAATGATTGCAAATTCCATTTCATTTTTAGACCTAAATTTACTGATTTTTTCTGCATTTTGTCACTTAATTGGAGCAAGAATACATGGCAAAATACACACTAGGCCTAAATCACAAAGAAAAACAACATTTACACCATCAGCCATCTATATACATTACAGCTACTTCAAATACTAGTATCAAAAGTGCATAATGAAAAGTGATTTCATATTTTTAAAAAGCTCTGGTCAGCAGCAATAATAATAAAGACTTCTAATACTAAGTATTCTTTTTAGTAATCACTATACAACTTATCATGTAGTTGCATTATAGTATAGTTTCATTTATATTCAGCCATAATAAGTCACAGCCCTGGAGACAATTTCAGCAAGCTTTATGTACTGAACATTACAAACTTTTGTGGGCTCCATGTTCTGGCTTATTAGAATATATTTTCAGATGACAGGATGAAAGTTAGTGTAGAAGAATGTAGCAGTCTAAAGCACATATTCTGCACATTGACACAACTGCAGAAACAGCTGTATTAACAGTGGCCGGATGTAAGAAATCAGAAAGCAAATTTTCAGTGTGATAACAAGGGCAATGAGGACTGAGATGTTAAAAGCCGTTGCAACTGTGCGGAATTCAACCTCTACCTAGTCCTTCTAATTTCAGCAATAAAATTGTCTTGTAAACAAAAAAGTTTCACACCAGCTGACTGAGGATGAACAGAATTCCTAAATCTTCGAATAGAGAGCTGTCCCAAACCCAGTGACACTTCCTTCCTTGGTCAGGATGTCTGATCACCATGCCCAGGGCAGATGCTGGACACTTGTGCTCTCTCCAGTAGGGTGGCAACTCTTCAGCTGAACTAATTCCTGATAAATATAGTGGAACGGAGCAAGCTCGAAATGACTCGTCAATCTGTATGTTTCAAAACTAATCTATACACCCAAAATAGGAAAATAGAAAAACAATAAACAGGAAGGAGTAGATGGCCATTTCTTATTCCTTCCCAAATTACACATTCTAATGATTAAAAAGTACTGGCAAAATTTCAGCTGTTGAAAGTACATAGGGATTTAGAGTATTTGTCACTACATAACTACTAGACTATATTACTAATAAAAAATTTTTACACTCTGTATAAGCAGTTATAAAACAAACAGGCAAACATCAGTTTATCACCTTTTTGTAATCCTCCCATTACATACATCAACTAACTCATATCCTCTCCCTGTTTAAATAGTTCTTATTGAAGCGGGTTAAGATACAGGTTTAAGAGAAAAAAATGGATAATTCAAAGAAACAATAATGCAGATAATGATACCACCATCCCTTATTTCTGAATTCCATTGGATTTGGAATAAAGTCACAATGGCATTAGAAGGACAAGAGAAAAAATTCCTGTGTGGTGAAAAGAAGCACTAGAAAACGTGCAGATTCCCTGACACAACAGTATTTAAGTAATTCAAAATTTCTCATCACTTTAGCATAAATATAACTCACAACTACTTCAAAGACTTGATATTCGTTACATTGCATTTACGGACTTTAACTCCATCAAAGCTGACAGAACAATCCTAGTTCAAAGCTGGAGGAACTGAGGAAGAATTTGACATTTTGATTCAATCTTTAAGGTGCAGATTACCTTTCACATATACAAACAAAGCGTACTGGCACTCAGGCAGAAGATAAACCTGTAATAAATCAGCTTACATTTGTTTTGCCTCTTACTCACAGTGGAATTCCCAAAATTAATTTTATTTTTATCTTTTTCCCACTCTTCAGCTTTTTCTTTTGCATGTTCCTTCCTCATCTTCAATCACCACAGGCTTGTATTTCTCGTTTTCTATTTTACATCACTCCACTTGCTTCTCTACAATGCAAAGGCAGACAGCAGGGACAGAGACACTGCCGGCCCAAGGTAACCTCCTCGGACTCCCACAATCTGGAGGATCTGATTCTCTCTCAAAAACACTTAAACTTTATAAAAGGAAGGGAATCAAAACTCATTTGCTTATAGGTTTGTTCCATCTCTTCAGCACTTTTCCTTCGCAGTGCTACGCACCACCACATTCTGCCTCTCTTGTGTTCTGAATTGAAACGGAAATCTTCTCGGCTACGTCTCGCCCAGAGAACTGTGCCAGGACAACAAGCTCGACCGGAGCTTGCTTGTGCAAACTTGTGTTTGCGCCACCATCATGGGGCAGTCCCCGTTCCTTTACAACCTGCCAAGTGCCGTCAGAGCCAAGCTGCTCTCTGCACCTTCCTTCTCAGCTCCAAGTACCACCGCACCCATTACAGCCTCGCAAGGACCAAAGATCCGGACAGACGTCTCGCACAGAAAAATGGGCCAGGACAAAGACGTGTTCTTCATTACCCCTTGTCGCCACCCAGATTGTGGTGCTCTGTGGAAAGTCTGCGCCTTTGGAAGGATTAATGCGGCAAGTGCTTCCCTCTTGGCACATTTGCCTGAGCGGCAGCTAGACGGACAGTTTGGACCCTGCGAATCCGAAAGGATATGATTGCACACAGAGCGCTGAGGAAGAAGCAGGCACAGCACACGGTGGATGCATGCCGCATCCACGCTGGAGAATGGAAAAGCTGAATGTTTCGGCAGAAGCAGCATGCTGGGGCTCTTCGCTGCTGGCACAGCGTTCTGCGCAAGAAGGAGACGCCGATTCGCCTCCGGGAGAAGGAAAGTGCGACGTGTTACCTAAGGCGAAGAAGGAAGCCGCAGAGCACCGGGCTTGTGTAGGCAGCGTACAGGAGGCAAGAACAACACGGTTTGACAGTCGCTTGCCTGCTGAATTCACGGTAACAGTTGTTAGGGAGAAGTTCAGCGGCAGCTACTTGTACTGCTACCCACTGGTCCTGCAGGGCCCTGTTGGAAAAAATGCGCTTTAACTTTTGGCGCTGAGATGCAGAGAACAGGATGCTAGATGCAGCATGGAGTGCAGCGGTGAGTTTGGTGGGACTCACGTGTGGCAAGGAGAAGGTCCAGCCCAGCACAGACCTTTTCTTCTAGAGCCTTCTTCTCGGAGAACAGCTTATGGCCATTGTCAGCCGAGCTGCGAGGGCGAGCAATGCGATCATACGTCTATCTGAGAAGGAAGCCACAGTGCCGCAGTGTGTTGTGCACAATTTATATGCTTTTGAGAGAAGTGGGCACTTTTGGAATGTTTTCCTGCCTGACACTTCTCTCTGTGTGAGCTCTAGGTGCATCAACTCGGCGACACAGAAGATGTACGGAAGTGATTGCGCTGTGAGAATCAGGTTGCAGAGGGAAGAGGGAAGGTCGGCAAATGCTTTCTGACCCGGCACATCTCTCTGTCTGAGCTGCAGCTGGAGATGCGTCGCTTCTGCCAAGGACTCTGCCACCTTGAGAGAATGTGATGATGCGCTACATATAGTTGAGAAGGAAAGTGCATACCACTAGTTTGTTTCCTCTAGACGGCAAGGGGGCTGTGAAGGCCAGCACTGGCTTTTTGTTCTAGAACTTCTTCATTGGGAGCAGTTGCTGGATGGTTCAGAGGGGGTTTGGGAGCTGCGAAATCGAGAGGGTAAGGTGGTACACAGAGCTGCAGAGAAAAGGCATCTCTCCAGGGAGTTTGATGCATTTCAGAGGCTGCGAGTCACACGTTGTGCAGCCAATCGCACCGAAAAGGTTCTAAAAGAAGGAGGTCAAGCTGGAATTGCCTTTCTTTTTGTGGCCTATAAAGTGCACAGCCAATGACGAAACGATTCCTCTTCCTTCCCTGCTACATGCAGGACTACCGTCTTTCAAGTCTCCAAGAGGCAGGATGCGTAGCGGAGCTCTTCCACTGACTTCTCCCACACGAATGGGGCCGGGCCAGAAAAGCGCTTGCCTTTTTCCTGGGCACTGCCCGCGCTCATCAAAACCACCACACGATGGCGCTGTGGACTTGCAGAAGAGGTAAACCCACCTCGCCCGGCTCCAAACTACTCCAAGGGCAGACCCAGTTTGGAAACGTCCCTGCTCTCAAATCCACTGTGTCAGGACAAAAAGATTTCGCTGATCTTCCAAGTGCAAACTCTTCCTTGCATCACTCTCAAAGGGCAACACGAACTCCTTTGCCCTAACAAATCTTTTCACTCTCGCAGAGTCTGGCCACAAACTTAAAAATATCCGGCAGAAACAGAGCTCACAAAAGTGCCAGCTGAGAAAGCTCTTGCTGCCTACAACTTCAACTGCACCCATCAAACTACCAGCACACACGTTGCTATCAGCACTTTCCTTCTCAGCTCTAGGTACCGTCCTAAGCCTTCAGCCTCACAGAATCAGTATCCAAAGGCAATGGCCCCAGGGACTGCTGACACACCAAAGGTACCAGGACAAAAAGCTCAACAGCTCGGCATTTGCCTTCCCACTGACAGTTCAACAACGCCAATCCAGAGAACTACCTGTGGGGAAAAGCCTTTAAATTCACTGAGAGCACCCAATGTGCACATCCAAACTTGCTTTTTTTGCCAACGAGAGGAACTATAAGTCCAAAGAAATGGCACCCCTTCCTCCAAAATACAAAACATCAAGTAACTGATCCCATACCAAGGTGCCAGAACAGGGTAGGGTGGGGAGGCAAAGAGGGGAGTGGCCATGCAAAGTCCCCTTCAACTGTTGAGACAAGTGACCTGCTGGAACTGCTCAGTGTGGGGGATTGCGGGATGGTCAGGGGACGCAGGGCATTAAGGGGTCGGGCAGGGCATGAGGACGGCGTGGGGGTCACTGCCAGGCGATTGAGTGGGGCTGGGTTTTATGGCACGTGTTTGCCAGGGCTTGGGTTCACGGCTGAGATGAAGTGCACCATTGGCCTGTTGGGATTTTAAGCAGTGATAGCCTTGAAAAGAGACTTTCAGATTCTGCTGTCTTTTTGGGGGGCAGGGATTTTCTGCAGAGCTTGCTTCCCCCTACTTTCTTCAACACCCACTCCGGATCTGCTTTTGAGGTGGCAGTGACTGTAGGAAGGGGACACCTCCCAGCAGGACATTTCTGGGTCAGCTCTAGACAGAAATGTGAAGGGCAAACTAACTGGCACTGGGCTTTGGGCCTGGAAGCTGCCAAAGGCAGGCCCCTCAGGGAGCTGGGGGGTGGCACGGCCCTGGCTGTTTCCCAGAGAGGGCTGGCTTCACACAGGGGCTCAGTCTTCCCTGGCACAGGGAACTGCAGTGTGTGGGGAACGAATCCCTGCCGGCCTCCTGCCCCAGGGCATCCTTCTGGGAGCAGCCGTGCTCCAGGCCGTGACTGTCACCTGCACACCTAAGGACTCCGAGCGGGTGTTAGGCACCATGGCTCTGGCAGAGACAGACATGCATGCCCACAGAAGTGCCCACGGCACTGTCTGCATGCTGTCCCTGCTGCTTCCCCTCCAGCCGCCGGGGGCGGTGGGGGGAGAGGCAGGAGCTCCCAGCCACCTGCTCCTGCAGCCAGGGGCCCACTGGGACACTTCAGGGGCTCATGGAAGTCAGAGGCCATTGTGACACAGCAGGGCCGCATGGAACCCGTGGTGGGCTGTGATCCCGTGGCACCCAGGAGACCTCTTGTGATGCTGTGGAACTTAACGGATCCACTGGATCCACCGTGACACCACGGAAGCACAGGGAACCCTGGAGACCATGGGGACGCTATGGAAGCGGATGGAACCCAGACTCCCCTGTGACACATCAGAACCTCAGGGAACCCTGGAGACGGTGGTGAGATGGGACACTCCTGCTGTGCTCCAGTGTTTGTCTGCCTCTGGTGCCACTGTGCTCCTTTCTGGCTGGGAGTTTTCCGCTTTTCTAAAAAATATTTCAAAATTTCTAGATTAACTTCATCTTCCGTTTTGCCTTCTTGTTTCGACTACCCAGCTGTCAGTGTAGCTCTGAGACATGTATTTTTCTGCTAGCTGTGGGGACAATGTGTTTAACTAAAAAAGGCTGAAAAAGATATATCACGCTCCTAATGAAATGTGACCATATTCATATATTATTTCAAGTTTCCTATTGGTGTAAATTAATTGCCGCCCATGTTGACCTCATTTGGGTAGTATCTGGATTTCATGTGAAGCTACAGTAGATAGCTGACTAGCTAAAAACATTAAAATCTCACTCTTTGGTTATATGTTCAGACAAACATAAATGTTTTATTAAAAAGGAAGGTTGTAATGACAGCACAGAGAATAAAAGTAGAGAATGGTAAAGAAAATGCAGAGAATTTACACATCACAGTAACTTGATGGCGTTAGGATTTTTATATTCTTTTCCTGTATATTCTGTTTCCCATTTTCTTTAATCAAAAAAAAAAAACCCTGATGGAAATATATTCTTCAGGCAGTTAACATTATTTAATCACTCTGACAAGGCCTTTTGGTGTAACAGTAAAACTGTGTAAGATGGCTGTCTTTCAGGTATCTGTCCTGTAAGAATTCTTAAATCGGGTGAAATAAGATCTCCAAGCTATCAGGTACTAAAGGAGTTTGCTGGAATAGAAAAAAATAATGTTTTTTTAAGTAGATTTATGGCCCGTTAAAAAGACTCGCCTCGCCACTCCTCTTGCAAAGGCAGAACAATATAATTTTATGAGCTGTCTTGTTTGCAAATGCATGAATTTAATCCTTCAGTAAATGAGTTCTCAAGGAGAGGAAATTATTCCGGGAAGGACACCGAAAGGACTGCGAATGTCACATGTGAAGTTGATAAAGGGTCAAAGCAAAACATGGCTGAAAATGGTATCAAGTTTTTTTAAAATGAGAGACAACTAATGCACTGCAGTGATATTAAAATCTGCAGGAAAATTGAACGAGAGAATGTGACATTTTGCCCTACTTAGGTAAAAACCTGTTAAGCCAACTTACCTGGAAAATGGCTGCAGAATTATGAGGATGTGTCCTTGCATACCTTTCCTTAGGCTTTTCTCTAAAACATTGTGTGTGCTGGTGGAGAGATGGGCTGTGCTGTTCTCCACAGGGACACCTGTGGGACAGATCCATCCCAAAGTTTTAAGGGGGAGTGGAGCAATCTTAGAGCATTTTCACCTGTCTCCCTGTCTTGGGGATGTCTTCTCACCAAGCCCATCTCCCTGGAAGAGGGAGCTTGGCAGGACCTCACCCAGGCAGGGGGACAGGGGAGTTCAGTTCCCTGTGAACACAGGGTTTGGAGCACCCAAAGTGATCAGCTGCCCTTCTGGCCTGGGGTAGCTTAGAGTTACTGCAGCCCTTTTTCTCTGCTTCATGGAAGGGTATTTCACATTGTCATTATGTGCCTGATTGTGCAATGATGAGTGCCAAAGGTGTCTGTCCCTGCCTGGGTTGATAACCACACTGGTGCCCAAGTAGTGCCAGCTACTCCTCTATAGAAATGACATGCTCTTTTCATAGGATGGGGAGACTGTCCTAAGGGATAGACACTTCACCCTTTCTTCTTTCTCACCTTTTCTCTGCTTTTAACGTACGATGTTTACTTGATGATCATTATGTTTTTTCGTGCTAGGGATTGGAAGAGGGATTGCCACAGAAGGGCCACACTGCTAGTGAAGGTCTTGCTTAAGATCGCAGCAAGCAGTATTCCAGCGACAAACTAGAAATATCAGACAAGCAAAATTTATTCCTACAGTACCTTATTTCAAAGCTGCAGATGAAGTTACAGAACTTATTATTAAGTTACCCTCTTGTTTGAAGGCCTTAACAAGACGTTACTTTTGTTAATTTGATTTTTCTTTCCTGTCTTACAGAGTCAAATGACAGATGGGTAAGACTGAGCTGGGCTGTGAGTACCACAAGACAGTTATTTTGCAAATATGCTTGTTCAGAGGTTTCCCTCCCCACAAGAGAAAGAGATAAAGAAGCATATTTTTGATTTCTGTTGTTTTCTTGACTGGTTCAGCAGCCTGAGAAGGCAATTAGTGCTGTAAGGACACGGGCACACTGCTGCCTGTTCTGGCAACACCGCTGGGGCTGCATGTGGGTGTGATGTAGTGGAAAGGAAGGATGGGGTGTTATCAACGATTATTCACAGCAAAAAAAATGCTTGTAACTTAATAAAATCAATGCTAGATCAAAATAATTCTATTTGAACCATTCTGTTAAGTAAATTTTCTAAATTTATTCTTTAAAGCTGAGAGATTTAATCTGAAATACCCTTGAAATCCAAATATTTTATTTAAGACCAAATATTCTTTTCATTGAAACCAAAGGTATTTTTTTCTGAGACCTCATCTCTCTGGAACACAAAGAAGTATCTTTAAAATGTTCCAAAAAATCTGAATAAATTTTTTTATAATTTACCCCACACTCTTTATACATAGACCTATGTGCATCCAATATCTAATTTATAGACTATCCAAAATCGTCTCCAATCTATTTTTCCTTGAAAATTCCCCTTTTGGGGTATGTAGTTCAATGAAACTTGTGACTTCTCTTAGGTGTGTCAGAACTGACCAGGTGTTTTCTTGTCGGGGATGTCAGCTTTTATCTCCAGTATGATTGAGCAATGCTTTTCTGTAGTCCAGAACACCTACGTCTGGGTGAGGTTTTCCCCCTGGGATAAGGCTGTCACCTCTGACAAAGTAGTGTCAGTGCAAAAACATGCAGCTGTAATGCTGAAGGCTTCTACTTGCCTTTTTGCCATCCAGATGCTGAACACTCTGCACGGCTGCACCAGCTCAAGATTTCTTTCTTTTGAGCTTCTGGTTGTATTATTTTGTTAACGAGATTGCTGTGTGACTCTGGAGGATTTTGCCACTGTGTCTCTGTTTTGTACTTAAAAAAAAAAAGAAATCTCTAGTTCACCTCTTTGAAATTCTCAAAGGCTTCCAGAAAAGTGCAAAATGTTATACTGTTATAGTCCTTGGCTGTAAATTTCTTTTCTTGTTACTAGGAATTCTGCAACGTGTTAGGGCACATTGTGCTTGTGTGTGTGGCCACTTCTTGTGTCAAAGGAATATATCAAATACCCTATTTTTCAAAATATGTGTCCCGGAGCCATTATTCTGCTTCTGACCTACAGTCTGGGTACAGCTGATTTGGCTGCAGTGAAGTTTTAACTCTTTTGTTTTACAGCCCCTGGAAGAAGGCCAGGCACTGGAGAGAGCCAGCAGGAGTATGAGATACTGTCGTTCGTTGTGACAGCCTGAAAATTAATGTCATTTATTCTCAGCTTTGAGAACTGAATTCCATGGGCTGTAATTGAATCTGCTGTCAGACCCATGGGGCTCAGTTCTTCAGCTTGGATATTTCTGTCTTCACATACACGGGAGATCAAAGAAGCACTTGATCATCCGCTGTCTCTTCTGGATGGTGATAGCAAGCAGGAGAGGAAAACTAACTGATGTGAATCATTTCAACGAGGAGGGTTCATTGCAAAGGCCTGGCTCTCTCCTGTTAAATACCTGTGTAGTGATTAAATCTCTTCTGAACTCATAGGCTGTGTGTTGCTGCTCACTCTTTGATTTGCTTAGTTCTTTCGTCTCATTGTTATCACGGCTATATATAAATCCCTGAGATATTGTTGATTGGATGATGGTCCCCAAACAGTGCTGAGTGACGCAGTTCTATAGATAACTGTGGTGAGCTCCTTTAGACCACGGTAAACCTGGACCTCCTGGGCTGAACATTAAATTGCCCAAATGATAATCTGCTCTGCCCTGCTCTCTTAGTACCACTGCTGTGCACTTATTGCTTCTTTTGCTTTTCTTATGCCAAATACCCATTTTCAACAACAGTTGTTACCATAAAGAATATTCATTTGCACCAGCCACCAGCCCACTTATATAAACACAGATTTTCTTTCTTGACGTTGGTGAATTGCTCCCAAATTTTTTGGATTAGAGAGTTTCCAGTGTAATCAGTGATGGCAACATGTGTGCTGTTTGAAGGCTCGGTAGCACAAACATCCCTCTATAGGGCGATTCATTCAAGTCACAGGTTGATGTTTTTTCTTAGAAGACCTAATTTAAAATTTTTCATTCAAGGATCAGGAGAGTAATTGTGTTCTTTAAGCATGTAAAGATGTATGATTACCAATGAGCTTTCCACCTCTTTCCTGCAATAATAACACCTTCTAAATTACATTTTCCCAATTCAGTAAAGGGTATCATACACTGATCTTATCCCTAAGTTACAAAGCTCTTAAAAGCATAGAAATGCTAAAATCCCAGAGGTGCATGAAAGCCTGTTCAGCTAAGTAGCTTAAAACTGCCATGTGCTTTTCATTTTGAATATGCATTTATGCTAAAAATAATGAGATATTAATCACTGTTGCCTGTGGATACAGATATACCTTCATATTGATGTACTTTTCACATAAATTTTTATCCTAGGTGTTGAAGAGTTTCAGTTGTGGCTGTCTGACATATATTGTGCTCACCAGTCTAGAAATTACATTTCTTGGAAGAGCTCACCAGTTCCACCAGGTCCTGCTATGGGAATATCTATTAAACAAGATGGAGAAACACAGAGCAAAGGACGATATGGAAATTTTGCTTTTTATTTTCCTCTCTCATCCCTGTCAGAAAAAGAAACTTGAGGTCAGATTTGGCAAAATCTCCAAAAGACAAGAGACCAATGGAACATTTTACAGTATGTCTAATGCAGGAAGCGTGGTGGATATTAGATGCCTTATGGTGCAAAACTTCATCCTCTTCCTTCACTGTGAAGCCCAGCCTCTTGGCAGTCATGCAGCAGAAAACGTGGTGGGTGCATGGTGGTAACAAGTCCATGGATGAAATCAAAGAGTACAGGAGTCTATGCAGTGCCATCTATGGGACAGAAAAAAATGTGGCATAAGTAATGGATTTTTTTCTCAAAAGAATACAGTAATTAATAAAATAATAGCACTTGTGATGTCCCAAACTAAGCTTAAGTAGTTAAAACAGAGAAGGATGAACAAGTCATTATCATAAGGAGGCAGGGAGAAAATACAAGGCTGTTTTCACTTTGATGATGGCTCGTGCTTGTGATTGTACTCACAGGAGGGGCCAGGGGGTAACCTGGGAGGGCGAGAGTTGTATGTGCACCCCTAGAGTGTGGTTTCTCACCCCCTACAAACTCACACACAAGGTCACCACACCTTTGGTGAACTGCAAGTGGGATGTTACTACCAAAATGCTGTGTCTCCATGGCACTGGACCTCCCCAAGTGCATGGATTGGCTGTGACTAGGTGAAAGTCAGGAAACCTCTGTCTAGCTTTCAGCTTCAGCTCTCCATGAATGATGGCCTTTCGTGTAGGAAAACGGTCTCCTAGCCTGTGTGTGATGACAAATTAGACGGTATTTTTGTCCTGAGCAAGCATACGTTCTGATCATAGACTTCATGTGGAAAATGGTGAAGGAAAAATACGTTCCCAGAGTTCATTATTCTCAAGCCCTTTTCCTCTCACAGCTGCCTGCATGTTTCTGTGCTCTACAGTTGCTTTCGGGTGAGAGAACATATTAAAATGAATAGCTACAGAGCTATTTTGAAAGAAGATGCAAGCGTGCCTTTCAGCCCCCCAGTGACTAACCATTCAATGTGTGCTTCCTTAGGCCCAGGCTACTGTAGTTGCCTTTGAAGCTAGCTTGCCCTTTCATGACAAGGCATCTTCTTTTGAGATATTCTTGACATCTTTAAACCAGATAAGTTTTCAAGTCCCAGGCTGTCTTACTGGTAGTGCTGTGTCTTTCTAGCAGAATAGAAAGTATTTTCAGCTTACATTCAACAAATGTACCTCCTGTCTCATTTTACTGCCTCACAATATACCTATTTACTCTGCTTCACTCTAAATGGGGCAGTTTTAGGACAGCCCAGCCTGCAAGTCACATCCCCCACCCTGCACATAGAAGCAATGCAGGGTCACGGTGTTGAGGGTAAAATGACTCAATGGCTCCTTTTCTGGGGCTCTATCAAATGTACAACATGTCGGGCTGTATTAATGGATATAAATCTTTACTGAATCCACAAGCTCTGTGCACAACCACCAGAAGTTGAAACATCAAAACTTTGATGACTGCATCTCTTCTGGAGAATTTATCTGTTGCACCAAATGTTTCATTCCAAAGTGAAATTCTGACTTTCATTGTACTGTTAAGCACAGAAGTGTTCAGGTGAATTCACCTAAATTTGTTAGTGCTGGTGTAGATTTGAAACTACTTTTTGGCACGAGTAAAAATTTTCCTAAAAATATATACCCTCTCTATATCTCTTGATCTGCAGCACCTTCTGGTGCTTATTCACACATCTCAGTCTCTTTATTTTGTTCTTAATAAATTAATGGGCTGAATCCCCAGGCACAGCTCTGGCACATAAGCAGGGCTACCTGTATTTTGCAGAGGAACAAACTGGAAGACCAACACTTAAAATGTAGAAGCCCTGAATCGCCTTGCATACTTTTTCTTTTAACTTGATGTTTTCTTCTTACTGGTCACAACAAACAAATTAGGACAAACACCTACATACTGGTCTGAGTGTGCCCCAGTGTCACCACACTGCTTGTGGGGATTGTTGCCTCTCCCTCGCTTGACTGACATTCTGTCCCCACTTCTTGGTTCTTGATCTCTCCCTGCCTCTATCAGGGCAAAGCTCTTGAAAGTTTTTTCTTTTCTCTCCAGTATATAGCGTATTATCTCTCTTCCTCTTTATGTTAAATTTTTTTCTTTTTTTAGCTCATCCCCCAGGATTCTGTTCTCCTTGATCCAAGATAATGCTTGATTCCGGTGAAAAAAGCAAACCTCTTGTGCTGGAGGGCCTGATGAACTGCTTCAAAACCAGACTGAGCACAAACAGCCAAGCAGCACAGAGAGAGGAGGTGCAGCTGGTCTTTAGGTGCTGGTGTGTTTCACATTGCAGGTAAGGGGAAAAGGTCCATTGTGGCATTGACCACTACTCCCTTTTGCTGCCTCCTACCCATCATCCTCTCCTTAAGATTCTGCATTTCTTCCTTAACCTGTGTGTGCCTTGCCCGGTGAGTGCTGTGGAGAGGCTCGGTGCAGGCTGCAGGGAGGTGTTCTCAGCAGATCATTTCAGGCCTCTCCAAACAGTGGCTGTGCATTGCACACTTCTCTTAAAATGGCTCTGCAGAGCCTGCCCTTTGGTAATCCAGGACAAGGCAGCTCTTGCTGACTGTGGCTCATCTTTTTGGCTAGCATCCCTTTTTGCTTCCGGGAAAATGATCATTTTATGTCGGGTTCAGTAATCCTGGTATCTGCACAGTCGAGAGAAATAGCATTTTCCTGTCAGCATGAGTGTGGCTGTACAGCTCTGACAAGCCTCTCATCTGCCTTGGTGAAGAGACAGCAGGGCTGAAAATCTATGGAGTCATATATGGTGACTAAGGTCACTAGCTGGCAATGACTCAAAATCTGTTTTTCTGGCAGCCCAACTGTACGTCATGTTGTGCTCTTTCTGTTTCTTTCCTTGAAGATATACTCTACATCAGAAAAGTTAATGCCTCAAGATATTCAGGAAGGTCTGTCACTTTGACAGGACACATACATGCACTCTAGTACAGAATTCTCTGCTCACTGCCATCCCTTCTTCACTCTGCTGTGCTAGCCTATTTTCACACTGGGAAAGAGAAAATTTTATAACTTACACGATAAGCTATATTTACTAGGTTGTCTTTCTGGTAGCTATTCTTTTTCTCCACTTTCTGATCACTTACTGTCAATGTGGAGAGGGTTGTTGGGCAAAGCCACCTGAACAGGCTGTACCAAGATCTCACTGAGTGCCTGAGATGTTTCTGCCTGCCATGAAGTGGCTAATTTCTAAAATGAGGAACTTTTCCACTTTTAAAAAAATCATGTTCTGTGCTAAAGATAGTACTTAAATTGCCTCAGCTCCTATGAATCATAAAATCACAGTATCATGGAATGGTTTGGTCTGGAAGGAATCTGAAAAATCATGGAGTTCTACGCACCTGCCATGGGCAGGGCAACATTCCACAAGACCAGGCTGCTCCAAGCCCCATCCTACCTAGCCTTGAACACTTCCTTGAGCACTTGAAATTAGTCAAAAAATGTATTTCATTAGAAGAATCTGCCATTAGAGCTTTTGTAACTTTCATTTTTCTAACTTTTTTAAAAAGCTTTTTTTCTGACTTTTTTCCCCTTTGTTTTTCTTTGTCTTTCACCCCAGAAGAATTTTGGAGCAAAAAAGAATACGGTGACTGGGAGACGAAGCTCTGTCATTTCAAGATGCTTTGAAGGAAAATTACCTTGCCCAGAAGATTTGTCAATATGGTATAATATCTCTTGCTTGCCTGTAAACCCCTCTGCTGTGCAGGTGATGGCAGGGCAAAACGAGCCTTCAAGCATCGCCACCAAAGCAGGAGGCAGCACTTCCACTGTGCTGTGGAGGTACCTCATAGAAGCAGCTCATAGATAAATGAAGCAATGTGTATAGAAAAAATAGTCACTTAGATGGCTTTTCAGATTCGTGGTAGTGTAAATAATAATGATCATTAATTTGTTGTTCATAAAAACACTCAAACCCAGCCAAACGTTCATGTCTTCTATACGCAGCAATTCAGTTACTGTTTTGGTGGAATTAAATCTCTTGGTATTCCTGTGAGAAATTTTGCTCTTTACTTATTTTTTTGTTATGGACTGGGACACAGGGACATACTTGCCTGAGGGTACAAAATTAATCTATTTGAAGTTTTGTAGGAATTTTGCCACAGTTAGTAACTACAGGTTGAAAGGAGTCTCTTCATGTTGTCCTTAGATTAGGCTTCCTGCAAACAGGTGCCCACAGCGCAGCAACGTCCATTTTCTGCTAACACTGTTGCAGAGAAGGCTGCTCTGCCTATTCCAGCCAGGGAGAGATCCTTCAGAAGAAGAAACAGCTTCATGATGCCCTGCAACCACTGAACCGCTCTGGCAGCAGGGCCACCCAAATCACAGCCCCCCCTCAGAAAGCCTCCTGCCAGCGTTTTACAGCTTCACTTGTTTTTCACATTTCTTCCTTTCTCTGTTTTCCTGTACAAACTCAGGCAAGGAAGAGCTTTTCCTCGGTACAGAAGTCTGTGATCCTTCGAGCATTTTTAGGCCCACTGCTGCCACTCAAGCAGTTCATTCAGAAAGCCCTTCAGAGCAATCCTAGGCCCCGGCACATCCCTCGGTGCCTGGGGGCTTGAACCAGGCTGGGGCATAACCGTGGAAATTTTTGTATTTTCCAGCATGAAAACAAAGCTCTTCACTTGACTGAGACCTCCGGCAGTGCTGACAGCATTTCCTGGGGTGCTGCCAAGTAAAAAACGGTGGTATTTTCTCTGAAAACCCATACTGAAAGTCTCTAAGCTGTGTTTATGAAAATCTTGGACTCACTTGATTAGGAGCTTGAAGTTGGTCGGAGCCCTTGCAGCTTGCCCACTTCACCCTCATTTCTGTAGGAAACAGCAGCTGCTCTGATGAAAAAGAGTTATTTAAAAAATTGCTTGTAGCTATGGCAACCTTCATGCCATGTATTTCAATGGAAAATATAAAACAGCATCAGCTGTTTCTTAATAGGAAATTTATGAGGATTTTAGTCTTTGTGCATTTTAAAATTGAAATAGTCAAGTTTTGAAAGGGGTTATAAAAAGCTCATTAATTTCTGCATTTTTGTTGTGTGATCTGCTGCTTAGCTTTTTGTTTTGGTTTGGTTTTTTGGTTTGGTTTTGTTTGGTTTTTTTTTTTTTTTTTTAGGATTCTTTTGGTTGCTTTAACTGTTTAGAACCTAACACCTGGAGGGAGCACTTTCCAAGTACCAGCCCTTCCTTTCCTGTCTGTGCCTGCCTCCCACTTTATCTAGCAGACCCTAGTTTTTTACTGGAGGGACAGGGCAACCAGTTGTGCTGGCACAAGGCTGGAGAAGTGCCAGCTATCTCAGACTTTGCCTTCCTGCAGTAAATAATTCACAGGGTTAATTTAGCTCTTTGCTCATTAATTGCTTGTTGTTTGTTTGCTCCGACAGAAACAAATGTGCTTGTATTTGGGTTATTTTGTACCTCCATATTACCATATTCTTTCTCAAAGGCACAAACATTCACAGGGTATTCAATTTGCCTAAGAACAGCCCCAGTAGTATTTAATCTCCCAGACAATGCACATTAGAAGAGTAAAATTTGCAAATCTACTATTTTTCTTTTGTTTTCTTCCCTCTTTCTTTCCTCTCAGCATTCATACTTTCAAAATCATGACGATAAAATTAAGGAAGCCTTACTGAAACAAACAGCCGGCTGCCCTAAACGTCTGGAGCCATGCTGGTAACTTCTGGTGCCTCCAAAGTGTGGATTAGGTCTAATTAATACTGTTTCTTGATCAGTGGCATTGACACAAACCCATCAAAGGGATTTATGTAAATATAGCTGTAAGAGCAAGGGATTTTTTCTAGGCAAATCCCAGTATGGCAGCAGTGAGGTTTCCTCCTAGTGATGGGATATTTGTCTGCTCTAGGCAACTTGACTGCCCCATCACTCTTGTGGGGTGTTTTTGTTTTTCCTTTTTCCTGGGCTGGTCTGAAGGTACTGGTTTGCACTGGAACATGTCTAAGATGTGGGTAGGCATGTTCCTCAGGTGCCTATACAAATTTGTATAACTGAGCATTAGAAGCTTTTCTCTGATTACTCATGACCCACGTGTTGAAATGGATTTTTTTGAAAAAGCCCCACAGTAGGTTATAATGAGGAGGTGTTTACAAGGTATTCAAAGAGGATGTTTGTGTTTCTTTATTCCAATCTGTAAAAAAAATTGAATTGATCTCCTATCTCTCAATATATCAGAGGAAACAGGAAAAAGGTGTGAAATATTCAACACCTTGTTGCCCTCCTATTCTGTGTTTTGCAGGACTGACATTGTCTCCACTCTCGTCTGGGTACAATGGACTTTCAGTGTTGGATCCATCTGCCTTGTCTATTGCTGTAATCAGATGGCACCTTACCGGTACAGAGAAGCATATCTACCTGTTAGACAGGGCTCAAGAAGGGGAATTCCACTTCTGCGAAGAAGAGTAAATGAAATTATGGAATTTTGCAGTCCATTGACTGCACTAAACCAACTACACTTTATTTAGAGTTGTGAAGCTCCAATGGAGCTTGGAAAAAGTTGCCAAAAGGGCTGGAATTCTCTATTGAAGTGGGAAGTTTCTGACACAATAAGAAATTAGAAGGATCAAAGAAAATAAGGCTGTGTGGGGTCTTAAGGAGCCCTCTAGTCTAGCCCATGTAATATGCTTAAAGGCATGGAGATACAGGTCTTGGGTTCAGGGCTGGATCTGCGCTTGAGCAGATTTATGTTGTAAAATTTCCCTATCTTAGAGCAGCCACACATAAAAGGATTTGTTGCATTCTTCTGCCATGAAGGTGAAAGTTTAGGAGTGCTGAGAGCTGAGGGCACCGAGTGCCAGTGCGAGCCTTTATAAGCCAGCACAGCATGAAAGAGGCTGGAAGCACAGGGCTGTAGAGACATCATCCAGTAATATCTGCCTCCCTTTGACCGGAATTTATGCGTAGAAAAACTTTGTTAGTCCCGAGATTTAAGTTCTTCTGCCTTTTTTTGGGAAGTGTCATGTGCACCATGTAGACACCCAAGGCTTTACTGTGCTGCCATCCATGTGCTAATGAGTATGGCAGGGTCAGTGCCAAACTGTGGACTAAAATAGCATTAGTACCATCTACTTTGGGACTTTGTGCAGAGGCAGTCAGACCATGAGCCAAAGCCTACGACTTAAGAAGAAATGTTACCTACAGTTTGCATAGAGGCAGCCAAGGAACTGTGTAGGAAGCTCTAGCACACCTAGTTTTGATTTTCTCTTTTGCTTTGGTTTGGAAGTCAAATTGGCTTCTTTCAGTAGTGCAACAAATTGAACACCATTAGCAGGCCAAAGATGGGGAAAGATTTGGGTTAATTTGCTTCAGGAGAATTTGTGCCCTATAGAAATTAACTTGCAGATGGCACTAGACCTTGGCTAAGGTTTCATTTCACTTGGAATTTTCTCAGTCACTTTTTAAGACAAGAATTTAGGATAAGAGATATCTTTATCTTTTTTTTTGAAAAAGCCCCACAGTAGGTTATAATGAGGAGGTGTTTACAAGGTATTCAAAGAGGATGTTTGTGTTTCTTTATTCCAATCTGTAAAAAAAATTGACTTGATCTCCTATCTCTCAATATATCAGAGAGGAAACAAGCAAAGGGTGTGAATTTAGCTACACAATTATAATGGAAGAAAAATGCAGTTAGGAAAAGAACCAGCAGCGTTTGGTTTGTTCTACATTTTCCCACTGAAAAAAAATTAAATGTTTGAAGCGCCACTACTCTCCATCAGTTCATAGGTTCTCTCCAGGAGAGGTAAATCTGGTGCAGTGATGACTTTGAAATCTGTACATTTCTTAGTGAGTGTTTAAGTTTCACTACTCCTTCCTAGTTAGACATCTGAGAAGATCTGGCCTTTCTACTGTATGTCTTTACTTCCCTTCAGTGATTTTTCCCTTATTGTAGAAGGTCACATCCACAGGGAAAAGGAAAAACCTCACCAGTTCTCTGAAATTCTGCTAAATAAAACCAGCTCATATAAACTCAGTTTGAGGTCCAAGAAATCTTGAAATAAAGCCAAGTTCTCTGATGCATATGCTTCAAATTTGGCTGAGAGTGTGTGAAAGCGGGCATATTTACTTGAGCAAAACAAATATTTATAGGAGCCCCAGTAGCTCTGTGTGTTGCCGTCTGGCTGTGCCTCTGCAGATGTTCCGCAGCTTCCTGGCGTGCGGAGGAGCAGGCAGAGCCAGCCAGGCTGTGAGCCATCTCAGGAATGTGGGGTTTTAGGGGATTTCCCCCCATTCCCCGGAATAGAAGGAACGGTGTGAGGCTCCCTTTGCCCACGAGAGGGCAGGAGCATTGCGGCAAAGCCCTCTCGGGGACCGTCATCCCTCTGCAGCTGGGAAAAGGATCAGCGGAGATGCGCTCCCAGTTTCCCAAACTATCAGCCTCCTGCTCTTAACAGAAGAAGGGAAAGCGGTCCACGGGGGAGGGTAGGCCTTGAGTGGGACAGGTTGCTAAGGGTTAGCTGAGCTTTCTGGGGAGGGGGAAACAAAGAATGAATCTTTGCCAGTAATTCTAACAGTAGAAATTGTGAGGGAGGTGTGGCATCTTCAGTAGCCTGTATTGGCATTGGTGCTGTTTAACAACTTTGTTACGAACACGGACATGGGGATCGAGGGCACCCTCGGCAAGTCTGGGCTGTATGGAGCTGTTCACACAGTAGAGGGAAGGGATGCCATCCCAGAGGAACCTGCACAGGCTGGAGCGGTGGGCCCATGAGAATATCATGGACTTCACCAAGGCCAAGTAGAAGGTCCTGCATGTTGGTTATGGCAATCCCAAGCACAAGCACAGGCTGGGTGCAAGGTGGATTGAGAGCTGAGATGAAGGATTTGGGAGTATAATTTGACAATCTTAACTTGACCCAGCAATGTTCGCTTAGACCCCAAAAAGCCATAAGTGTCCTGAGTTGCATCACTAGCACAGTGGCCAGCAGATGGGGGGGGATTCTGTCCCTCTGCTTTACTTTTGAAACACACTACCTGGCATGCTATATCCAGCTCTGGGGTCCCCAGCGTAAGAGGGACATGGACTGACTGGGTTCAGAGGAGGATATAAAGACGATACGAGGCCTGGAAAACCTCTGCTATGGAAACAGGTTGGGAGAGCTGGGGATTTTTAACCTGGAGGAGAGAAGGCTTCAGGGAGACCTTAGAGCAGTTTTCAGTACCTAAAAGGGCTCCAAGAGTGTTGGAGAAGGACTTTGGAAAAGCGCATAGAGTAATACAAAAAGGAGAATGGCTTTAATCAGAAAGAGAATACGTTTAGATTAGGTTGTTGTGGTGCGCGTTCTCCCTCATTTTTGGTTTGTTCCAGTTTATTATGTTATCAATTGGTTTGTTATCCCCTTTCTCCTTTAAGTATTGCATATGCCCTGCTTTAGTATTGTATCTGCCCTGCTTTAGTTGTCAATCTTTGTTGTACACCACCCTTTTCTCCTCCCCTTTCTGGAAAGTTCCTCTCCCCTTGGTACCTCATTGGTTCCTTTGAATTTCTCCCCACCTTAGGTTTACCTTATTGGTTGTTTGTATGTGACCCCGCCTGTAACTCCTCCCTTTCTCCTTCCCTATTGGCCCTGAGATTGTTACCGCCCCTGGTTCAACCCTCCCGAAAAGGGCTGAGAAATCCCTTTCCCGGGCTCTTGGTCCCTGGTACCCCTGAGGAGAATAAACTTTCTTGGACACCATACCGAGGCCCCCTCCTTGCCTCCGCTGTCGCACGCAGACCATCTTGCGGCTAGAGAGCTCCTCCCTGCACGGCAGGGACTGGCCTGTCTTGCAGCCTGCAGGAGCTTTGCCTGCCACGGCAGGACCTGGTGCGCCTGGGTCTCGGGACGGCCACTAACCCGTTGCTGTGGGTGAACGGGCCACCTAGCAGCNGCAAAAGCTGGTGCCCAATGTGGGGCCCCTCTTTTGATAAGAGGGGACACGAAGTGGATGTCCTCGGTGTCTTTTGAGGACCCGGGAGTTAGTCTCTTGGGTGTCTGCTGCCCCTGGGTGTAGCTCACCCCTTTCTGGTTGGTGGGGCTCCCAGGGGAGACCGGAAACCCTCCAAGAAGCAGAGGGATGGTCTCAAGTGGAGGACCTTGCCTACAGCTTTGAGTTCCAGGGTCAGCCACTTGTTTTTGGTAAGTAAGTCCCCTGACTCTCTGAGCAATTCTCCCCAAAACCTCCCCGCTCTTCCAGACACCCATTTTATTCCCGAGGCAGAGAAACTGCCACTTTAACTTTCGAGGCAGAAAAACTGTCACTTTAACTTCCAAAGCAGAAAAACTGCCGTTTTAACTTTAGGGACACAAAAGCTGCCACTTTCTAGTGGTGTCTGGAGTTTATAGGGTCGAGGGAGGGGAATGCTCCTTTCTTTAGTGGGGATGTTATTTTAGCTGATCCCTGGGCCCTTTTCTTTTGCTGTAGGTGAGGGTGGAGTCGGTGCTGCAGCCATTTGTTTTTTGATTTAACTGCACACCAGAAGGGGGTTGCTCTCCAAGTTGTGGGTGCCCTTGTTTGGGGAAAATTTTATTTTGTTGGGTCCTCCTCCTCGTTGTTCTTTTGCTCCCGCGGGCCTCAGAGGAAAAAACATTGCCACCTGTCCTGCCAGCAAGGGAGAGAGCGCGCGCCAGCTGTCTGGCCCGCCTCCCCAGCAGTGGCAATCCTCTCTGTGCCACGCCGCTTTGTTGAGCGCGCTCTGTTGTAAGAGCTGCACTCCAGAGCCAGACACCTGCCCCGGGAGACTCCTCCTTGTGCCTTATTTCCAGGACTCGACTTTTAGGTGAGCAATTTTGTATTTTTCTCTTTTGCTTTGGGGCTTCCTTTTGTTCCCCAAGCGTCTTTGCATGGTCTCGAGTCCCTGGGCCATTCTTTATTAAGTTCTGCCTTTTAACATAGGGTGGGGGTAGAATAAGGGCGCTGAGTTTTCTTTCTTTTCACTGCTTTTGCTAGGTTGCTATTTTGTAAGCCGCTCCCCATAGGCAACCAGCTCTCAGCGTCCGAACGAGGAGTTCTTTTTTTCCAAGTTGTGGGTTCCCTTGAG
>VZTI01003598.1:6155-17398 GCA_013397865.1 Struthidea cinerea
GTGACAGGGAGCTGTGGCACTGGGAGCAGGGTGACAGGGAGCTGTGGCACTGCCAGGGGCACCGGGAGCAGTCAGGGTGACAGGGAGCTGTGGCGCTGGGAGCAGTCAGGGTGACAGGGAGCTGTGGCACTGGGAGCAGGGTGACAGGGAGCTGTGGCACTGCCAGGGGCACCGGGAGCAGTCAGGGTGACAGGGAGCTGTGGCGCTGGGAGCAGTCAGGGTGACAGGGAGCTGTGGCACTGCCAGGGACACCGGGAGCAGGGTGACAGGGAGCTGTGGCGCTGCCAGGGCCACACTGCAGTGTCCCAGCAGCAGGGTCAGTACAGCCCCAATACAGATAATCAATAGATCAATATATCAATGTATCACCACAATATCCATGTACAGCACAGACACAGCACCCCAAACCCCCTGCTCTGCCAGGAATGCAAAGTGGAGCTGGTCCCAACTCAAAATCCCGCTGGATTTCCCCGGGCCGTAGGGAAGCTGCTGGATAAAATGCCTCTGGAAGCGTTTCCTGCACATATGAATCGATTCGGGTTGATAGGGGGAGACAGAATCAGGAAACAAACCCGCCTGAGCGCTCTCGGCAGCTCTGCCACTGAACACAGAACCACATTCCAAGGAAACCCAGCCCTGGTCTGGGCTGCCAGCACGAAGGAGGCAGCTCCAGGAGGGAAAGGAATCCAGCACCGATCCCTTTCCCCCACAACTGGTGCCCGCTGGGGCTTCCCAGGGGTGCACAGCTGCCCTCCCTGGCAGGGGCATCCTGCTCCAACACCTGAATGCGGGAGTTTGCTATGAAAACATCTCAGGAGAGAGGGGGAATTGTGTCCCTGAGGAAGCAGTGAGAAGGCAGCAAAGTTCCTGAGTCAGTTCAGGGGGAAATCCCCGAGTTTCTGTTACATTCCCCCTCGAAGCAGAAACCACTGCTGGTCTGTCCCAAGCTGGGAAGCAGCTCCTGCTTCCAGAGGCTCCCACATCCCCCTGCAGCCGATCCCGCTGTGCCGGACAAACTGCCTGTTATCCTGGAGACACCAAAACAACACCTCCAGAGCGCTCAGGAAAAGCTGCTGCCAGTTCTGCAGCTCGCCAAGAGCTCCGGGGGATCCCACAGAGGCCAAGGAATAACGAGGAGCAGGGAAATCCCAGCTGTGCTCCTTCCACGGGCCGTATCCCTGTGCCAGCTGCCCGTGGAGAGGGACTGCAGCCCAGCACGGGCACACCAGAGGATCCTGGACACGGAGGATCTGCTCCAGGACCATCCCAGGCCATCCAGGAGGTGGGGGAGGGATAAAAGCAGCTCCTTGTTCCCCGTCTCCATCTGATTTTCCCTCCAAGGGTATTTAAGCAGCAGCACAGAAGAGCAAAGAAAAAGGAAAAATCCCAAACAGCTCTGCCAGTTTCATGGAAACAGGGAATATCCTGAGCTGGAAGGGATCCACAAGGATCCCACAAGGATCATCCAAGTCCAGCTCCTGGCCCTGCACAGACAGCCCAAGAATCCCAGCAGGAGTTTATTGCAGTAGCACATCAGCTGCTTCCCCTCCTCCATCCCTTCCCACCTGCTCCATCCCAAATCCCAGCGAGGGACTGGGAGTGCCCTGGAGGGTCACACATTCCCTGTGCCTGGCTGAAGCTCACCTAGGACAGCGTTCATGGAGTCAGGGATCATCCAGTGCCACCCCTGCCATGGCAGGGACACCTCCCACCATCCCAGGCTGCTCCCAGCCCCAATGTCCAGCCTGGCCTTGGGCACTGCCAGGGATCCAGGGGCAGCCACAGCTGCTCTGGGCACCCTGTGCCAGGGCCTGCCCACCCTCCCAGGGAACAATTCCTTCCCAGTATCCCACCCATTCCTGCCCTTGGACGCTGGGAAGTCGAGCTGGGTTCATCCCTTCCCAAGGAAGGGCACCAAGGGGAGCTGGACTGCTCAGTGACCCCGGGACAGCCGCGGGGCTCCAGCTCTGGAGCCGTTCTGTGTCCTGGGAAGGGCAACACCAGCTCAGGGCAGAGCTGATCCTCCCTCAAGGGCCCTTCTTCAGACAGTTCCAAGACCTCCACAAACCTTCCCATTCCCTTTCAGGACCACGTTTACTCCTGTTTATCCCGCGGGAGGAGTTCCATGGATTACCCGCACCAGCAGTGCTGCTCCACTTTCTCCTCTCCCGAACACCTCCTCCAGCTCCATCTGACATTTGCAGCTCTGCTGTGGAGCCGACAGCAAACAACTGCTCCGTGCTCTCCTTCTCCACACCCTTCTCCCACTCCGGAGCCTCGGATTCGCCGCATCCTGGGCTGTGCTCGGGCTGGAAGCCTCTGCTGAGCTGTCACACAACTTCTCGTCACCCGTCCCTCCAACGTGGCCCTTCCAGGCACTGCTGGCCCCTCCGTGGCCACCAGAAACGCTGAGCTGCCACTAAACCCCACGAGAACACTAAACCCCACGAGAACCTCTCCCTGCTGCTGAGCCGTTGGCAGGAGAAGAAAACAAAGAGACCTCCAGGCCCCCAAACCGATCCCGGAAACGTCCGAGGTGGAAATCCCACACTGCAGTGTTGGAACAGGAGCTTCCCCAGCTCGCCAGGAGCAGGTCCCACGGGCCAGGAGCGGGGCCACATCCCCACGTCCAGCCCCCATCAGGGACAGCTTTAGTGGGACAGGCCGGGATCTCCGTTCCATAGGAGCCACCATCAGTCTCCAGTGACCTCATCATCCCAGTATCCCTGCTCCGGTGCTCATGGATCCCAGGGGGTGGGAAGGGCTCTGACCTCCCCTCCATGGCCAGCCCAGGCCCGGGGGGACATGGTCCAGATGCCAAAGCTGCCCCACAGCCTGGCCAGGAGCTCCATCCCGGCCACCCCAGCGGGAGCCATTCCCACCAAGCTCCCCTGGAGGTGGAAGCAGTAGCTCGGGCACCTCCAACACCTCCCCCTCAGGCACCCCAGCTCTCAGGTCAGCTGGGCAGGGCTGGACTGGCCATTCCCAGAGGGGCCCCATCCCAGAAACACGGAGAGAAGCTGGAAGTGGCAGGATCTGCCTCCTTCCCTCCTCACCCTCCCTGTTCTCACGGAAAAGCTGCAGCAACGCTCACACCTAATCCCAGAAATGGCTGCACAGGGGCCCAGCTGCAGGGCCAGGGCAGTCCTGTCCCTCTGGAAAGGCCTCATTCCCTGATTCCTGGCAGGTAATTCCTTTGGAAAGGCCTCATTCCCAGATTCCTGTCAGCTGTATCCCTTTGGAAATCCCTCATTCCCTGATTCCTGTCAGCTGTATCCCTTTGGAAAGGCCTCATTCCCAGATTCCTGTCAGCTGTATCCCTTTGGAAATCCCTCATTCCCTGATTCCTGTCAGCTGTATCCCTTTGGAAAGGCCTCATTCCCAGATTCCTGGCAGCTGTATCCCTTTGGAAAGGCCTCATTCCCAGATTCCTGGCAGCTCCCAGGCCCGGAGCTCTCCCACACCACACCTGTGTGAGCCCTTGCTCTGGGATAAGATTTTGCTGCTCCTGTCGTCTAAAAATACCTCGGGAGAATTCGCTCCGGCCCAAACGGCTCCGCTTGAAAGGGTTTGGAACATCAAACGTCTGCTGGGAATTCAGAGGGGGCTTGGCTTGGTTTGCTGCCCTTTCCCCAACTTCAAAGGGCTCCAGAGCCCCGAGCTCGGCTTCGCTGAAACCCCCGCTTTCGCCAAAAACTGAGATAAAACTGCGCTAACGCCTCCGTCCATCCCTTCCCCACTTCCTCCAGGACCTCCTGCATGGTCAGGTTACAGTCTCCTGTTGGTTTTCCTGGGTTTTCCTGGGCTGGGCTCCCACTGGGAGCAGCTGGATGGGCACAGAGTCCCTGCCTTGAGGAGCAGTGGGAGGAGAAGGCAACTGGGACCAGTCTAAAGCCCACAGAGAGTTCTGGGCCTCCCTAAGCCCCGCACTGAGGGTTGAACTCTTCCCAAGGCCTTGCACGTGGCACCCACACCTGGGGGATGTTACTGGGAAGCTGTGGCTGCCCCTGGATCCCTGGAAGTGTCCCAGGCCAGGCTGGACACTGGGGCTGGGAGCAGCCTGGGACAGTGGGAGGTGTCCCTGCCATGGCAGGGGTGGCACTGGGTGGGCTTGAAGGTCCTTCCCAACCCAAACCAGTCTGGGATTCTGAGATTCCCTAAATCCTTCTGCCAAAGGAAGGAGGAGGCCCAGGTGCCTCTCCAGGAACCAGGATTTGCTCTTCCCCAGCGGTTTGGAGATGACCTGCGCTCAGTTTAGAAGCAAAGGAATATTTTACTTCCTCTCCTAGAGCTTGGATTCCCCTGGAGCCCTCAGGTGCTCCCATCTCAGCCCTGTGGGGAGAAAAGCCTGACTGGTGCAGCTCAGCACAGCTGAGGGTGAGCACAGGGATCCAGGAGCCCAATCCTCCATCGCCAGGCGTGGATCCTGACCCATCCTCAGCTCCAGGCTGGGACTGGGAAGGACACAGAGCCCAGAGCCGGGAGTTACAGCAGCAGCTTCTCCCGGTGGGCAGAGCTGCTGGGGAGGGGTGCAGGGAAACAAACTCTGGAAAACTGGGATAATGCTGGACATGGACAGGGCTTAGACAGCTCATGGGTGTTCCCAGCGGGGTTGGACAGGGCTGGGAGCAGCCTGGGACAGTGGAAGGAGTCCCTGCCCATGGCAGGGGTGGCACTGGGTGAGTTTCAAAGTCCTTCCAACCCAAAGCATCCTGGAATGCTGTGATCTCTGTGACAAGGGCCCGTGTCCCACCCTGGGGTGTCCCAGAGCCCCTCAGGGCAGCCAGGGCCTGGTGGGACAGTTTTCCACCTGGGAATCCCAGACTTTGCTGGGCCAGAGCCAAGTGAACCAATCTGGTTCCCCTTTGTGCCATTTTAGCATTGAACTCTGCTGGCTCATTTGGGCAAATGCAGCCCCTTGGGGAGGTTGTTATTCCAGCCACGCCGCTCGGAGGAGGCTCCCACGGAACCACAGGGACCTCCTGGTGCCCGGGGATGGCAGAGCCGGGAGCACGAAGTGCCACACTGCTCACACTTCATTGGGAAGCTTTATAAATTAACTGGAGTACAAAGTCAGGTCTAATTGATGTTTGTATTGATTGAACTGCTCCAAGTCTTAATTTTGGTTGTAAAACTTCCTTTAAAACAGAGCCATTTATAATTAAGACAGGATCCGTAATTAATGGAGTTTTATACTCATAAAACTGCCTCTCTCATCAGTCTAAATTAAACTCCACATGAAAGTTGGAGCAAATTAAATACAGTAGATGCCAAAACTACTTTCTCTGCACTCTTTGCTATTCTTATTAATGTCAAAACAGAAGTGATGTGAAGTTGCGGAAAAGCGTTGGGAATGCCTGTTTGGGGAGGAGGCAGCAGGGGAGGGCACCATGGACTGTGCCCACCCTGTGCAGGGTGAGCACAGAGACATCCCCACCACCCTCCACACGAGCCAGGAGCCACTTCCCACATCCCAGCTGGAAAATTCAAATTTTCATACTAAAAAAATTAATTCCTTGCCCCTCTTGCACCGTTCTAACAAACACAAACCTCCCTGGAAAAATGTTTTGTTCCACCAGGGTCACACGAGGTTCCCATGCCCAGGGGGGGCTGGCAGGGGTTCCCTTCACGTGCCAGGGGTTATTTAAAACAAAGGTTCGTTAAAACAAGGGTTAATTACAACAAGGGTTAATTAAACCAAGGGTGAGGCTGGGCCTGGCCATGCCCCCAAATGCCCATGAAGGAAACTCCCAGCTCTGGTAACCGTGCTTGACCAAATGACCCTTTCCAGCCTGATCCATCGGAAATCTTTACAGCCATCAACCACAATATTTACACAGCCCAGACAATTCCGCGCTCGTGGCAGGAAAATAAATCACCGTGGACATATGTACAGAGCTAGAAGTTCCCCGATAAATCTGTTTGCCATGTCTGCCTCTTCCACATCTAGGTAATTAGCAATTCCCTGCTTTAAATGCTCCCATTTAATTGGGGTTGTTGCTGTTTTCAGTGGAATAGCATTTCCTCTCCCCAAAAGGGCCACTGCTATTTTTGGATCACGGGTTTTTTCTGGCTGCCACATTCTGCTCTCCCCACTCAAATCAAAAAAGTCACTGCAACCCTCAGCAAGTATTTATGGCTTGAAGATTCCTACACACATCCCCGAGCTGACACCCAGAAAGCTCCTCACAGCTGTCCACAGTTACCCAGGGTTATCCCACACAAATCCAAACTCCAGCAGGAGCCCGGGCTCCCCAAAAGCTGCTCTAAGAGCTGCTCAGGCACTGGTTGTGCCCAGCATCATCCTCTGGGGTCGCCACAGACAGCAGCAATCAGGGGTTAGGGAGGTCTCCAGGAGCTCTCTGGATGAGGGAGGCTGTGGCCACGCCAGGGTTTGTCCCTTCCCTGGGGAGAGGGATCATTCCAGCTGCTCCTGCTCCCACCGAGGCCACCGCAAGCCATCAGCCAAGGCAGAGCTGGGGCCGCCGGAGGTGGAGGAGGTGCCTCCCCCAAAGGCTGGGAGGGAAATGCCCAAGCAGCGCCAGACCCCTTTGTTTGGTCTGGTTTAGAGCCAAACCGGACGGGTCCGGGGCCCTCCTGCCTCAGAGCCTTCCTTTTCAGCCCATCCTGTTAATTTGTGCTGCTCTCATCCCCTCGAAGCCCCGGGAGCCTCAGGAGCAGGACCTGCGAGAGGTGATGGCAATGCAGAGAGTTGGTTATTAACGAGGCACATAAATTACCATGCTGGTAATTAATTACCCAGGGGAGCGAGGTTCAAAAGAGCCTCTCTCTGTTGCACCTCTGGTTCCCAGCCCAGCCCAGCCCTCTCCCGCAGCCAGGCTCACTCAGGAGCGTGACAAACGGGGATGGGACTGGGTCTGCGCCTCCAGGAGCTGCGATCTCAGCCAGCAGATAAAGGATGGCAGAATGAGCTGTGCTCGTGGGCAGCTGCACCCCAGAAATCCCCCCAGGACGGGGTGTGACATCCCATCTTCCAGCACTCCGGGACTGACACTCAGGAGGGTGAAACTTGCTCTAGGAGCTGATCCCTGAAAGGTTTAGGAGAAAGAGAAATGGGCTCTGAGGACATCACCAGTGACCTGATTCCTTCAGTGACAGCCCAGCTCCATCGATGGGAATTTTCCTGCCTCTGTCACTGGGATCAGAATCTCACATCCGTAAAATCAGCACGTTTTCCTTGGGAGACAGCAAGTCCCTTCCCAAGCTCAGCTCTTCCGCTGGCTGAGCAAAGACACCAACCCTGCTCCTCCTGAGAAACATTCCGTGGGCATTCTCCACGCACAGGAAATCCAGGGATGTGCCATGGTTGGCTTTAAACACTGCTGGGATGGAGACACAGGCACTCTCACCGAGCCATCAGGAGAGCTTTCTATCTGCCAGGAATCCATGCTGTGATTCCAGCCCCGAATTTCTGGGTGGGAAGGTGAAATAATCACACAAAACACCTGAAGCGGCAGCTTCAGGTCTGTTACTGCAGATAAACCTCAGCAGAGACATCCCCAGAGCACGAGCAGCCAGCATTCCCCCACAGCAAACCCACAGCAAGGCACACGAGGCGTCCCTCGGGCTCGGGTGGCACCCAGGTGGCACCCAGCCAAGAGCCCTGGCCTGCTGCACTCTGACAGGGGACAATAAACCGAACCCTTCAGTCACTTCAAACCTCCTCTCCAAAGCCCCAAGAGCCGCTGAGCAGCAGCTCCTGAAGTGTGAGCTGCTCGTCTGATCCCGTCTCCTTCTGGCAGGCCTGAAGGGACCCCTCAGCCTTACTCCTGTTGAGTAAGGAGCTGCAGAAATCAAAGCCCATCTCCCGATCCAAGGAGGAGAAAAAGCAGACTGGAAGCGCCAGACCCAGTGCAGGGCAGCAGGGAAAGCTGAGGGGAAGCCAGACCCCCCTCCAGAGCCCTGTATTTAACCAGACCCTTTATTTGCTTTGCTCCCATTTCCCCAGCTCACAGATTCCAGTCTTTTCTTGTGAAAAATGAGAGCCAGACAAAAGGGAGGATGGGGAATCCAGCAGAGGAAACCTGTGGAGAAACGAGCCTGGAAGGCCGCTGGAATGAGCCCTGAAGAAGCCATCAGCTCCTAAGCCCCTTCCCAGAATGGGGTGGGAAATGTCCCTCCTGCATCCCAGCCAACCCAAACCCTGGAGAATTTTCCTGCTGGGCTGGAATGGCCATTCCTGGCCTTTGCCAAAACCCGGGCTCTGCTCCTGGGACTCCTCAGTGCAGAAATTAAAGCAGGGCAGGACCCTGAGGGCACAGGGGCGGCTCAGGTGTGACCCCACTCCTGGGGCTCCTCTGCCGGGATGGGAGCGATGCCTCCTGCACATCCCTGCCCGAATCCTGGCCCTGCTCCCGTGCCTTTGGCTTGGCTGGAGAAGAACCATCCCAAGGCAATCTGTCTCCTGCAGAGCTTTCCCCAAAGCGGGCCCAGCCTCTCCAAGACACCTCATCAGCTCCTGCCCCCACCCCGTGTCCGGGCTGGAAGGAAACGTTTGGATTTGATCTTTCTGTGGAAGCTGGGACCTGGCCAGCCAAAATCTGCACACGTGCCACACCTTCAGAGCAGAGCTGAGTGAAAAAGCTCACACTCAAAATGAAACACTTTGTTGTGGAGCAGATGAGAATTCCCACCCTCACCCCCCCCAGCTTCCAGTTCACGTCAGAAAAATGCAAAGATTCAAATCTGCCGATTTGGGTCAGATTCCAATGGATCCCCCTACTTTTTTCTATATATTTTTTCATTTTTAAGCTCCAATAAACAGAGAAACGCGAGCTGCGCTGGGAGGCAGTGCCTGTCGTGGGCTCTAAACTCTCTCTGCAGCCCCTGAGGCACAGGTTTGTACAAGCAGGGACGTTGTCCCTCCTGGTGCTTTAGAGAGGGAACCTCGGCCCAGCTCACGTCCACTTCCCCCGGGGAGAAAAGCAGGACAGAGCATCCAACTCTCTCTCTATTTTCTCGTTTTCCCTCCTGCATCGCTGGAATCAAATTTACAAAGCAGTGACAAGCTCCATTTAGCGCTCGTGCTGGGCGTTCCAGCCCTCACAGCTCCCCGTTCCAAAGGCAGGAATTGCCGCGTCCCCCTCAGCACAGCCCCCTCCGATGTGCAAACGGGAGGAACTGCTGAGGACGAAGCTGCTCCGAGCCTCTTGTGCCTCCGGGAAGCAGCAGCAACTCCCAAGGGCTCCGCAGCCCCGTCCCTGCCCTCCCCACCCGGAGCTGCTCGCAGCCGCACGCCCTGGGTCAGACTGCGTGCGAAGGAAAGTGGTGAGATTTGTGTTTCCTCGCAAATTAAACAGGAATTGCCCAAAAGAATAATCCTAAAACACAAAATACTGCCTCATCCCAGATGCTCCTAATAGGCTTGTGTTCTAATGGCTCATTTAGAGAGACTTTTCCTGAACGGCAGCCTAATGATGCGCATTCAGGGCCACGAGCCACAAACATCATTCACTACCAAAGCTTGGGGCTTTTCTTTCTTTTGTCGGTTTTTTCCCCCCCGGAATTGTCATCAAAATAAAGGAAACATTTTCAGAAAGCCTCTGTGCTGTTCTGCACTACTAAAGACTGGAAATTCCAAATGCCAGTGTTTCTGGGAGCTCTTTTTCTGGCTCTTACTCGGCTCGTGCTGTCTGTGACCCCTCAGCTGCAGGCAGGACACGGGCTGGGACTGAGCAACTCCCTGCTTGTCCAGCCCATCCCAGTTCCAGGCAGGTTTGGATCCCAGCTGCTTTCCCCACGGGCGAGTGGTGCCAGGACTCTGCAGACCTGGGCACTGAGGTCCGTGATCTCCTGTCCTGTCACTTTGAGTGCTGCTTCATGTGATGCTCGCGTGGGTCCTGCTCTTGTCCCAGCACCGCCACCGTCCCTCCCTTTTGTCCCTCTCAGCCGGATCCAGGCCACGGGAGCCCTTCAGAGTGGGGGTGAACAGGAGACCAAGGCAGACAGAGAGGTCCTGGCTCAGCTCATCCCCCAAACCCACCTGGTGCGAGGCCCAGGGTGCCCCAGAGAGCCCCTGGCCGAGCCCTGCCCGCCCGGCACCACCCAGCGAGGAGGGAGGGCAGGACTTGGGCTGAGCTCAGCCTGCCAAAGCCACGGCTCAGTTTTAACTCATTTCATTTGGAGAGCGAACAACCTTGAGCCAGGCTGGCACCAGCCCTGCGAGCTGCAGTGCTCTCGCCCTGCAGTGGCTGTGCTGGCACCGGGGGCTCCCCGAGCGTTCCAGAACTGCAGCTCCTGCCTGGGCCCGGGAGCTCTGCTGCTCTCCCTGAGCTCCCGGACACTCCCTGTGCTGCTGGACACTCCCTGTGCCCCTGGACATTCCCTGTGCTCCCGGACATTCCCTGTGCTCCCAGACATTGCCTGAGCTCCCGGACACTCCCTGTGCTGCTGGACACTCCCTGTGCCCCTGGACATTCCCTGTGCTCCCGGACATTCCCTGTGCTCCCAGACATTGCCTGAGCTCCCGGACACTCCCTGTGCCCCTGGACACTCCCTGTGCTCCCGGACATTCCCTGTGCTCCCAGACATTGCCTGTGCTGCTGGACACTCCCTGTGCCCCTGGACATTCCCTGTGCCCCTGGACATTCCCTGAGCTCCCGGACATTCCCTGTGCCCCTGGACATTGCCTGTGCTCCCGGACATTCCCTGAGCTCCTGGACATTCCCTGCGCCCCCGGGCACTCCCCGTGCCCTCGGGCACTGCTGGCATCCAGGGTCGGAGCAGGAAGCAAGTGTGGGGCTGAGCTCTCCTGTTCCTCCCCGCTGTTCCCAGAGCATCCCTGTCCCTCACAGCCCTGCCTGGGGTCCCCGCAGCCCTGCCCAGCCCCAGGGCCTGGGAGCACCACGGTCCCCGGCAGAGGGGCACCCCATGGATGGGTGTCCAAGGCCGGACTTCCAAGGGCCCCTACGGATCCACCTTGATGTCACCAAAGCAGAGCTGGGAAAGCAGCGCTTCCCGCTGGGCTCCTGCTCCATCCCCAGAGCCCCTGGGCCCGCCGGGCGGGAGGCTGTGGCCACGGGCTCCAGGGACAGCTGGACACGGCTGCGGATGGACACGGCTGCGGATGGACACAGCTGTGCATGGACACGGCTGCGGATGGACACGGCTGTGCACGGACACGGCTGCACACGGACATGGCTGTGCACGGACACGGCTGTGCATGGACACGGCTGCACACGGACACGGCTGCGCACGGACACGGCTGCACACGGACACGGCTG
>VZTI01003598.1:44999-79049 GCA_013397865.1 Struthidea cinerea
CCAGGGACCACCCTCCGCCGCCAGCCCCGCGCCGCGGCCCCCGCTAACCCCTTCCTCGCCGGGCCTCCCCGCCGCCGCCCCCTCCTCCCCATCCTCCAGCCCAGCCGGCGATGCTGCGCGCAGGGAGCGGCTCCGGCCCCGCCGGGACGGGAAGGGCACGGCCCCGATAAATCCAGCGCCGGGAGGGAACCGCTCCTGTGGGGCCGAGCCCCTCAGGAAGTTGTGTCTCCGGGTCTCCTTTCGGTAGGGAGGGGGGGTAAGCTGCCCGTTCCTTCTGCAGACGCNAGGTTGGAAAAGACCTTCAGGATTGAGTTCAACCTGTGACTGGTCCCCACCTTGTCACCCAGCCCAGAGCACTGAGTGCCACCTCCAGGGATGGGCACTCCACCACTGCCCTGGGCAGCCCCTTCCCATGCCTGACTGCCCTTTCCATGGAGAAATTTCCCCAATATCCACCCTGAGCCTCCCCTGGCCCAGCCTGAGGCCGTTCCCTCTCCTCCTGTCCCTGTTCCCTGGGAGCAGAGCCCGACCCCCCCGGCTGCCCCCTCCTGTCAGGGAGTTGTGCAGAGCCACAAGGTCCCCCCTGAGCCTCCTTTGCTCCAGGCTGAGCCCCTTTCCCAGCTCCCTCAGCCGCTCCTGGGGCTCCAGCCCCTTCCCAGCTCCGTTCCCTGCCCTGGACACGCTCCAGCCCCTCGGGGTCTGTGTTGTCCTGAGGGGCCCAGAGCAGGACACAGGACTGGAGGTGTGACCTCAGCGGTGCCAGCACAGGGGACAATCCCTGCCCTCACTGCCCTGGTCCTGCTGGCCACACCACTGCTGATACTGGCCAGCATGGTCTTGCACTTCTTGGCCAGCAGCAGTGGAGGAGAAGAATCCACATCTGCAGGTGTCTCCTGTGCTCTCCCCGAACCCAGGGCCCCCAGCCTGCCCGACCCCCACGGGATGCTGGAGGCAGAGGAGCAGAGCAGGGAGATCCACATCACTGATCTGGCAGCTCCAGGGGGGCCCCGGATTTCTGCCCTGGGAAAGAGGCAGCGGCTGCAGGAGTTCCCTTCCCCGGCTGAGTCCCCCCCACAGCCAGCAGATCCCTTCCTTTCCCTGCTGCAGTCACCTTCAGCCTGGTACCAGCACTCGGTGGAGCTCGCCTGGCTTCCCAGCTCCCTTTTGGAACGCTCCCGAGGCACACAGCCCTTGGATCACTGCCTGCCACCGGCAAAGCCCTGACCCCTCAGGGACAGCTGGGCCAGGATGCTTCCAGAGGGGGGGAAGTTTGAGTGAAACCAATTTGGGCTGAAAGCAAGCAGAGATGTTGTGCTGGGGAGAGCAGCTGACTGCAGGAGAGGCTCTGATGGGAGCCCAACACAGCTAAAATTGCCTCAATTGGATCTGGAAAACAGCCTGGAGAGACACCCGTCATCTCCAGCAACACTCCCACAGCCGTGTGAGCATCAGACAAAGCCTGCAGAGTGTCGGTTTTAGGGCTCAAAGGTGTTTAATTCACATCTTATCTCCCTTGTACTTTTCTGATGTAAAATCCTTCCTGTCTCCTTCCTTCCAGCCTCGTGGGTCACCGTGTTCCCCATGCTGGGATTTTCCTGGGATCAGAAGGAACATGATCTGCAGCTCAGGACCCGGGGGCAGAGGGATTTTGGCTTTCTCTGCTCCCTATGCAAGCTATAAACCCCATCTCCATTGATATTCAACCCTTTTTGCTCCAGCAGCTCAGCTGTCCTGCCCCAGGGGGGGATTTCTGCACCCCACGGCCCCTCTCCCAGTGCCTGGACATTGCCTGCACGAAGATTCAGGAACGGAGCCATGCTCCAAGCCCCTTATAAACCACCAGGGCTGGGCTGCATCCCACAGTTTCACCATTTTTATGAAGTTATTGGCATTCCTGTGCTCAGCAAGGAGAGAATCCCTGCTCCAGGAGCAAGGCCCTCAGCACCAGCAGTGGACGGTGAGTGATGGCACCAAATGTTGTTCCATCAGAATGAGATGCAGATGAATCTCCTCATCCTTTTACTTTTCGTTCCTATTTTTTTCCCTTGATCCGTGAGGAAACTTTCACCTGCAGCTCCCTCATCTCCATCTGGGCTGCCTGTGTGAGTAAACGGGGGCAAACGCCCTCATTTGGGAATGTTATTCCCTGCCTTTAGCTAATTTCCTTTCCTTCAGCTCTGGAAAACATTAACCAGAAAGGTTCCAACCTTCATGGCTGAAAACAGCAGCTGGAAAATCCAGCAGGCCGACGTATTTATTACTGAAAATTGTGAAAGGACCGAGTCCTCATTAATCCCTGAGTAGATCCAGAGTATCCCCAGGCTGTGTCCCCATCAGTAAGAGCAGCCCACGGCTCTTTCCCCTTTTTTGCTTTGGTAGAATACAGAGCTGATCACTGCAAACCCTCTGGTTCTAAGGTGTCCTGGGCAGCCCCGGGGCCGGGGGTGGCAGAGGGAGGGAGCTGGGATGGAGCTCTCCAGAAGGATGGGGCTTCCTCGGGAATGGCCCCCGGGATGCTGGGATTGCACTGCTGGAAACGGTACAGCCAGAGACAGTGAAACCCCGCCGTGGCACAGTAGGGACGGCAGCAGGGCCGGCTGCGGTCAGCCCTGCCTGGGGACACGCCGGGGCTGCCACTCCGGCCACCAGGGACCAGCCCTGGCTGCCGTTTGCCATCGAGCCGCTCAGCCCAGGCAGTCCCGTTCCACGGGGCCCCCCCGCTCGTGGGGAGCTGCTCGAGCCCCTGAGGCAGGGCAGGGGCTGTGTTTGGGGTCCGGAGCCCGGCGTGGGGCGAGAGCAGCAGCAGCAGCAAATCGGGTGTCCAAGGGGAGGCACGGCGAGCCAGGCTCCGGCTCCGGGAGAGCTGGGTGGCTTCAAAGCATCCCTGTTAGCCAAACGTGAGGCCGGGAGGGCCGAGCTGCGAGGCCCCGCGGAGGAGAAAGTCCTCGGTGGGGTTAAAGAGCTTTGCTCAGGTAGGGACGGATGAAAAGCCCGGGAGATGGGGAAGGCCATCGGAGGGGGCAGCTCTGTGATCCCTCCCCACAGGGCTCTGCCCACTCCCGTTTGGAATGTCCTGGGAAACACCCACTGGCCCCCTCCCCGGGGAGGGCTCGGGAGCCTTTCACGGCTCTCAGGAGTGGGAGAGGTTTCCAACTGGCAGCACACATTTTCAGTATTGCTTAATCCCATCCCATTATCCCTGCTGAAACACTTGGTGGAAGGAGTACAATTGCTCCCTAGCCTGGATTTTCATGTTTTAATGGTGCTGAATTATTCCAGGAGAAACTTTCATTTTTCCTTTTCCCCCACCTCTCTCCTGCACTGGCTGCTTTCTGCTGGAGTTTAATTAGCGCATTTCAGAACGGAATATTGAGATTAAATCACTGCTGAGCGAGCTCTGCTCCAGGATTGATGATCCTTGGGCACAGCCCTTATTGGAGCTGCCAGCCCGGGCTATGGATTTATGGACCAAGGGGTTCTTTGTGCCGGGAGCGAGCCAGCGGTGCCGCAGCGGGCTGGGGACACGGGCCAGGCTCTCGCACAGCCCAGCCGGGCACTGCCCGCCTTTGTCCCCTCCTGCAGCCACAAAAAGGACGGGTGAGGGTGCTGAGGGTGATGTGAAGGTGGTGAGGCCCTGACACAGCAGCTGCGGCTGCCCCTGGATCCCTGGCAGTGCCCAAGGCCAGGCTGGACGAGGTTTGGGCACGCTGGGACAGTGGAAGGGGTGGCACTGGATCCCTTTAAGGCCCTTTCCAACCCGGCCATCCTGGGATTCTGTGATGGGCAGAAAGGGGCACCCCGCAGCCCCCCCAGCCCCCGAGGAGGGTGCCCCACACCCCGGCAGCAGGGCTGGGGTGCAGCAGCACCGGCACCTCGGCATCCGCAGCCCCGCCACCTGCCCGGATCCCAGGGCTCATTCCAGCCTGCTCCGGAGCCTGGGGCTGGCTGCAAACATCAGATGTAGGCACAGGTCTGGCACCAGGCCAGCCCCTCTCCTGCTGCCTCAAATGTCAGCATTTTGATTCAAGCTCATCTGCAAACGCTAGAAAAGCTGCAGCTTTGCA
Source organism: Struthidea cinerea (assembly GCA_013397865.1). Classification (NCBI taxonomy): domain Eukaryota; kingdom Metazoa; phylum Chordata; class Aves; order Passeriformes; family Corcoracidae; genus Struthidea; species Struthidea cinerea. Next base: position 49,064 of record VZTI01003598.1, read on the forward strand.
ACAGAGCCCACCCTGGTGGAGCTCACTGCAAGGAGACCTTGAGGGAGGGGGAAAATCCCGAACTGAGAGTTCCTTTTAATCGTTTCATCTCACCCAGCTCAAGGCACAGACACGCAGTGACACCCACAGAGATCTTGCTCCCAGCTGAGACTCCAAACACTTGTGGCTTCCCTTGTGGGATACTCTGCGGACAGGAATATTTGCTTACAGCTCTTGCAGGAAGGCTCCTCACCCCGGGAGCTCGTGTGAGGGGGTTATCCCAAAAAACCCCCCCAGCAATGCCCACATGGCAGAGAACAGCACCTCCTGCCCCTGCTGCCGGGGCTCCTCTCATCGTTCAGATGGGGCAGCTCTGGCACAGGCGGGAGCAGAGCTGGGTAAGGCTCCAGCCTTCGGAGCCCACAGGGCTCAGCCGAGTGCCCGCAAAGGGCAGAGAGCCCCAGGCCAGCCCCGAATTCCCGATGGATTTCAGCAGCCGGGGCTGGGGGGGCTCCGCGTGTTTTGTTTTGCTCTTCGAGAGATAGCCCTGTAATTTCGTGACTCACCCATTCTCCAGCCTTTGTTGCTTTTCATTTTCAACATCTTTAAGCTGTTTGTGGAGAATGTGCTTATTTTTAGCCTTCCCATCAGGGAGAGGCATCTGAGCTGCTGCAGGGGGAAGAGCCCCATTGAGACTTTGGTGTCTGGGGCGTTAATGGGCAAATTTCCTGCTGGGCACGGATCTCCGTCCCTTGCCTCGCCGAACTGGGAGCGGGGAGGGACTTTCAGGCCGTGCCCTGTGGGGTCTCTCGGGCTGCGCCGAGCTCTGAGCTCCTGGAGGGAGGAGGAGGAGGAGGAGGATGGATGCAGGGAAAAGCAACAAATGTTGGGGCATCAGGGACTAACGGGGGCCCAGGATCTCAAACCATCCTTGTCAAAGCTGCAAATCCCCACTCAAGCCCCAGAAATTCTCTGTCCCGTGGCACAGGCTGGCAGCAGGGAGGGCAAAGGGGAAAGCAGCCCTCAGCCAAGAGCCAACCCCCATTTCTCCCCCACGGCAGCAAAACATGAGGAGTATTTCTGCTTAATTCAGTTTTTTTTTTTTTTTAAAAAGCGGTGTTTTTATTTGAAAAAAAAAACCCAAAGTTAATTTTTTCCCAGAAAATTGACAAAACAGAAGATGCTTTTTGAGTTAATGAATAGGTTTGGGGTTGGGTTGGTTTGTGAAGCCTGACACCTCCCCATTTCAGTTTGCAGCTCCAAATTCTTGTGGGGAGCTTTAAAATGAAAGGAAATTTCAAAATGAAAATTGGTTCTGTAGCACTCCGAGCCAGGCATCTGACCAGAAAAAAAAAGAGGAAAAAAAAAAAGAAAAGCCCAATCCTGCCTGCTTCTTTTTTTTTCTTTTTTTTAAATTTTAATTAAGTCAATGGAGAACGGAAAGGCCTCAAATGAAAACCACACAGGCCCCAAACGTCTCCAAGGCTCCAGATGTGAATTCCTGCACCTTCTGCTGGCGAGCACGGCCTGGCTCTCCTCCAGCACCCAGGGCACAGCCCCGGCTCAGGAGCGAGCCCAGAGAGCCGGGGATGTCCTGGAGAAGGTCAGGAGGTGGCTCCAATCCATCCCTGGAACGTGGGGTCGCACAGCCTGGGCTGAGCTCTCGGGGCACGTCCTATGCAGATGTCTGGGGTTTGCCCTCCCGTGCCACCCCTGTCCCCACGTGTCCCTCGTGCCTGGGCTCAGCCTCAGCACGGCCCCGGAGCCGCTGCCAAGGAGCTGCTCCCCCAGCCAGCCCCCGGCAGGGCTCCTTGGCCAGCTCCAGGGAGCCTCTTCCAGCCACATTTGTCACTCCTCTGAGAGCCGCAGTCCTAATGGAAGGCTGGAAGCGCTCCACGGCTCCTGGCTGTCACCTCCCAGGTGTCACCGGCAGGGCAGGGCCGTCCCTGCTCTGCCTTCCCCCGCAGCAGCCCCCGGAGCAGCCGTGGAGGCTCCTGGCCGTGTCTCGCCTCCCGGCACAGGTGCAGGACCCAAAGCAGCTCGGCCACCAGCCCGGAGCTCTCTGCTCTGCCGTCCCCACCCCACAGCCCCGCGGGGGCACAAAGGACTCGGCGTCCCTGGAGGAGCTGCCACCAGCTTGTGTTCCCAAGGTCCTGCACCTTCTTTTCCATTTCCTTAAATCACGGAATCAGAGAATCCCAGAATGGTTTGGGTTGGAAGGACCTTAAATCCCATCCAGTGCCACCCCTGCCATGGGCAGGGACACCTCCCACTGTCCCAGGCTGCTCCCAGCCCCAGTGTCCAGCCTGGCCTTGGGCACGGCCAGGGATCCAGGGGCAGCCACAGCTGCTCTGGGCACCCTGTGCCAGGGCCTGCCCACCCTCCCAGGGAACAATTCCTTCCCCATATCCCATCCAGCCCTGCCCTCTGGCAGCTAAAACCACTCCCCGTGTGCTGTCCCATGTGAAACTCAAGGAAGGTTTTCTCGTTGCATCTAAAACTTTCCATGGACCACAGGAGAAGCGCCAGGGGGACTTCGGGGTGAAGCCCAGAGGGGCGTCCCAAGCCCTGGATGAAGCCACTGATGGAGCAGGTGGGGAACACACCTCGGCTGAAGCACTGGACACCTGGATTCCCCGGCCAGGGGCTCGGGAACACCCCTCCGGTGGAGCTGGCCCAGGGAACGCCGGGGCCGAGGCAGGAGGGTCAGTGTGCCCAGGCCGGGGGGGCAGTGACCACAGGATGGGTTTGTTCCGTTATTTACCAGGCCAGATGCCCCAGCTCCCATCCACAGCCCCGGGCCATGAGCTGGGAGCTCCTGTCCCAGCAGCGGGGGCGTTTCCCAGCGCCTGAGCAGGACTGGGGACAATCGGGCTGAGTCAATCACCGAGTGCCTGGGCCCGGGAATGCAGCGGCTTATGAGAAAACCTCACCGTATTTTTTTTTGTTTTTAATGAAAGCCTTTCTGCAATAGACTCAACCCAGAAAAACCCTCCTCAGCCCATGGATTGCATTGCAGGTACGAGCCAAATACATGGTGAAAAGGAGATAAACACCGTGTCCTCCTGCATGGCCACAGGAGACAGATTCCCCGTTTAGAAAGCCAATAAAAATGGGTTTCTTTTAGAACCACTGCATTCACGGCATATTGTTTCTCTGAGAAAAAAACGTTAGTGACTTTGAACTCCTCCAATGCCATCCAGAACATATTTTTTTCCCCCCAAGTGTCTCGAAAGTAGCAAAAAATACGAAAGAATTAATGACTGTTAACAGCTGAAACAGATGGTCTGCGGTGAGTCCCCACAGCCTCATGCAACTGTGAGTCAAGCCATTTTTCAAAATGGTGAGGAAAGAAAAGTAATAAAGAGAAAATCAATTTCCAAGGCTACCAGGCTTCCAAAATTCCACTCGGACTTCCCAGGCGCGAGGCAGCAGGAGAGGAGGGGCTGGCTCGCTTTGGACCCACCCTTGGCTCCAGCCCCGAGCCCCTCCGCCCTCCCGGGAGATGCTGAGGGTTTGTCCGCCTTCAGCGGTGCCCGGGGTGCGGTTCTGCTGCGGGGCTTTCCCAGGGCTCCTCCCCGCCGCCGCATTCCCCGCACACGCGGTGTCCCCGGCGCCCAGCCCCGGGAGAAGAGCGTCCCTCCCTCCCTCCCTCCCTCGCACCGCCGGGAAGCGAGCGGACAGGAGAAAAGCACTTGCCAGGAGGGGAACTCTGGTTGCCTGCTCCGCTGCGGCGGCTCCTCCTTCTCGCCGGGAGCCTCATCCCCGCGGCCTCCTTCATGCTTGGGCTGCCCCTCGGCCGGCTCCTGGATCAGCCCCATCAGGCAGGCGAGTCGGCGGGGCCCGGGCGCTGGGCGAGCTCATCATGGGCACAGGCGAGCCCGGAGTGCGACTCTGCGGGCGAGGAGCGACACAAACTTCAGCACGCACGGCGGGGCTCATCATTTATTTAACTCGGCCCCTCAATAATTCATGCCAGCCGGGGAGCGGGACAGCAGCGGCAGGAGCGCGGCAGCGCCGGCACCGCGCGGCCACATCTGGAGCAGATGTTCCTCCCCGATAAAAGCGGGATTTGCAGGGAATGCGCAGTGCCTCGGGAACGGCGTGCTCTGGGACACAGCCCCGCTCCTCCCGGGGGCACCAGCCGTGTGCCCGTGCGTGGGCAATGCGGAGCTGGCACGGAGCGGAGCGAAGAGCCAGGGCGGGCTCCAGCTGCAGCCCGGGGCTGGGACAGCTCGGACCTGCAGCTGCCACAGGCATTCCTTGGAAAGGCTCCTCCAAACACCCACACGGGCTTCCAGGAGGCCCCCCGGGCAGGAGCCCAGTGCCACCAGTGCCAGCCCGGAGCGCCTCGCTCGGGGTCCCTGCAGCGTCCCCGCCTCTGTGCCGCGAGGTGCCACCGGCAGGGGCTGATCCCAGCCCGGGCTCCCGGGATGTCCCTGCAGGGCACCACCCCCAGGGTGTCCCCTCAGGGAGTGTCGCTCCTCCAGGCGTGCCACACAAACCCTCCGAGCCTGACCGTCCCCTCCGTGCCATCCCCGAGCCCCTGCCCGTCCCCACCCGGCCCTGCTGCCACTGCCGCCCCACGGCCACAGCTCGGCTTCCTCCCAGCGTGGCCACGCCAGGGCCCCTCGCGGCTCGGACCCGGCTGCCCCCGTCCCCGTTCCTTCTGGGGCATCACCCCGCGAGGCAAGGAGCGTTTGAACAACGCTCACGGGCACTTGGTGTGGTTTAGGGACGGTCCTGTGCAGGGCCAGGGACTTCCACGATGCTTGTGGATCCTTGCAGCTCAGGCTGTTCCACGATTCTCTGACCCTTCAGCCAGGCTCTCACTGGGCTGTAGCAGGCCCTTTATTCCTCGCCCTTTGCCGGCCCCGGTGCCCCCGGGTGCCCCACACCTGCCCCTCGTTGTCCTTCCTGACACGGGCTCCGTGCCAGCCCTGGTCCTGCCGGTGCCCTGGGCCGTGCCCTGGCTGTCCCCTCTGAGCTGTCTCCTGCCCATCTGTCACTCACCAGCTGGCCTCGCTCTCCCTTTGAGTGGAAGGAGAATTGGAAGCAACAATTTCTTTGCCTGCAATTGCACAACACCTCGAGCACCTGAGCTCTGACCCAGACCTCCAAGGTGTATTATTATTAATTATAATTATTATTATTCATTTTAATTATTATTATTATTACTCCTGGCACTGTTATCCCAGCCCTCTGAGGGCACCTTCTTGATACAGTCCTTACATTTTTTGGGCTACCTCCCTTGTCTCTGTGTTTTGCAACACCTCCTCTGATATCTGAGCTCCACTCTTGGGGTAACACGGACTTACAGATGACTTCCAGCGCAAATTTCCTTCCTGAAAGGAAATTTTCTTCTTGCTCCTCTTCTTAAAAGCGACCCTTGCACTTTGCCCCGCCAGCCAACCCCTTAATGCCGGTGAGAAATGGACTTTCCTTTTCCCTGGCTAATGACTGACCCTGCAGATCGGATAATGAAATCAGCAATGCCATTAGCAGCCCGTCATTCAGTGGTGAGCAGCGAATAACCCCGAGGCTCTCAGCTGCTTCTGAAGGACGAGGGAAGAGGAACTGGGCAGAAATGGGGAAACCACCCCAAATCCAGTCCCCCGCTCCCCACGTGTTTCTTTTTTACTGCCAAGTGGCCAACAATCGATTCCTTGCCTGGGGGACCCAGCCTTGTGACAGCCTGGCCGGGTGAGGGGTCTGTGCTCAGGAGATGCCCATACATCCTGAATCCTGCTGAATTCCACACGTAGCGGGAAGTCACTCCCCCCATTTCTGCCCCTGCCTGGTGCAGGATGCGAAGGAGGAGGGAGGAAAGCCAGGAGGGCCCTTGCCGGCAGTCCCAGGGATGGCGGCGGCGGTGGAGCACAGCCCCAGCCCCAGCCCCGTCCTCTGGCTGTGCCTCCAGCCGCGTTCCCGAGCGCTCCCGTGCCGGAACGGCGCTCACCGCTGAGCCGGAGGGTGCGAGACAGGAGATGCTGGGGCAGGTCAGAAGTGACCGACCGAGCAGAGCCACCCCCGGGAGGGAGCAGCCAGCGGCTCCTCCGGGAGCGCGTCCCTCTGATGTCCCTGTGTCATCTTCCCCGACAGGAAACGAGGCACCCCCGGGCCCCGGGCCTCCCGTCCCCATCCCCATCCATGCCCGGCTCTCCCCAGGGACTTCCCGGCTCTTTCGTGCAGCTGCTGACAGCTCCCCTCCACCTTCCAGTCCCAGCGTCACTGAGGCTGGAAAAGATCTTCTGGATCATCGAGCCCACCCTGTGCCCAATCCCCACCTTGTCCCCAGCCCAGGGCACTCAGTGCCACCTCCAGCCCTTCCTTGGGCACCTCCAGGGATGGGCACTCCAAACCTCCCTGGGCAGCCCCTGCCAAGGCCTGAGCACCCTTTCCATGGGGAAATTCCTGCTGCTGCCCACCCTGAGCCTCCCCTGGCCCAGCCTGAGGCCGTTCCCTCTCCTCCTGTCCCTGTTCCCTGGGAGCAGAGCCCGACCCCCCCCGGCTGCCCCCTCCTGTCAGGGAGTTGTGCAGAGCCACAAGGTCCCCCCTGAGCCTCCTTTGCTCCAGGCTGAGCCCCTTTCCCAGCTCCCTCAGCCGCTCCTGGGGCTCCAGCCCCTTCCCAGCTCCGTTCCCTGCCCTGGACTCGCTCCAGCCCCTCCGGGTCTTCCTTGGAGCAGCCCAGAGCTGGACACAGGATTGGAGGTGCCTCATCCTCAAGGTGTGGCCTCAACCTTTATGCCAAGGCAGGGATTTTAGGGAGAGCTCCATGCTGGGTAAACACCGCCCTGAACTGCTGAGGACCTTTCCCCAGCAGTGCTCACTCTGGGAGAGAGGAAGAGTAGGACCAACAACCCTAAAAAAATTAGCAAAGAGAAGACTGAATGAAACCCTTTTTAGCCCCCGCCTAAGACACCTCCTCTGTCCTCGCTTCCAGCCCATCTCACACCACCCTCGGTGGCCGCTGTGTCACTGAAAGAGTTAAGCGGGAAGGCATTTTCCGCCCAGCCCCCTCGCTGGCCCGGCACCTCCTGGCCCTGGGTTCCCTGTCCCCCTTCTCCTCGCTCTCGGTGCCAATGGAAGGATGCGGCCGCTCCGGAGCCAGCTCCGCACGGTGGCTCAGGGGCAGCGCTCACTCGGCACATCCCTCCACGGCGTTCGGGTGACACCCGCCTCCAAAATGTGCTGCTGGAGAGAGGCAGGAGGAGCACAAACACGGGCACGGAGCAGGGCTGGGGCTGGGGCCAAGCTGGGCCGACACCGGTTTCTTTTCTCCCCACTGGCAGGTAACCAGCTCTGCTCGTGAGAGGAGAAACCCAGTTCCAAGGAAAGAGAAAGGTCCCCACGTCACTTCTTCCATCAGGCTGACACCTCTTCATCTCGGGGAATTTAACATCTGTTACATAATTCAGGGAACATGTGGTTATTTTCCAGGCTTATTAATAGCCCAGAACCCACGGCTCAAAATGAAAATGAGCAGCTGCTCCAGACTTCACCCCTGCAGCAGGGGCTGGCAGCAGGTACGGGGCTGGCTGGGGCTCAGGGCTCCCTCACACCACAGCTCCTCCTCACGAGCCAGAAAGGACACGGCTGGGACTGGTGCTGGGACAGCTACATTCCCACATTTCCCTCAGTGCCTTTTTCCTTTCCCGTCCCATTTTTCTTTCCAGCAGAGGCAGAGGATGGTGGAGAGGATCGCAGATGTGAGAGAGGGCTGGGGAAGTGCGGAGAGGAGGGGAGGGAGATGGGATCATTGAACCCTTCATCCCAAAACACCTCCATTCCCAGGTCACCCAGTCACTTCCAACAGGGCTTGCAGGCACTTCCATGCCAGGATTTAACCCTGAATGCTTGCGCTGCCCTCCCCCTGGAGGAGCAGGCTGAGGGAAGGCCCTTGGCACCCGGGCAGAGGGTGGGAAGGTTGTCTGTGGCTCTGTTCCTGTGGGGAGCGAAGGCGCTGCCACAAGGACACCTCTCCACCCTGGAGCGATGCCTTGGGTGCTCCCTGACAGTGATTCCAGGAGGGATCCAGGCCAGTGGGTGAAGGTGAGGCTGTGGTGGGACCCTCAGAGGTGTACAGGATATTCCTGGGACACAGCCCACAGCTCGCAAAGGGCAAAGGGAGAGGCAAAGCCCCCCGGCCACCTGCAGCCCGTCCAGGATCCCTTAATGGGTCATACAAATGATCTCCTCACTCTCCGATGGTCTCAGCAGAACCCAAAGTTCATCTTGATTCAGTCCCAAATCCCTCCGGGGCTTTAGGCCAGCACAGAAAACCCAACCCTGACAAACGACGGGACTGGTGAGAGCCTCTTCATTTCCTGGCAGCCGATAAAAGCCAGGAAGATCTGCCCAGGAGGGGCGAGGTCACCAGACCCTGGTGGTGTCTGCAGGGAGGAGGAGGAGGAGGAGGTGGCCCTGGTGCCCTGGGCAGCTCTGAGGCACTCTGGCTGCAGCCACTCCAGGGGCACGAGGGGCTGTGCCCCAGGGGTCTGGCAGGGACCAGGACCAGCAGAGAGCAGGGCCGGAACCTCAGGGCTCAGAAATCAGGAGCTGCTCCGGCTCCAGGCACAAGGAATGCCTGAACATCCCCGGGACAGAGCGCAGAGCTCACACATCTCATCCCACAGGGAAAGCAGGCAGGAAACTGGGGTTTTCTCCGTGGTCAGTGAATATCCCGTGATTTACACGGGGCAAGGCAGCAGCAGGAGGAAACCCAGCCGAGACACGATGGGAGCTGGGAGCTGACTCCGCTGGGAGGGAGAATCCCTGGCTCAAGCCCTTCCTTCCAGGGGAGCAGGGAGATGCCTTCAGGCAGCACATCCCAGCTCCTGCCCCAAAGCTGAGCCTCGGGACCGCAAATTGCAATTTCCACGCGGTCAGGAACCACAGGACACAGACTGTGCCTGGGAGACCGGGAAGGGGAGCATAGACAGGACCTGGAGCCGGGCTGGGATTGAGGTTTATCCAGGAATCTCCCAACCCTGCTGCCTTGGTTGTTCCCAGCCCAGGGACAGGCTCAGCTCCCCACTCTCCCCCCTGGAGAGCTTCCCATGCAGCCTAAGATGATCTGCTTGAAAAAAATCAGGTGAACAATTCCTCTAAAGCTGAACTCACCAAATCCGAACTGCTTCAGCTGATCCCAAACTGCTTCCTGACCCAAACCAGAAGGGAACACCTTGGCAGAGCACTGTCAACTTCAGCACAGTTTGACTGAAATCTTCTTTTTTTCCCTCCCTGTAGCTGCCTTTTCCTCCCCACCCGGCTGAAGGTTCCCTCATCTTCCCTTTTACAGGCAGCACTTCAGATTTTCCCTGCTCACCAAGCCGTGCTTATCTGACCTCCTGGATCTGTAACAATCGTTTCTTATTCCTTCCCCTGCACCTGGGCTGATCCTGTAAGCTTTGCTGGAAGGATTTGGACAAAAATACTAGTTTTGATAATCCTGGGATTCTTTCACAGAACCTTCCATTCCAGCTGGTTTTTGCCTTCATCTCCTGCTCCCAAAATCTGCAGGGTGGTAGTTCTGGGGTCAATTGGACTTAAACAATTACAGATTAACTGAAACAATTCAGTTTATTAGCACAAATACAGAGCCACAGGATATCAGGGAAGGAGTGTGCTGAATACCTAAAAGCTCTTGGAAATTTAGAAATCATCTAATTCTGCCTGTCACCAAACAAGGGCTTCATACACTGCTCGCTGTCTTTAGAAAAAGCAACTGGCAACGTCAGAAAAATTATAAATCGACAATTCCGAGTGATTGACCTCCTATTCCTATTGTGCATTTGCCATGGAATGAAAGAAAAACAGGAAAGAGTCTTGCCAAGGTATGGGGAGGGAAAAAACAACAACAAAAATGAGCGAGATGTTGTTGGCAGAACTTGCAAATTATTCCTGCTCCCTTTCACCCGACTTCCGTCACACAATTGCCGTGTGCTGCAGCGAATCCCTGGAAATGCTTCTGCTGCGAAGGTGGGAGCGCCAGTTTGTGCGGAGCGAGAGGCTCCTGTCCTCAAAGCCCCAGGCAGGAGTGAAGCAAGAGCAGAAGAACCAAAGAGAATCGGTTTTGGGTCCAAAGCCGGCAGGTCTGGGTCGGAGCCAGGCTCCAGCAGGTGTTGGTAAGGATGGCCAGGCCGGCGTGCCAAGGAAATCAGCGTGGAATGGCAGGAGCTGCTCTGACTCAGAGCTGCAGCCTCTGACACCGAGGGAGGGACAAGGCAGGCTCGGGGCTCCCGGGGAGCTCCCGGCTCCAGCAGGGCTCCAGCAGCCGCCCGAGGGCTCGGATGCGCTCAGCCAGCCAGGGAGCCTCTTCAGCCCCATCTCCACCTCCTGCCCTGACTGCAGCAGCAGCTCCGGGGGGTTCCGGCTGGGAAGCCAAACTCACCCCAGCCCGCTCCTCACGGTGGCACTGACCCAGCAGGAGAGACTCCAGGCTGGGATGTCGGGTCAGGAGGAGGTTTGCCAGGGAGGGACAGGGCTGGATCTGCTCCACGGTGGGAATGACAGAAACAGGGGCCAAGGTGGTCCCAGCGCCCTCCCCAAGGAGTCCTGCAGGGTCTGAACTCTGAGCAGAGCTGAGTGCTGGTGACACTGGGGGAAAAGGGGAGAAATTGGATCCCAGCTCCACCCAAAAGCTCAGTCCGGAGCCGGTGAAAACAAAGCTGCAGAGGAGGTGCAGCCGGGACGCAGGGTGGGAGTGAAGGCACAGGAGGGATCTGAGATGCTGCCAGAGGGAAAAGCCCACCCGGACACTGATCCACAGCCCAGACTGGGTCTGCAGGCCCAAGGCTGGGCTTAAATGGGCTCCATGGGCAGGGTGTGGGTGGGACCCAGCTGAGGATGCTCAGGGCATCACAGAATCCTGGAATATCCCCAGTGGGAAGGGACCCCCAGGGATCACCCAGCCCAGCCCCCGGCCCTGCACAGACACCCCAACAACCCCACCCTGGGCATCCCTGGCAGCGCTGCCCAAAGGCTCCTGGAGCTCTGGCAGCCTCGGGGCCGTGCCCATTCCCTGGGGAGCCTGGGCAGTGCCCAGCACCCTCTGGGGGAAGAGCCTTTCCCTGATATCCAGCCTGAGCCTCCCTGGCACAGCTCCAGCTGCTCCCTGGGCCCTGTCCCTGTCACAGGGAGCAGAGACCGGAGCTGCCCCTCCCGTTCCTCTCACCAGGAAGTTGGAGCTGGGATCAGTCTCCCCTGCTCCAGCTGAACTGACCAAGTGCCCTCAGCTGCTCCTCTTCCCCTCAAGGCCCTTCCCCGTTTTCATGGCCTCCTTTGGATGCTTCCTAATGGATCGATGCCTCTCCTAATGGATCGATGCCTCTCCTGCACTGTGCTGCCCCAAGCTTCACCCAATATTCGAGGTGAGGCCACCCCAGCCCAGAGCAGAGCAGGACAATCCCTCCCTGGTGACACTGGGCCTGGTGGCCCCAGGACAGGGTCACTGCCCCCAGGGCTCTGACAGCTCCAAGGCTTGATCTCAGCCTTTGGAAACATGGGAAGCACTGGGATCCAGATGCTGAATGCCTAAAAGCTTGTCGCCTGTCCTGGCATCTCACGGTGCCCCTCTGGAAGCGGCCCTGTGGTGCAGAGTCACATCTATGGGATCCCTGAGGCGGGACAGAACTCCAAGAGCATCAGGTCCGACCCGTGCCCGACGCCCACCCTGTCCCCAGCCCAGAGCACCGAGTGCCAGGGGACAGAAACGATCCAGGGCTGTGCCAGCAGCACTTGGTGCTCCTGTGGAAATCAGGAGCTGGTTTTCCTGGCTCAGGAGAGCAAATGTAAGGATCTGTAAGGAAAACGGATGCAGTCTCTTCACCTCAGTGCGTGCCCTGTGCCACTGACCGAAGTCACCGCACTCGAATTCACGTTTGCCTAAAACAGGACTTGGCTGGCAGCTCCTGAGATCTCTAAAATAACTTTTCCTGTGCTGCTGGTGTTTCCCAGCAGTGCTTTGAGCTATTACTTATCAAAAGGGGCCTCATTTCCCCAAATTAAATAAATACTCCATAAAGCCTGGGATGTATAAATCACTCCAATGTGCTTTCAGACATTCTGGGGTTTTGGTAAGCAGAATCTATTCTGAATTTAAACTCTGCAGCTTCACCTCATGCAGCATCGCTGTGCAAAAGTTTTAATTTGATTATATATCTTATTAACCGTGCTCGTGTGTCCTCCCCTTTCTCTCCTGTTCTACTTATTTACTTTGAAATAAAAGCCAATCATCTCTCACACAGCACTGCAATTTTCATCAGAATTCTTCTGCAAGCTGTTAGCAAAACATATTTAAGGCTGACCCCAACAACCATTCTCATTTTCCTTCAAAGATTTCAATTATTACTTAATTTAGGCCTGCCCGAATAGTCCTGCCACCTCTAATTTGGCCACTGCCACAGCAATGCAGGAGTGACTGCAAAATGAAAGGGGTTTGAAATTGCCACCAGTGAGCGAGTGGTGATGTTAAATTATGGCTTCACTCAGTGTTGGTGGGGCCAAAACTCCAACCCCGGGGGCACTCCTGGGCCCCTCAGGACAACACAGACCCCGAGGGGCTGGAGCGTGTCCAGGGCAGGGAACGGAGCTGGGAAGGGGCTGGAGCCCCAGGAGCAGCTGAGGGAGCTGGGAAAGGGGCTCAGCCTGGAGCAAAGGAGGCTCAGGGGGGACCTTGTGGCTCTGCACAACTCCCTGACAGGAGGGGGCAGCCGGGGGGTCGGGCTCTGCTCCCAGGGAACAGGGACAGGAGGAGAGGGAACGGCCTCAGGCTGGGCCAGGGGAGGCTCAGGGTGGAGATCAGCAGGAATTTCCCCATGGAAAGGGTGCTCAGGCCTTGGCAGGGGCTGCCCAGGGAGGAGGAGGAGGAGGTGGCCCTGGTGCCCTGGGCAGCTCTGAGGCACTCTGGCTGCAGCCACTCCAGGGGCACGAGGGGCTGTGCCCCAGGGGTCTGGCAGGGACCAGGACCAGCAGAGAGCAGGGCCGGAACCTCAGGGCTCAGAAATCAGGAGCTGCTCCGGCTCCAGGCACAAGGAATGCCTGAACATCCCCGGGACAGAGCGCAGAGCTCACACATCTCATCCCACAGGGAAAGCAGGCAGGAAATTGGGGTTTCTCCGTGGTCAGTGAATATCCAGTGATTTACACGGGGCAAGGCAGCAGCAGGAGAACAGGAGGGAAACCCAGCCGAGACACGATGGGAGCTGGGAGCTGACTCTGCCGGGAGGGAGAATCCCTGGCTCAAGCCCTTCCTTCCAGGGGAGCAGGGAGATGCCTTCAGGCAGCACATCCCAGCTCCTGCCCCACTGCCGGAGTCCCCAGCACTGCGGGGTTTAACAGACGTGGGGCTGTGGCACTCGGGGACATGGGGCAGTGCTGGCCTTGGCAGGGCTGGGGGAACAACAGAGAACTCTTGGATGGAAAAACATCGACTCTGGAAGCAGAAAACAAACTCTGCTTGGCTCTAAAATGGCCAGGACCAATCCGAGATGTAAGAACTGCTCCTATGACTGCAAATACATATACACCATATATATATACATATATTTATATATATACACATCTGACTCAAATATGTATTTTGCTAAACATATAAATATTATATTAATTATGTAAAGGTATAAATATACAAACACAATATTCTGATTGCTAGACAATTAAAAAATTATATAACACATTAAAAATTGAGAGGCTGCTTGAATAGAAGTAAAAGAAGGAGAAGTTAAAAGATTAAAATAACTGCTTTAAACTCTCTCTTGCAAACCTGGAGTAATCACAGACTGCCAAACCAACCAGAGGTAAAAGGAAAAGAGGTTGTGCAGCAACCCAGCAGAGCAGCAGAGTTAAAAGGCTCAAAGTGGATCCAGAGAGGAAAGAGATCCCTGGATGTGACAAATTGCTCGGACAGGAAGAGTGGGGTTGGCCAAAAAGGGGTCTGAACAACAACTTGTTAGAGAGGCAACACCAAACCCTCGTGAGGAGCAGGAGGGAGGGAGCTCTGGGCGGGTGTGGCTGGTGGGTGGGCACCCAGCGCAGCTCGGAGAGAAGGGCCTGGCTGGAAGGGCGAGGGGATTGCCTGCTCTCCTTTCCGTTCTGGAGGAGACGGGACAAGGAGGCGGAAACAGACCGGCAGTCAGTCTCCATGATGGAAACAACTTGCCACGGCAGCCCCGGAGAGCCCTATAAACATCAGCTGTGGGGAGTTTCCTGGGAGGCGTGTGAGAGCAGGACAGCTCCTGCTAATGGCCCACAATCGGGGTGAGCCAAACCTCAGCTGGAGCAACAGCTGCACACGGACCTCCCAAAACCTGAGGGATAAGGAGCTGGATTCCAGTGCCAGCTCCTGCACTGGAGGAAAGACCCCACGGCCTCCCCCCCGAACGCCGAGCTCTGGACTCAGCGCTGCTGGCCAGGAAGGGTCACTGGGGGCGGGGAGGCTGCGTTGGACACAGCCAGGGGAAACCCAGTGGGAGAGGTTTCTGTCAGAGAAACGGGACAGCTGAAGCTGTGCTGCTGTCGGGCTCTGCTGTGCACCTGCGGGATGGACAAATTCCTGCTCGGAGCACTCGGTAACAGAACGAGGAAGGGTCAGAGGAGGGAAGGGAGCTTGGACAGAGACAGAGGGTGAATTCTGCACAGGAACAGACGGACACGCCAGGGCCCTTCAGTCAGGCGAAGAGATGCTTGAAAGGGATGTAGGAGACGCTTATTAAACCAGAGTTTTATCACATCCTCAGCACCACGGAGCAAAGGGAATAGAGAACAAACGCTGCTTCTCACAGCACCAGACCCAAGAGGTACCCGAGGAAATTACCAAGAAATCGTTTCAAAACAAGAAAAAGGCAGAGGAAGTATTTTTGCAAATAGTGCCCAATTATGCTGTTGAATTTTTCCTGGAAGACATCAAGTGCTCGAAAGAGGAATAAAATAATGCATTGAGAGTGGCAGACAGCCTTCAGCTCAGGAAGTTTTCAGCAGGGATGGGGAGGAGTTGGGAAGTTGGAGGAGGAATGGGCTGCACTTGCCCTCCTCCAGGAGACGAGGGGAGAGGGGAATTTGTCCTCATTAGAGAGAGAGAGTTCCAAGGATGGAGCTCCAATACCAATGCCCTGAGTCTCCACGGCTTTTTCCTACCGCCAGAGAAGAGAAACAAATATTTCCTCCTGGAGCTGCTGGGCACTGAGAGCTGCAAAACATGTTCCAGCAGTTTCATGTGGATCACAGCTTGGACATAAAGTGTTTGACTAATGGTCGCGAAAAAGCCAGTGAATCACCAGCTGTGACCCTGTGCTCTGCACGGAGCAGGCGCTCTCCATAATTCACACTCCTAAACTCAGCGAATCTGTTCTTTCAGATCCTTCGGGGTGAACCTCAGGCATGGCACCACCGAAAACCAATTACGTTAAGGGACTTGCATGAGCTTGCCTCGGGCAGCGGCCGGAGGGTGGCGGGGAGGGCAGAGGGAAGCCCCCGTGGCAGACTCGGGTCTCTGCAGGTCCCAGAGGGAGCTCTGGGCTCTGGCAGTCGGAGCAGAGCCCGCTGTGCTGCACAAACACCGGCGCAGAGGATGCTCTCCCTCCCAGCGCCGCTGTCCCGGGGCTGGGCTCAGGATCAGCAGTGCCAGGTCTGCACTCCCCTCTCGGCTCCCTCTCCCACCCTGCCGCTGGTTTTATAAACAAACCTTTGTAGACGCTGAAAAGCTTTAGTAGAGAAATTTTTCAGCTTTCTGCAGCATTCTGTGAGAGCTCTGTGGTTCTCATGAAAGCTGTGATAAACACTGCTACGGGTTCTTTGTAAACTGGGTTTTATCTGTGCACCTGGGATCTGTTTTTCAGAGCTGTTACGGTACACAGCGAAATAATATTTTGAAGTAGGTGTTGTGAGCTTTGGCCAGTAGGACAGGGGGTGGCTGGTCCAAGATCCAATGACCTCCTGTCAACTTTGGGAACCAAGTTATAGAAACCCAATTATAATTAATTAAATAACCACTTTCTTCCTGAACTTGGATCATGTCATTTCTCGCTGTTCTCGGTACTTTACAGCAACAAACCTCATTTAGGGTTTTCTCTCAGAGCACGTGGGAGCGCCCACAGGGGACAGTCCTTAGGACAAGGACAGGGCAGGGGGAACCCTGGGTGTCCTCACAACAGCCCCACTGCAGAGCTCCTCTGGAATCTCTGGGAGAGCCCAGGGAACCTCCCCCTCTCCTTCCCTTCCTGCACCTTCTGCCCGCAGCTCCCACGGCCACCACTTCCCTCTCCCGAAAAGCCAGACTGCCAATCCAAAGGAATCCACCCCGGCCCTTGGAGATCCAGGATCGCAGAGGTGCCGAGCCAGAGGAGCAGCACAACGATGCCCACGGGCCCAGTGCCTGCGGCTGGGGACCCAGGTCCCGCCCGTGCCCGCCTGTCCACGGACACAGCAGCTCCTCTCATCCACCCTGCGCCTCTGCACGACCATCACGGGAGTGCCAAGGCTTCTCAGGGAATCCCAGAATCCCAGACTGGTCTGGGTTGGAGAAGCCCACCTCATTCCAAGGGCAGGGACACCGTCACTGCCCCCATCAGTGGCTTTGGCAAGTGGCACCCGACCCTGGAGCGGTCAGGGAGGCCCAGGCCTGACCCAGAGCTCTGCGGGGTTTGTAAGAGCTGACACGGGGCTGGAAAAGGGTCAGTGTTCCCAAAGGGATCAGCAGGGCTGCCCAGGGTTTCCTGAAGCCTCTGGCTGCTGCCAGCCCCTCCAGAGCCGCAGCGGTTTCCTCAAGCATTAAATGAGGAATTAATCTCCCCAGGGCAGCCCCCGCTGCCTTCCGTGCCAAAACAGGAGTGAGCCCTCATCACCTCACTGGTTCAGCTGGGCTGGGAAGGGCAGGGACAGCATTTCCACAGACCCATCTCCTTCCTGCATCCCAGAGAAAGCCCCGATCTTCCACAGCTTCCGGTCCATGAGGGAATAGGGCACTTATCAAATATCCCAAAGAGAGCACTGATGCTTCAACCGGGTGACAGGACAAAACTGCACCTTCAGTCCGTGGTACAACCTAAAAAGAATCCATCCGCTCTTCCAGCTCGTTTTTATGGATTATCCAAAGTGCCTGGATCTCCTTTCCCACTGAGTATTCATCAGGAACTTGGAACCGCTGCGGGCTCTGTGGGGTGGGAGCAGTGGGGCTCCTGCTGTGCCAGGGCGCAGCTGAACAGGGGTCCTGCCCCATCAGGCTTTTCTCTGGATTTTTCTTTGGGGCCAGGATGGGTAGGGATTAATCCCACTGGTGTTATTTGCATTACAACAGCTCTGGGATCGGCTCTTTTCTTTTGTTCCAGAAAACGGGATTTTGCATGTGGACTCATTGAGAGGAGCTCACCAAAACAACACAGCTCTGCATGGAGCAGGTGCCAAGGGACAGTGCCACCCAAGAGAGGCTGCTTGGCACTGTCGCAGCTCCACTGACAGCAGCTGACTCGTGTGACAGTCACACCTCACAACAACAACCCCGTGTCCATCACCAGCACAGAGGAACTTTGCCCTTCCCAGGAGCCACCAGCTGGGAATGGATCCCTGCCCGTGCTGACACTTTGCCGGAGGGTCAGGGAGGGACCCTGCCCCTCTGCCCAGCCCTGGGGGCACCTCTGGGTGCTGTGTCCAGCTCTGGCTGCTCAGCACAGCAGGGACAGGGAGCTCCTGGAGCGGGGCCGGCGCCGGCTGGGAGGATGAGGAGGGCCTGGAGCATCTCCGTGCCCAGGACAGGCTGAGGGAGCTGGGGCTGCTCAGCCCCGAGAGGAGCCCCAGCTGAGAGGGGCCCTCAGCCCTGGCTGTCCCTGGCTGCAGGGAGGGCTCCGGGCAGGGCCAGGCTCTGCTCCGGGGCCCAGCAGTGGCACCAGAGCAGCGGGCAGGGCCTGAGCCCAGCAATTCCCCTGCACAGGAGGCAGAACTGCTGCCCTGGGCAGTGCCCAGCCCTGGGCAGGCTGCCCAGGGAGGGGCTGGAGTCTCCCTCAGCGGGGACATTGCAGAGCCCTCTGGACACAACCCTGTGCCCTGTGCTCGGGGATGGCCCTGCCTGAGCAGGGAGGTGGCACCAGGGACTCTGGGGGGTCCCCTCCAGCCTGGCCCAGCCTGGGATTCCGGGATTCTGGGCGCTCTCCTGCTGCCTCCTCCTGCACACTGTCAGGGGGGTTGCAGATCATCACACGACACAAACACCCCCGGGGCAGCCGGGCCGGTGATTCCTCCAGGACAGCTCCAGCTCCATGGCAGCTCCTTGTTCTTAAGAACCAGCAGCTTTCTTGTGCTTAACCCCTGGGAGACCTTTACTCTTCCCGCATTAATCCCCTCCCAGCTCCAGAGGCTGCTGTGCCACGGTGGATTTATGAGGGAGCAAAAATAAAACCACACTCGGAGCCGGTTCCTGTTTCAATTCAGCTCTGGGGGTGCCAGCCCTTTCCTGCCTTTGCTCCTGCAGTGGAGCCTCCAGGAGAAACCTCTCCAAAGTCAGCAGGGGCTTCCTCCCAGCTCCTGAGGGTTTATTAATCCCCTCTGAAACAGTGCCTGAGGCTCCCAGAGCGCTTGGGCAGTTCTCAGCCTGGAGCCCAGGCTCTGGCTGGAGCCAGCAGCAGAGCCCGTCAGTTCCTGAGCACTGGAGGATTTAAAGGGTGAAACCTGCATCAAACTGGGCAACATCTGTACATGACTGCCTTGAAAGCCTGCTCTCAAGGATCCCCAGGGCTTCGACACGATTTGGTTTATTTAAACCCCAGCCTCCAGCAGCCCTCGATTGTCCCTGGGTGACCACGGAACACAAGGTTTGCATTGTCTGGGCAGCCTCTCGCCTCCTGCCATGCAAATGGGGGTTTCAAATAACGCACCCAGAGTGGCTTCTGTTCAAGAGGCTAAAACGTGTCCTGGAGGAGGGCAAAAAAGGATAAAAACATCAAAGAAGACAAGAGCACAGCATGAGGTGGAGGAAGCTGCTCGGAAAGGCCACCTGAGCCCAGCCAGGCCACCCAGCTGACCACAAGAGCTGACCACGACCAGGATGACCCATCCCTGCAGGTCCATGCCTGGACCCTGCCGTCCCCTGGCCGTGGCTCTGCCCCCCCCAGCCCGACACCCCGTGCTGGTGTCTGTCCCTCGCCCGGTGCCCTCGATAACCGCGTGCCGCCGTTCACGCGCTGCGTTTTACCCCTTCCGACTTCCCTGGACTGCCTTTAATCTATCAGACTAATTCCAACTGCAACACCCTGCCAGAGACGGAGAACGGGCTTGACAAACATCCCTCGCTCTAAATAGAAGAATGCATTAGATTCGAGCAGCTCCAAGCAGTAAATTTAGGTTTTATCTCCGTCAGATCCATCTTGGTCCCTTCCTGCTCCAGACACCCTGCTGGGTGCCTGTTGTTTAAAGGTGACTGGCAAAGGGAAAGCAGAAATGAGAGCTCTGCCTCGTGTGCCCGGGCTCTTCCCACTCTACAGAGTCAAGGAAGTAGGAAAGGTTATTGCCTGCAATAAAAACAGAGTTATTTTTCTGCCTCTTCCTCAGAAATTCAGCTCTTGTTTGGAGTAGGAAGATCTCGGCTGCTTGGAGAAGGACAGGCAGGGCAAGCTGGAGCAAATGGCCCAGTGGGACCTTTAAACTCAGCCTTTGTGCCCACCTGGGGATGGTCCCTCGTGGTGCTACCACGGAGCCTGGGGCAGGAAAGGGCTCTGGGACTGCTCAGAACCTGTCCCACATTCCTGGGGAACGCTGGGGACTCTGCCACACTCGCTCGGGGCCTGCTGCTCCGTCAGGGCTCAAATTCACCCTTCCCACCTGCACCAGCCTCAGGGCTCACCCCCAACACCTGCCCGCACGGGGAGGGACAAGCTTGGCACTACCCACCATTCCTGGGTGAAGAAAGAGGGGGCAAAAATGCCAAAGAGGTCTTTTCATCCCCACAAAGAGGAGTTCAAACTCAGCCATCTCCCTTTAGAAAAGAAGCCCTGGTGCAGGTCAGCTTTAATGTGAGTGAGGATTCCAGGTGAGCAATTCCCTGCCCGCGCCTGCCAAGGCCTTTGGTCAGCGGGGTTCAGGGGTGCCTGGAACCCAGCCCCCCGAGCCTAGCTGCAGAGCACAAAGCACCGGCTCACACCGACTGCTGATCCCAGAAACAGCCCCGAGCCCCCCTTCTCAATCCCAGCGTTCCCAGAATGAAATGCAAAAGCCAAACCTGGGCACCCAGCCCTTCCCCTCGCAGAGCGCTGCTCCTTCCCTGCTCGGGCATCCAGCGGGACGCAAATCCGGCCTCGGGCAGCACGGGAGGCTCAGGGGGGAGGTGGGAGCTGCCATGGAAGCTCCATCCTCCCGCTGGGATCAGCTCCCAGCCGCTCTCCCTGGATCCCAGGCTCTGCTGTGTCTCCAGGCTGCTCTCGGGAGCGCTGGAGATGCGAAGGGCTGGGCCCGGGAATGATCCGTCCGTGCCAGGACGCATTCCCTGAGAGTCAGCAAAACTTTTCAGCCCTTCATTTCATTCTATTATTTCTGCTGATGGCACTATAAATAATTACTCCCCACCCTCTCTGTGTGCTTGAGCTGCTTTGCTGAAAAAAGACGCACATTTTGTTCATCTTTCAACACCCTGCTGGTGTTTTTCGGTGGTTTGCAAACCCTGCTCTGTGTTCTCCAGCTCTGCAGGATGGAGGGAACAGGTTCCAGGGGCCTCGCCCGAGGAGAGTTTGCCTGCAGCCCCGCTCAGACCACGGGAACAGGGTTTTTTAACTTTCAGGCACTTTCAGGTTTCCTTGCCAGGTCATTTTCTCTCCTTGGAGCTGGGAACAATGGAGCCATTATCCCACCTCCCGGTCACAAGGGACGAGCTCCTGCCTGATGTCACCGAAGTCACAGATGGCTAAAGCACGACAAGGGGACGGGAACTGCTGAGGAAAGCAGGGAAAACCAACAGCCCCAAAGCCCTGGGGTGCCGGCATTCCTCTGCCTGCGCAGCCCCGCACTCCGTGAGCTCAGCACGGAGCTGTGCCGTGGATTCCCCTCTGTCCTGGCACCTCTGCTTCTCCCTGCAGGCTCTGTGCCTCCTCCTCCTCCTCCTCCCCGAGTTTCATTCCTTCGACTGCTCCAGGCAAAGTGTTTTGCTGCCCACAAACCGCCTGATCCCTGCAGGTGCTCCTGCTCAGATGCTCGTTCTCCGACCCACGGCTCCGCTCTCCCTGCTCACTCCCAACTTTCCTCTCCCTTGTTTATGGCGAACACCATCGGTGAGGAGGAAAACCCCCGTTTTTCTGACCCAGTTGTGCAGCCCCACGGTCCTGTGGGCTTTGGGTCGTGCTGAGTTCACAGGATTCCCTCCCCAAGCCCTCTGCCCTGGCAGATGAAGGCCAGGCAGAGTTTTCCCGGTGGATTAAGAAAAGCGGGATTTTTTTTGCTGTGCTGACGCCTCAGCACGCAGAACGTAAACAGCTCCTCTCCTGATTTCCTGAGAGGTGGCCACCATCGAGCACTTCTCAAGGAGATTAGTGGCTGCTTTTCCAATCCTATTTCAAGCCTCGAGGAGGCTGCTATTTGTCAAAAGTGTTATTAACCTGCGATAGGCACCAGGATAAATGTTTGCTGGCACAGCCTCTTTCCCCCGGGATCCAGGCAGGAGGGAGGCTCCCAGGGACCCAGCCTCACCTGGGACCCGGCTGCAGAGAGCCAGGCGGGCTCTCAGTCAGGTCGGGGCACCTTAAGGAGGCACCCGCCTGAGACGGGGACGAAGGAACGGCAATCCATAATTTAAGGGAAAAGCCACGTTGCGTGGAAGTACAAACAGAGAGATCACTCGGCTACGGAGGAGAGGGGGAGAGGAAAATCACCGGCTGAGCGGGGCAGTTCACAGTTAAATGTTCTCCGGGCACAGGGCTCCTGCTGAAGGGCGATTTATCAGCCCGGCTGAGGCTGGGGTGGGTGACAGTGCTGGGGAGAGGAGGCTCCGGCGTGCAAACAACGCTGTCGTTCCCAATAACCCGGGATTCGCTCCGCGAGGCTCTCCAGAACTGCGCTGCATTGCGAGTGCAATGCGCATGGAAGGATGTGGCAAAACTCCCCTAACCTGGGAGACACCGGGGACGGCGAGGAGCCGAGCGGCGGCAGCGCGGCGGGGACCAACTTCTGCCGTGATTTATGGGCCAGGCATCCCAACTTATCTTCTGCCGAGCGGCAGCTCTGGGGTTTAAGCAGCGAGGGGGAAAAAAGCCACAGCTCAGGGTCATGCACCCAATTATTTAAAAGGGAAGGAGGGGAGAGGGCAGGGAGCGGAGGTGGCAGGACAGCAGCCCCGGCCCCAGGTGCGCGGTGGGAGGGGAGGGTTGGCTTGGGTTCCTCCTGCCCCGGCCCCGCGTGAGCCACAGCGACGCGTTAGACTTTCTCCCTGGCAAGGGAAAACACACGGGAAAAGCAGGGGGATGCTTCCAGCTGCCAGCCAGGAGAGGGGAAAGCCGTGCCCGCAGCCCCGTCCCTCCGTGCGTACCTCCTGCCGCCGGTGCCCGCTGCGCCGCTGTCCCCGTCCATGCCGCCCGCCGGAGAGAGAGCCCGAGGTGTCCTGGGGAAGCGCGGGCGGCTGCCGTGACTTGGGAATACAGAATTGGTACAAGCTTTAATTAAAAGAGTCTGAAGGCTCTCTCCTGCTCGCTCGTCCTTTTTTTGCAGTACCGGATCGGATTTAAAGGGCTAGAACCCCAATTTGGCACTGCTGCTGCCCCCGGAGCGCCGCGCTGCCGCCGGGCCTGCCAGCGCCAGCAGCCTCCTGCTGCCCGTCGGGGGCATCCTGGCAGCCCGCGGGGCCCGATCCGGCAGCACCGGGGGCTGCGCTGGCAGCAGCGGCAAACTGGAAATCACGGCTCCCTCCAGGCACGGTGGGTGGCGAGAGGGGATCCCACGGGCAGCGGGGTGGGCGAGGGCAGCCCGAGCGCTCCTGAGGGTGCACGGAGCAAAGTTTGTGCTCCACCAGTGCTCTGGAGAGCGTGGAGGAGGAGGATCGTGTCCCTCTGCCCTGGTGATGCCACCACCCTGTGGCAGTGGCCAAAGGCGTCACCCTCCCACTGCCAGCCCAGGGTGGAGCGGGGTTGTTGGGAAGGGCTGCGTCAGCCCAGGGTGGTGGGGAAGGGGAAGGGGAAGGGGAAGGGGAAGGGCTGTGTCACCCCAGGGTGGTGGGGAAGGGGAAGGGGAAGGGCTGTGTCACCCCAGGGTGGTGGGAAGGGGAAGGGGAAGGGCTGCGTCACCCCAGGATGGTGGGAAGGGGAAGGAAGGGGAAAGGGAAGGGCTGCATTACCCCAGGGTGGTGGGAAGGGGAAGGAAGGGGAAGGGCTGTGTCACCCCCAGGGTGGTGGGAAGGGGAAGGGGAAGGGCTGTGTCACCCCAGGGTGGTGGGGAAGGGGAAGGACTGCGTCACCCCAGCCCAGCTCTGCAAGACGGGGTCCTCGGCCTCCTGCCTGCATCCCGTGAGCAGGGAAGCAATTCCATTTGGATTTGGAGGCCCCTTGCTGGTGCCAAGGCAGTGGGGAGACAACCTGGCGCTGGCGGCGTGCGAGTGATGCTGATCCCTCCTTCAGCTCCAGGTCCCTCTCCAGATCCAGTCGCTCTCCGGGTCTCCAGGAAACACCCGTCTGCAACAGGCTGGGCTCTCAGAGTCCCCCAGGCTGCTCGGCAGGGCAGGGATGGCCAAGACACGGTGTCAGCCCTCCATCCAGCTTTCCCAAAAAGGGGAAGGGGATGGAGAGCAGGGTTTCCATGGAGCCCTCCTTGGCCCAGATTTTGAGCTCAAATGAGGAAAACCAAAGGAAACAAGGAGCACATCTTTCTTCTTCTTCTTCATCTTCTTCTTTTGCCCGGTTTGACCCCAAAATGCCGCCCTCCCTCCCTGAGGCCAGCTCGGAGCATCCCGCTCCGGGTGTCCAATCAATCCGTGCCGTGCTCTCCGCGCTGACCCGCGTGTTCTGGCTTCCTCTCGCCTTGTTAATTACACCAGGGGTGGGTGCCAAAAGGAAAAGCTGGTTCTAATTCCATGCTGCAGCCCAGCTCCAAGCTGCTGGGATAATTAGCAGGTTATTAATGAACGAGAAGATTCCCACCATGGAGGGAGGAAGGATGGGGAGGGAGGGGAAGCACAATTTGGGCCTGGTTGGGAAAAGCGCACTGGAGTTGGAGACTCCGTCCTTCAGTCCAAGGCTTGGAGCCACCTTCAGTGCCCGGGAAGACGCTCCCAGCCCCGGAGCTGCCGGACGGATCCGCAGAGCAAAATCCAAGGATTCTGCTTGGCTGGGGGCCACGCTCAGGGCGGAACGGCTCCGTCTCCCAGGCACAGCCTGCGGACATCCATCTGGCTCCGGGCACGCAGAGGAAGCGGCTTTGGAGCCTCCTTCCCCACCAGTCTCGGGTGACGTTGGCTCGGGGCTGTGGGGTTTGGTGGAGCATCGCCATCCCCATCTGCCAGGGCTCCCGCTGGGGGCCGGAGGTGTCACCCCAAACCCTTCTCTCCAAACCCCTCAGAAACTGTGGGAACAGCACAGGCTTCCTTCAAAACCAATCTGGTACCAAGCGCTGGCACCATTTCCCTGAGTTTAGGCACCAGCTGAAAATTCCTGGGAAAGGCATCGCCTGGCAGAGCCTGGTGGGAAAGCGCTTCCCTAAATACTGGGGGGGCAGCAGGCAGGGGTGAAGTTCCAGCAAAACCAGGGTGTCCTCAGGGGCTCCAGCCCGAGCTGCTGCCGTCTCGTGTGTCTCTCCAAGGCATGTGGTTGTTGTTCCTTTAATTATTAATCCTTGCATTGACGTAATCAAATGTGCCCGAGCTTTTAACGGATGCCTCGATGTAAAAAATGAAGAATAAATTTCTTTCCCTCCCTTAAAACTTGTCTCAGTCCCATGACCAATTTTATTGCCGTTCTGCTCTAATTTTAAATATAACGAGAAACATTAAGGTTTTCAATTAAAAGATCCCTTCCTTCAGATATTGGAACATAGCCTGAAGTGCAGACCACGTGTGATATTTTTCATTGGGATGGTGTGGGCTAAATCTGATTCCCAGATCAAACACAGTCGGGCTCAGGCTTGCAGTTGGCCAGGCTGGAGAGGCTGAGCTGTTCCACTTTGGGAAGAGCCTCAGCCTTGTTTGTGTTTTCAGCTGACTCCTCCTGTTTCTGAAAAGAACCTTGCATTTACTCCTTCTGTTCTGTCAGCCTGGAAGTCTGTGGTGAGGGGCAAACGAACCTCATGATGCCACCCTGGAATCGTGGCATTTTGGGCTTTTGACTGCAAATATTCACTTTTCCCTCTCCTTTAGAATGAGCTGATCCACGGCCACAACAAAGCGGATTTTCCTTGTGCCATGAGCTCCGACCCCTCGTTTGCCACAGCTCCAGGGCTGGGCTCATCAGACACCGTTAACATGGAGTTTGGGTCATGGACGGCTTTCTCGTGTGCTCTTCTCCACGGACCCTGAATCTTGCACTCATCCTCCACCCTGGAGGCTTTGGTGACCCCGTGGGGGCCTGTCTCCTCGGGCCAGCTCCTCTGGAGGCTTTGGTGACCCCACGGGGGCCTGTCTCCTCGGGCCGGCTCCCCTGGAGGCTTTGGTGACCCCACAGGGGCCTGTCTCCTCGGGCCAGCTCCTCTGGAGGCTTTGGTGACCCCACGGGGGCCTGTCTCCTCGGGCCAGCTCCCCTGGAGGCTTTGGTGACCCCGTGGGGGCCTGTCTCCTCGGGCCGGCTCCCCTGGAGGCTTGGCAGCTGGGCAGACGCTCAGCCCCAGGCAGGAGCGGGTGTTTGCCTGAGCGCGGTGCCAGCCGGGCTGGCTGGGGTGCGGCAGCGCTGCCTCGGCGCCGCGGGAGCTCACCTCACTCCTGCTGGGTTTTGCTTTCCTGATGGAAGTGGCACCACTGATTTTATTGTCCCTGAGGGTGCCCGAGGATTGTTTCTCGTGGAAACAGCAGGTTTGTGCAGCTGGGGTGGAGAGACAGAGTTAGAGACGCCCGAAATCACCGGGGGAAAGGCGCTTGAGGTGAGAGGGGCTGAAGCAGAGACTGGCTCCACCTGCCTTGCCCAGAGCCCCCAGACTCGGCTGGTCCTGCAGGAGGCACCTCGTGTTTGCAGCAGCTCAACCACCCTTCCACCCTGGGGTCTGGGGCGCTTGGGAGGGCTGGGAAGGGCCCCGGGGCTGGGACATCACACCTGACCCGGGCAGTGGGGCGGCACAAACCCATCCCTCGGGGGCAGAGCTGGGCGGGATCTCATCCAAAACCCACCTCATGTTGCTGCTCTATTCCTTGCCCAGCCCAAGCCATGAGGCTGCTTGGAAAGCCAGGAATGGCCGAGCTCACAGGAGAGCTGGAATTTCCACTCTTGGACCCAGGAGTGTTAGTTTTATCCTGCCTGAGCCCAGGAGTGTTCATCTTTGCCATTCCTGAGCCCAGGAGTGTTAATTTTGTCCTTCCTGAGCCCAGGAGTGTTAACTTTTTCCATTCCTGAGCCCAGGAGTGTTAATTTTATCCTGCTTGAGCCCACAAGTGTTAACTTCTGCCGTTCCTGAGCCCAGAAGTGCTACCTTTTGTCCTTCCTGAGCCCAGGAGTGTCAGCTTCTGCCGTTCCTGCAGGTTTTGGTGTGTCAGGATGCACCTTGTCTCGCTCCATCAGGTTTTCTGGAGGCCAGACCGCCTCCCCTGCTTTGGTTTCAGGGTTAGAAGAGCCCCTCGCTGCCTCCCTCGCTCCGAGCTGCCACAGCAGAGACCAGAGGGTTTCACTGCAGGCTCGAGCCTCCAGCTGAGCGAATTCAAGAATTCCTTTGATAACCCTTCCGTGCTGCACGGAGCAGGACTCCCAGGATCTGCTCTGGGCAGACCGTGGCCTCTCCAAGTGCAAAACTGTGTCAGGCAGAGGAAATTGCCGGCTGCATTGGCAATTAATCACCCAAATTACAGCCCTTTAATAAGGATAAAAAGCAGAGGGAACGGAGCACGCTGCAGGCCTGTGGGCAGGGGGTTGGGCTCCTGAATGCAAAGGCAAAGCTTTGAAACGCTTGTTTGCTCGCACCAGGAGTCACAGGGGGATTGTTTTGGGGAACTTCAAAAGGAATTTGGAAGCAAACAAAGAACTGGTGGCACACGGGGGAGCTGATAATCACAAATTATTCTTTTTTCCCAGATTTGTGAATTAAGTTGCATTCCTGCCACGTGGATGTGGCTTTTCCCCATCCAAGGCTTCTGCCTTCCTTGATCCTGTCCAGCCCAGGACAGGCTTCAGCCTGATCTTGACCCTGCTCAATGCCAGGTTGTTCTTCAAGGAGAGACCCCTTTGAAAGCTGCAAATCTGGCAAAAAAACCCAACTTCACCTGTGTTTGAAAGGCAAAAGTCAGCATCAAACTAATCTTTACCAGGTGTGCTGTAAGGGGATGTGATAAAGACAAATAAAAAGCAGGATCTGTGTACCAGATATGAAAAAAAAGGGATTTTTTTTTTGTTTCCACGGTCGGTGGGGGATATTTTGTGCAAGACACGCAGGACCCAGGGGGGCTGTCCATGGACAAATGATGGGAACCCCCACTGCCACTGGCAAGCAGCTTGGAGGAAAAACGTGAAGGGGACCTAAATCACCCCGTCTGAGGGCATAAATCAGCCTCTAGCTGACGGTGGGAACAGAAGAGCCCTTATCGATGGGCTGGGCTCGGTTTTCCAGGCGTAAAGGAGGGATTAGGGAGCCGGGAGCTGACGGCTTTAACAGCTGCTGCTGCTCCGTGCTGCTCCCACCTCAGCCCCGGGAGAAGCCCTGCCCTGCCCGCGCTGCTCCCTTCTGCCCACGCCGCCCCACTCAAACTCCGCTCCGTCCCGGAGCCGCGGTCCCGAGCATCTGCTCTCCCAGCAGCTTCGGGGCAGCTGGGGGGATAAGCCCCAAATAAAGTCTGAGAGAGGAAGGGACAAATTCAGCTCTGTCGCTGCAGAGACGACGTCGCTGCCCAGCCCAGCCCGAACACGGGGCTTCAACCCCGAAAACCAGAGTGGGGCTGGCAAAGCCCTCTGAGATCATCGGGTCCAACCACCCCCAGCACTGCCAAGGCCACCACTGACCACGTCCCCAGGGGCCACAGCCACATGGATTTCAAACCCTTCTGGGCACGGGGACTCGCCACTGCCCTGGGCAGCTGTGCCAGGGCTGGGCAGCCCTTTCCATGAGGAAATTTTCCCGATGTCCAGCCTGAGCCTCCCCTGGCACAGCCTGAGGCCGTTTCCTGGGCAGCCTCTGCCAGGGCTGTGCAGCCCTTTCCCCAAGGAAGGTTTTCCTGCCAGGCTGGTGGGGGGTGAGGGAAGGAGCTGGGAGCGCTGGGTGAAGATTTGGAGGCCATAACTCCACAGCAGGCAGCTCCTGTTGGCTCCGCTGCTCGCGGAGCTCTTTTGAGTGTTTTTTTCTTGCCTTCAACGGAGTCAGACACAGCTGGAAAATTCCAAAGTGCCTCAAATTGGGGACACATTCAACTAAAACCCCCAAGGTTTGTCCCTGCAGCCTGCTCTGGCCCTGACGTGCCCTCCCTGCCCCACACCTGCAGGCCTGGCTGCACTGCAGGAATCCTCCATCCCCGCAATTCCCACCCGCCAGCCCCAGCCCTTCATCCCGCGGAGCCAGGCGGGAGGGGAACCAAGGAGAGCTGCAGCAAAGGGCCCACCCTGCCCTGTTCCCCGTTCCTGAGGGATTCCTGACGCCTTTTTCAGGCTCCTGGGGTCACTTTGTTCTGTTGTGCCCTTTCAGGAGGACACAGAGCCCACACTTAGGATGGAGTGAGCCAGACTTTATTACAAGGCCCAGCAGCCACACCTCCCCGGGTGTGGTTTTTCCATGTGCCACCACCAGTTCTCCACCCAGTGTGGCCAGACCAGTCCATGCCCAGCTCCAGGAGCCCTGTCCCGGGGCCACCAGTCCCGCTGGGTGGCCCTGGCAGCACGGGACAGACCCAGCTCTGAGCTCAGCACGATGGAAGCTCAGTTCCTGAGCCAGGCACTGCCCTCTCCACCTGAGGTAAATCACACACCACAGGGACTTGGGAAGAAGTTTGGGAAGAAGTTTCCATATTTTCTTGGCATCTCCAGGCTTTGCAGCCCACCAAGAGCCGAGGAAAGGGGCTGGTGCCGGGCTCAGGTGTTTGCCCAGGAACGGGATCCTCCCCCAGCACAGGGACCTGGCCCCAGCGCCCCGCCCTGGCTGGGCGAGTGTCCCCAGAGGGGAGGAGAGAGTTTGGCTCCCAGATCACAAGGGAAGGAAAACAGCCATCCGTGGGCACCGGAAACAGCCCAGAAACCCCAAATCCTGGGCTGGTCCCAGCATGGGCAGCAGGAAAGGGGTTGGGATGGTGCCCCTGGGCTCAGGTGAGACCCCACCTGCAGAGCTGCCCCAGCCCTGTCCCAGCACAGGGAGGACCGGGAGCTGCCGGAGAGAGCCCAGAGGAGGCTCCAGGATGAGCAGAGGGATGGAGCAGCTCTGCTGGGAGGAAAGGCTGGGAGAGCTGGGATTGTTCACCTGGAGAGCAGAAGCTTTGGGGTGACCTCACTGTGCCCTTCCAGGACCTAAAGGAGCTACAGGAAAGATGGAGAGAGACTTTGGACAAGGGATGGAGGGACAGGACACAGGGAATGGCTTCCCACTGCCAGAGGGCAGGGCTGGATGGGATATGGGGAAGGAATTGTTCCCTGGGAGGGTGGGGAGGCCCTGGCACAGGGTGCCCAGAGCAGCTGTGGCTGCCCCGGGATCCCTGGCAGTGCCCAAGGCCAGGCTGGACATTGGGGCTGGGAGCAGCCTGGGGCAGTGGAAGGTGTCCCTGCCATGGCAGGGGTGGCACTGGGTGGGCTTTGAGGTCCCTCCCAGCCCAACCCATTCCATGACTCTGTGATTCCATAACACCCTGGCAACCAGGGGGGGTTTCCAATCACATTCCAGCCCCTCCGTGCTTCCCTCCGCTGTGATTTTGGCTGCATTTTGGAGCGCGGTGGCCGTGGCAGAGGAT
>VZTI01003598.1:80589-94020 GCA_013397865.1 Struthidea cinerea
ATGGCCAGGAATGGAGCTGAGCTGCCTGTCTGTGTCCAAGCCTCCCTCGGGGAAAGGCTGGGGAGATGGACAGACCCCACTGCTCCCGGTGCCCTGCAGAGCCCAGTGGAGGGGCTGCAAAGTCACGTCCAGCATCCCCTCCCTGCTCCCCACCCCCCGCATGGGGTGAGCCACGCCGAGGAGGGGCTTTGTCACCCCTGTCCCCCGCACAGGCACCCCATGGGCACAGCTCACCAGAAATACCAGCTGCAACTGGGGCTTGCTCTTCTACGTGCAAAGAAACCCTCAAATCAAAGGCAAATCCCCCCCGTGCCCACCTGGGACCCCGAGGAGTGCCCGGAGGTTGGGCTGTGCCCCAAATCCCTCTGGGTGTTTGTGCTGCCCCTTCCCCACGGCTCTGCCCAGGGCAGGCCTGGGTCCCTCCTGCTCCAGCACCTCCCAGGAGGAGCAGAGGAGCTTCTCGGCATGGAATGGGATGGGATGATGGCTCCTCACCTTGCCCCTGCCCGCAGGCAGAGGTGGTGTCCACATCCATCAGCCTTAACGCAGCCCCCAGGGGAGAGGAGATGCCCTGAGGGTCTGCCCAGGACAAAAAAAAAAGATTTAAAAATCTGCTAAACCACCAAATTTGGGAGGAAGAGCTTATCAAAGGGTCTTGGAAGGGAGAGGGGAAAGAAGAGAGATGTGTTGGGTTTATTTGAAGCAGACATTGCGATCACTGTGGCTGTCCCAGGCCCCATCCACCCCCAGGCTGCTCCGTGCCTTTATCCCTCCCTAAATCACCTCCCCTCAATCACCAGAGGGAATTGTTTGAAGGAATTTTAGATTAAAATTAAAGAATAAGAGCTTCTCCCTCCTAAAACCTCATTTTGGGTTAATCCTGTATTTATCCTAAATGAGAATGAATCAAATAATTGAAGGACAAGGACATGAGAGCAACGAAGGTCATCATGGAGAGCTTCCCATTAGCCTGTGTGGGATTACATCCCTTCAGTTCCGTGCTGGAGAACGTGGATTAACCCTTCCTGTGGCCCTCAGCACATCCCGGGAATCCTCTCTGCAGCTGCCCCTCGCCGGCCGTGCCCGAGCTGGAGGGGCAGCAGGGGAGAGCAGCCCATGGACCATCCCGTTGGGATGAGGAGGGAATAACACAGTCCTGGCAGGTCCTGAGGGGGGCAGGGGAGGCGACAGGATGGGAATAAATGGGAGAGAGAGACGGGAATAAAATGGGACAGGCAGGTGACAGTGTCCCCGTGCCACCCTCGGCTCGGCCACCGAGCTGCTGGTTGGTCACCCTGCAGCCAGGCAGGATCTCCTCGGGGATGGAGGGGCAAGACCCTGGAGGAGAAATGCCTTTGGACACTCCTGGAATCCTGGTAAATGCCTTTGGACACTCCTGGACTCGTGGTTTGGGGAGCTGCTGGTCAGAGGGGATCCTCCATGCCAGGTCCACCTGCAGAGCTCCCTGGGAACTCCTGCTCAAGCTGCTGGAGGAGCCCAGAGGAGGCTCCGGGATGAGCAGAGGGATGGAGCAGCTCTGCTGGGAGGAAAGGCTGCGAGAGCTGGGATTGTTCACCTGGAGAGGAGAAGCTTTGGGGTGACCTCACTGTGGCCTTCCAGGACCTGAAGGAGCTGACAGAAAACAAGGCGAGGGAGTCCCTGGGAGCCAGGAGGGTCAGCTGGGCAGAGGAGCTCGGAGGAGGGACCCTCCCATGAAGTCCCTCCAGCCTGGTCCCAGACTTCCAGAGGGATCATCCTTAGCTGGGAGTGCAACCCTGAAAGACCTGGAAGGAGTCCCAGAGCAAAAGGGGCTCTGGAGGGGAGTGGGGTGAGAGGGCCCAGGATCAGCAGGAGCTGGGAAATCCCTGGGATGGGCTTGTTCCCGTGGCCACCCCCGCTGCTCCTTCCCAGCCCCTTCCCAAAGCTCAGCCCGAGCCCAAACCCCGACCCGGGCTCTCCTGAGCCGCAGCCCCGGGGCCGTGCAGGAGCTTGGGACGCTTTTCCAGAAGGATTCAGAGGCCCCTGCGGGAGCATCCCGGGGCATGAGTGTGCCTGTCCATGCAGACAGACATCCCCCAGCCGGGAGAGCGCTCGGGAATAATCCCCTGGCCGGATCCAGCAGCAGAGAGGGGAATTCCTGCTCCCCTCCCCTTCCAAAGGATTATCCAGGGAGACAGCAGCAGGACAAACACCTCCTCCCCAGGAGTTCTTTCCCTCCCGTGGCCGTTCAGTGAGTGACAAAAGGCCGCAGGATTTTGCCACAAATAATAAAAAAGCAGGAGCAGGAGCAGGTTCCGGCTCCATCACTGCTGTGCAATCCCTGGCGGTGCCAGAGGCAGCCTGGAGCAGGACTGAGGCTGCTGAGAGCACAAAGCTGCTCCTGCAGGGTTTATTGGGACTGACGGAATCCTCGGGTTCAAGGGAAAAGAGGCAGCACCTGCAGCCTGCCCTGGGCCATCCCAGCAGTGCCATCCCACCTGGCACCAACCTGCCAGGACCCCCCTCACCCATGGAAAACACATTTCCCGGGTGGAGCTGGCAGTGGGAATTCCTGGGCAGTCGTCCTGTTCCAGTTTCCGTCTGTTCTCACTCCCAGCCGTGATCACCCCTCGGCTCTGCCCCACCTCCCCTGGGAGTCATGCCCGGAAAGGTGGAGGGCACCAGTTTCTCCAGTTTAGGGGGAAAGAAATGGACTGGTGGCGGCATCACACACCAGCTCAGCTGTTAAAGAAAAGAAGAAAAAAAAAACAAACCTAAAGAAGAAACCTTTGGAAGAAATGAAAGGGAAACTAATCCCGAAGCTGGGGCTGTTCCTGCGAGGGGCACCCTGAGAAACGAGCAGGCACCAAAAGGAAACGGATTGAGGGCAACCAGTGCAGAGCAGGACAGTCCCAGTCATGGAAGCACAGAACAGCTTGGGCTGGAAGGGACCCCAGGGATCATCAGCCCAGCCTCTGGCCCTGCACAGACACCCCAACAACCCCACCCTGGGCATCCCTGGCAGCGCTGCCCAAACGCTCCTGGAGCTCTGGCAGCCTCGGGGCCGTGCCCATTCCCTGGGGAGCCTGGGCAGTGCCCAGCACCCTCTGGGGGAAGAACCTTTCCTGATCTCCAGCCTGACCCTCCCTGGCACAGCCCCAGCCGTCCCCTCTGTCCCAGAGCAGAGATCAGCACTGGCCCGGTGGCACTCAGGGCCCGCAGCAGCCCCTGCCCAGCACCATCCCAGCAGCTCCAGTGGGTGCGGTGCCATAGTCGGAGCAGGAATGCTTCTGCCCAAAAGATGCCTCCTTTTGCTGGAGGCAGCAGCTTCGGTGGGTGAGAGATGGGACAGAAGGGCACGGGCTGGGGAAGGACCGCACAGGCCTGGAGGGGTCTGGCTGTCGCTGTTACGTCCGAGGCGCACAAAGAAAACGCCACAGAGCCCAGGCTCATGAACAGTGGAAGCCGAAGCTTTTCTTTAATAATTTTCTGACTACTTTTATAGGATAGATCGCAAAAAGTGTGTTGAGTGGCAATAGGTAACTGGTTCCTCGGCCATCCACCCCTTGAGAGGATTGGCCAAGCCCTAAGATACCGATTCCAAAATATTTTCAAAGTCAAAGCCATAACAATCTTGCAAAACAGCCTGCGGGTGCAAGAAGTTTGTGAAACTGTGACCTTGTTTAAAATAGTTTACATGGGAAAGACAGTCTGCTCACAGAATATTGAGAAAAGGCTCAAGAATTTCTCTGCTTCCAGCTTTTTAGCACCTACATCTGGCTACCCCAGCCCAGGGCGGCACAGCCTCGGCAGCCAGGCTGGGAGGTGGCAGCGAGGAGCTGCTGGCACCGTCTGCCGTCCCCTCCGTGAGCTGGGCACTGGCCGCAGGCCATGTCCTGGCTGTGGGACGAGGCCTGGGGTCACACCCTGAGCAGGGCCAGGCGGGGAGGGAGACCTGCCACTGCCCAGGGGAGGTGCCAACCCCGCTCCTGGCAGCCGCTGGGATGTGCCACCGTGCAGTGCCCTGTGCTGCGTGCTCCGGCCAGGCAGGGGCTCTTCCCTCCCAGTCTCCCACCCATTTCCAAGCCAATCCAACCCTCACCTCAGTTAAATTGAAAAAAAACCCCAAACTAATCCAAAGGAATCTCTTTGCACGACCTCAATCCATTGAAGGCGGGATCTTCTCCAGGACGATGGAAGCCATTTATCATTAAAGAATATCTGTGTCAGATTACTGCTCCTGTGAGTGACGGCATTCCCGGCGCTGATGGAGCATCAGGTGTGACATCACAGATTCCTGTTATTTAAAGGGACAAAGTCAAGTTAAATTTGCCAGTCAGGGGGATGAGACAGGAACGAATCCACTTCATTAGAAGTGCTCCTGGCTCCTGTCAGAGCGCTGTGATTTGTTCAAACACACGTAATCTCCTTCCCCATTCTGTTAGGACTGCAGAGAGAGACACGGTGTCAAAATCCAGATCGAAATGATGGAGCGCTGCCAGAGACAGCCAGGGTTTGTCAGCCGGGGCTGTCGATCCCTCCAGGAGCAGAGGAATTGGGAGGAATTGTGTCCTGCTGCTCCCCAGGCTCTGCCCCAGCACCCCCAAACCTCCTAAGCACCCACACCTGGCTGAAAAACCTGTCCTGGAAAAGCCTCAGGGGAGCAGGGAAAAGCCCACAGCGATCTCTGCCTCGGCTCCAGAAGCATTCCCGGATTTCTGGAGTCCCATCCCTGATTTCTGGAGTCTCAGCACGGAGCTTGCAGGGTGCTGGGGACTGGCCCAGGCTGCAGCTGGAGTCGGGATACAAAGTTCAATGAGCCAAAGGGAGCAGGAATACCTGATGGGATGGAGGTGGGAAGGAGAGTGAGGGACCAGGCTGCTCAGGGACTGCAGCACTTGATGCTGGGAGGGAAGTAATGAACACCTCAGATGAGAGGGGGCCAGAGCCTGGAGATGCCGGGAGAGGCAGGAAAGAAAATGTGCCATGGAGGGTGCAGGGAAACAGCAATAAAGGTGCAAGTAAAGACATTTTCAAGAGGGGTTTAGGAAGCTTAAATTCCCTTTTATGCAGGACTTTAATTTCCATGGGCTGCCAGTGAGCTCTGAGCTACAGAGAAGCTGACTTCAGGATATTTAAATACCTCAAACACAGTTCGGGCTCCGAGGACGGGAGGTTTGCACTCGGAAGTCCCTCAGCATGACCAGCATCTTCCACAGCCTCTGGCCAGGCTCCCGCAGATCCAGCCCAGGAGCCTGAGCCGCTGCAGGAGCGGGACTGGAGGCAGACTGAGAGCTTTGCCCAAAATGCCACTTCTGCAGGTGGACACGGCTGGGTTTGGCTGCATGTGGATGCAGAAAAGCTTTGGTAGAGAAACCTTTCAGCTTTCTGCAGCGTTCTGGGAGAACTTTGCAGCTCTCACAGAAGCTGTGAAAACACTGCTATGGGTTTTTGTAAACTCACTCCTTATCTTGCACCTGGGTTTGTTATGCAGGATTGTTGTGGTTCTGGCTTCCTGATATTTTGGAATAAGTGTCTTAGAGCTTGACCAGTCCCCTCAAGGGGTGGATGGCTGAGCACCCAATTGTCTTATGCCATTCAACACACTCTTTGCGAACCCTGTTATAAAAGAATGATTATAATTAATTAAACTACTGCTGCTTTCCTCCTGAACTTGCCGTGCCATTCCTTGCCGTTAGTGCCGCTCACAGCGAGAGCTGCAGAGGCGCCCGGACCAGGAGCCAGGGGCTGCGAGCCCCCGAGCACAGCCCAGCACGGGCAGCGGCTGCCCTGGCAGCCTGGGAGGGAGGCAGCCACAGCCGGGGGGGCTGACAGGGAGCAGGCTGCGGACACAGCTCCTGAAACACGGACAAGGAGGAAAAGCAGTGGCAGGGAGCCCCAGGCCCAGCCCAGGCCCTGCCCTGTGCACCAGGGACACACAAGAATCGGGGCTGCCGCGCACAGCGGTGACAGCGGGGAAGGGTTTGGGGAGCACAGGAGGGGGCAGGGCTGGGGAAAGCCACGCTGGGGCCCTGATCCTCGGGATGGGTGTCCAGGGAGGGACCCAGGCACAGCACCTGGCTCCAGGGCCCAGCTGGCTTTTATCCCTCGCTAAATCAGCTCCCAGGAGAGGCTCCCTGTGACGCTGCCTGATTCCCAGCAGGAGGAACAGCCAAACCCCTCCGGTGATGGGGCTTTTTCTTTTTCATTCCGCCCCTGCAGCCAAGGAAGCTTTTCCTGATCCATTTGATCTCCTCTTGTCCCCCAGCCCAGGACACGGGCAGCGCAGCCTCTACATTCCACTCCAATTTCCATGACCATCCATCCAGGCGTCTTCTCCCCCCAGGGACCCTCTGGCCCATCCCCGGCAAAGGCCCAGGGTCCCCAGGGATGCTCTGTCCAGTGCTGTCCAGCAGGGACAGTCCCCTTCACTCTTCTCTCCCAAAGCCAGCTCAGCCCAGCGCCAGCCCCCCAGGAGCTGCACACCAAATTCCTAATGGGAATCTCCTGGCTCCCTCAGCCGTGTTTCCAATCATCCCCTCTCCAATGGGACACCCAAAGGGGGTTATTGAACCCCTCCAAAAATCCCCTGGAGACCCTCCAGCGTTGCCCTGGGTGTGCTGCCCAGAGGGAGCACGGCCCTCAGCCCATCCGTGGCCCTGGATTTCCTCAGGAGGCTCCATCCCCCAGGAACAGCAGCTGTGCAGCGCCAGCACGGGCACAGAGGGCAGAAATAAGCACAGAAGAACCAAATGTGCCTCAGTTCAGGGTCTCCAGGACTTTGGCTGGCTCTGGCTCGGAGCTGGCTCAGTGCAGTTCTCCCCCTTGTCCCGGCTCCTGCCAAGGCTTCATTCCCTCCTCCCAAAAATCCAGAATGAACAGGGACGCTCTGGAGGACTCAGGCACTTGAACACACCACAAATGTGCTGCACCATAAATCCTGGGGTGGCTGAGGGCTTGGAAGCTGCAGGAAGGGATTGATGGATGGGTTTTTCCGTTCAAAAACACTTTCCCGGCAGCCACAAGGCCTTGATGCCTCCCTCGTCCTGTCTTTGGGACACCGAAGGGAAGGGAAACAATCAGAACATTCCTTCTCCTGCCATTTCCTCAACTGGGCACGGAGCAAATCCCCTCAGCTCTGGCAGGTTTTGCCTTCACGCCTGTGCAGGTGGAGCTCGGTCAGGGAATTCCTGCTGCAGCCGGGGTGTGAGGGGAGGGCTGGCTGTGCCAGGCTCTCCATGGACACCAGACCCACCTTCCTCTGCCCCTTGGAGACAAAGCCAGGACTTCCAGGGCTGTGATGGATAAAGGTCCACCCTGAGCTCACCAGCCAGCACATCAGCCTCCCAAAACTTCCTATTTTTGTGCCTCCAGGTGAGGAGAGAACGTCTCCAATCCATCATTTCCAGCAGGGCAGGGAGGACGTGGCTGCAGTCCCGAACTGTTGCTCTGGGAATGGTGTTGGTGACTCAGCCACCGCTTCTGGTGTGGAACTGGACAAGAACCAACCCCTCCCGTGTCCCTCTGCCACCTGCAAGGGCAGCTCGCTGAAGGATTCAGGTTGCTCCCAAATTTTTGCTGCTCTTCTGTTTTAAAATTGGAAACTGCCATAGCCGGACATGGTTGAAAAAATCCCACAGCCTGAAGGCTTTTCTGAGCACAAATCCCAGAATCACAGAGTCACTGTGGTTAAAAAACTCCTCTGAGATCTTCGAGGCCAAGCACTGCCAGGGCCACCACTGCCCCGTGTCCCCAGGTGCCACATCCGCAGGGCTGTTAAACCGCTCCAGGGATGGGGACTCCACCCCTGCCCTGGGCAGCTGTGCCAGGGCTGGGCAGCCCTTTCCATGGAGAAATTCCTGCTGCTGCCCACCCTGAGCCTCCCCTGGCCCAGCCTGAGGCCGTTCCCTCTCCTCCTGTCCCTGTTCCCTGGGAGCAGAGCCCGACCCCCCCGGCTGCCCCCTCCTGTCAGGGAGTTGTGCAGAGCCACAAGGTCCCCCCTGAGCCTCCTTTGCTCCAGGCTGAGCCCCTTTCCCAGCTCCCTCAGGAATTCCCCAGCCCCTTCCCAGCTCCTGGGTGTTTCCAGCCTGGCAATCCAGAGCTGGTTAGTGCTGACTCAGCACCTCCAGTCAGTGACTGTCACACTCTGGGGTCTCTGAACAGCCAGCCCTCGATCCCTCGGCATTTCCCCTCTAAAAAAGCCTCAGTGAGGACCCTCAGCCATCAGGCTGACAGCACCTGGTGGCTGTGGGGCCGTGCTGAGTTGTTTGGGCTGTGAGGGGTTTGGGAATGACAGACATGGAGAGCTCAAAGGAAAATGTCCAAACCCCCCGTTAGATCCGGTCCAGCTCTCATTGGAAATGCAAGGAAAGCAGCCAGGCCCATGCAGGTAGCACAGGATGGTTCATTTGATTAGCCCTACAATTGTTACCAGAGTTCCGAAGCTCCCGAGGCACAGCAGGGCCATCGGAATAAAACACGGAAGCAGCGTGCAGAGGAGGCACAGGACAGAAGGGATGTGTGCAAACACACCACGCACAGGGAAACACTGTGAGCCAGGACTTCCAGGGTGGGAAAACGGGAGCCTTCCTTAGGAAAACCAGGCAGCAGCAGTTGGGAACCGAGGAGCTGAAAGCAGGAGGCACAAAGCGATGCTGGGTTTGGGGGGCAGGCCGAGACTGGGGGATCCCGGGGACGAGAGGTCACCTTCGATCACCCCTGGGGCTCTGCTGGAGATGGAGCCTGGATGGACGGAGCCAGCCGTGGGCTCAGCCCCAGGGCACAGCCAGCAGTGACCCCCAGCTGCCCCTGCAGCCTCCTCCCGACCCAGGGGTCCCACGGGGGTCCCTGTGGAAGGGGAGACGCCGGGGGGTCCCTGGGTCAGGAGCAGTGGTGAGAACCTCCCGTCTCACCTGCACCCCCTGCCCTCGGTGCTCACCAGGCTGGGCTCCTGCTCGCTCCAGGGGCTGTGGGGATCCTCCCACACTCCCAGATTTGCCTGGTTCTCCATCTGGGATCCTCTCCCATTGAGTCCTCCGGAGCAGCAGCTCAGCCCGGGTCACTGAACTCATTAATCTCATTAATCTCATTAAACTCATCAAACTCATCAAGCCCATCAAACTCATCGCTGTGGCCTGAGCAGATGCAGGCTGGCAGTGCCAGCCCGGGCAGGGGTGACACCCACACAGAGCAGAGGCCACCACGGGTCACCTCATCCAGCTTTTCACCCCTCCTGGAGCCCGTGGCCTCAGCAGGGCCCTGAGCTGCTCAGGGCCAGGGGTCAGGAAAGGAGAGGAGATGGAAAACCAAAGGACGTCGTTCCTGCAGCAGAAGCTGGGGGTGGTTCCAGCCCTGAGCCTGTA
The DNA here is from genome assembly GCA_013397865.1 of Struthidea cinerea. NCBI lineage: Eukaryota > Metazoa > Chordata > Aves > Passeriformes > Corcoracidae > Struthidea > Struthidea cinerea. The sequence continues at coordinate 89,931 of VZTI01003598.1, forward strand.
GAGCAAGGGGCTGAAAAGGACAGGAGAGGAAGGACTGGCCAAGACCTCGGGGAGCCCCAGCTGGAGAAAGGCCCAATTTCCCTTCACAATGAAGGCTTCCCTGAAGAATTCCTGCCATTCCCAGAATCCCCGCACTGCTGAGGATGTGGCACTTCAGAGATGGGACAAGAGCTCCTCGTGTAGCTTAAGGCTCCTGCAGAGCCACTTCCTGCTCTCCCCAGGGATTCGATCCTCTCCTCCCGTTCCCAGGCAGCAGCAATCAGGGCAGCGAGTCAGGGCTGCACTCCCTGGGTTTACAGCTGCCACAAGCACCAGCTGCAGGTGCTGGACATCTGTTCCCAGGGGCACCCAGGACGTGGCCGTCACCCCTCTGCCCCTGCCGTCACTGGCGACATCATGGGGACAATGAGCTGCCGTCAAAGAGCACCTGTGAGGAGGTGGGAGGCTCTTCATGGTCCAGTTTTGTCCTTCCCAGCTTCTTGCACCTCTCCAGGGGGGACTGGCACGGTCTGGTCCTGTTTCTGTTTCTCACAGAGCCCTCCAAGTGTCACCTCCCTAAGGATCAGCAGGACACTGCGGGATTGGGGAAGGAGGTGGTGGGTTCAGGTGGCTGCCCTGGACCTCAGGAAGAGCAGGACTCTCTTGGTGATCCTTAACAGCCCTCTCTTGGCTCTCCTCTCCTGGTTATCCCACTTGGTTCTCCCTGGGTTTTGGTCACAGGAGGCTCAAACCTGCTGAGCTCACAGCAAAACAAACCCCTCATCCTCCCAGCTGAGCTCAGGCACGACATGAAGCACCTCTTTCAAAGCATTTGGTTCTGCAGAAATGTTCCCAGTGCTGTGCACAGGAGGGTGTGTTCAGCAGGACACAAAGCTGACAGCGACAATTCCCAAAATCCAAGTTCCAAAATGCGTCTGCCCTGGAGCCCCAGCTGCCCGGGGCAAGGAGGTCACTGCAGCTCCTGTGCCGGGTGGGGGTTCCTCCCTTCTCTGCGTCTGCCAGCAGGACTATTTCTATTTTTCAATCCAAGTTTCCACCAGTGTTCGTCCTCTTTTCCTGGGTTTTGTTGGATTTCAGGACCGTGCCAGTGCAAGATTATCAGCAAAGCTTTCCTCAGCTCATGGATGTGGTGCTGAGGGCCAGGTCAGGGTGGGGTTATCACTGCAGCCCTTCCAGCTGGCTGAGCCAGCGGGAGGCAGAGAGCTCCGCAAGGCTGGCTCCTGGCCCCGGACCTTGGGCAGGGCTTTGCTGCGGGCTCAGCCGCCGCCGTGAGCTCAGCACAGCCAGGCTGGGCTGGATGAAGGGCTCGGCTCCGCTCGGCTCCCGGGGGATCAGGTCATTTCTGGAACAGCTGGAGTGCCCAGGAAAAGAGGAGGCTGTGCTGGGAAGGGCTGGGGGCGTTTGCCCCTCAGTTCAGGGGGAATGAGAGCAGGCACAGCTGGGCCGGGGAGGTCTCGACCCTCGGCCAGGCACCGAAATCAGCCTCAGCATCTCCACCCACAGCAGCAGCCTCGGGAAGGAGGCTCCCAGGTGAGTGTTCCATGCGCGGAACAGGCACCAGGAGCTTGGGAAACCTGACCTTCCTGGGTTTGACAGGGTTTTTACTCAGAAATGGAGCAGAGGGCAAAGCCAGAAAATGGGTCAAGCAAAGACACAGGAAGAGGGGAGCTGCCCAAAGCTGCTGGCACCCCCACACTGCGGTGGGGAGGGTGAAGTGTCGCTGTTACGTCCGAGGCGCATGAAGAAAATGACACAGAGTCCAGGCTCATGAAAAAATGGAAGCCGAAGCTTTTCTTTAATAATTTTCCAACTACTTTATAGGATAGATCACAAAAAGTGTGTTGAGTGGCAATAGGTAATTGGTTCCTCGGCCATCCACCCCTTGAGAGGATTGGCCAAGCCCTAAGATACCTATTCCATAATATTTTCAAAGTCAAAGCCATAACAATCTTGCAAAACAACTTGCGAGTGCAAGAAGTTTATGAAACTGTGACCTTGTTTAAAATAGTTTACATAGGAAAGACAGTCTGCTCACAGAATAGTGAGAAAAGGCTGAAGAATTTCTCTGCTTCCAGCTTTTTAGCACCTACAGTGAAGGGCAGGGACTGAGCCCGGCCCGCTCCTCCAGGAGTCACCCCTGTGCTCTCAGCAGCCGCGGGGCTCGCTGGCTGCTTCCCTGTGCCTGTCCCGGGAGTTCATCCCCACGCGAGCCCCGGCCAGGCTGAGCAGGGTTAGCACTGAGGGCTTCGCGTTTCTAACCGCGGGGCAGAGCTCTCGCTGCAGGGCGGGCTGGGTTCGGAGGCGGGCCCGGTTTTCCGTGGTTTATCTGTGCAGAGCCGGCTGTGCCTGCTGCTCTGCTCGGGGGGCTGCGGCTCCAACCGCGCCCAGCCAAGCACCGCACCCAGAGAGCCCCCAGGCACCCCCTGCCCGGCCAAACCCCGGCCAAAACCTGCCCGGCCAAACCCCGGGCAAACCCTGCCCGGCCAAACCCTGCCCGGCCCAAACCCTGCCCGGCCCAAACCCCGGCCAAACCCTGCCCGGCCCAAACCCAGCCCGGCCAAACCCCGGGCAAACCCTGCCCGGCCCAGCCCAGCCCAGCCCAGCCCCCGAGCAAACCCTGCCCGGCCAAACCCTGCCCGGCCCAGCCCCCGGGCAAACCCTGCCCGGCCCAGCCCCGGCTGCCCAAAGCACTCCCCACACAAAGGCAAAGCCGCGCCGAGCCAGCGGCCCTCCCTCCCTGAGGAGCCGAGGAATAATTAACGCAGCCACTTAACCCCACTTTACCCCTGTCGTTAATATTTACAGGGCAGGGCTGGGGCCCCGGAGAGCCCAGGCGGAGCTCGGGGCCTGTTGGGGTGCCCTGGGTGCTGGCAGAGAGACAGACCCTGGGGATCAGAGAGAGGGGCTCTGTCCTGGGCCCGGAGGGGACCCTGGGAGTGCATCCAGGTCACCGGGGATGGACTGAGAGAGGATTGTGTGTTTATGGACAGACTGGGCCTGTGAGAAGTGTTCATTGGAGTTTGTGGCCTTATAGGGCATTGTTTGCCTGTTACCATAACAGGTGAAATCTGTGCAGTGCCCCAGGTGATTGGGGGACACTGTGGGGAACATCTTTCCTGTTTATAGGATGTGATATCCTGCTGGGTGCTGGGATTTAGGGAATTCTGACTGCGCAATGAACGGCTTTGCATTCTCCATCTGATGAGCGAGGTCCTTGCCCATGGGCCAGTACTGCAGGGATCCTCCCCTGGTGCCACGAGCGTGGACACAAACCGGGAATACAGAGGGTGAGCGTCACCCCAGGCAGCCCCGGCTCCTGCAGGGATCCCCGGGGCCGTGCCCCACAGCACCGCCCGCGGGAAAGGTGCCTTCAGTAAGGGTTTGGGAAAGCCCGGGAGGGTGGGCAGGAGAGGGGAGAGGGGACGCAGCTCCTGCTGCTGGTTTCTCACTCACTCCTCCCAACGCCTGGGTTTGCTGGACAAGGTTTAACAGCGGCAGAACGAATCCGTGGCCAGCAGAATTCCCGGCAGCGCTGAGGGCGCAGGAATGAATCCAGGCCGAGGGTTTAAAGTCTCACAGCAAGGCTTTGTTTGGGTCCATTCCTCGGCTGGAGCAGCCTGGGACAGGACCAGAGCACACGAGGGCAGTGGGGTCCCACAGGCAGAGCTGGGGCTCGGGGAACTGGGACCATCCTCCAGGAGCCCCTGGAACCTCTGGAGCCGGGCTGGATCCGCATGGGAAGCGTGTGAGACCCCGGATAACCCGGAGCCACAGCAAGCCCGGGCTCTATGGGGATGTTTATGGGCTCCTGCCCCGTGCACAGGCAGCTGATGAGCGTCCTGGAGCTGNCAGCGGATGAGCGTCCTGGAGCTGCCTCTCCTCGCACCGCAGAGCAGATTTACAGCCCCGTCTCACGGCCCTGCAAGGACACAGCTCCGTGCGCTCGGGAAGGACAGGCCCTGCCTCTGCCCCTCCTCCTGGGCCAGCAGCTCCTTCCCTGGCTCTGAGACCCTCTAACCAAGCCCCAGCCCCGGCTCTTCCCTCACCTTCCCCCAGGCTCAGCTTTTGTTAGCCCAGCTCCCCCAGCCCT
>VZTI01003599.1:0-11177 GCA_013397865.1 Struthidea cinerea
AGCAGCTGCAGGAAGGGACCTGGAGTCCTGGTCAAAGGCCAGTTGGCTCTGAGTCAGCAGTGCCCTGGCAGCCAGGAGGGCCACCCGTGCCCTGGGGGACATCAGGCCCAGCACTGCCGGCCAGGCAAGGGTGGGGATTGTCCTGCTCTGCTCTGCAGTGGGGCAGCTTCACCTCGAGTCCTGGGGCANAGTGGGGCAGCTTCACCTCGAGTCCTGGGGCATGTTTGAGCACCACAATATTAAAAAGACATTAAGCCATTAGAGAGCATCCAGAGGAGGCCATGAGGATGAGGAAGAGTCTGGAGGGGCCATATGAGGAATGGCTGAGGTCACCTGGTCTGTTCAGCCTGGAGGAGACTGGAAGGAGACCTCGTTGTGCTCTTCAACATCCTCCTGAAGGGCAGCAGAGGAGCAGGCACTGATCTCTTCACTCTGGTGACCAGTGACAGGACTTGAGGAAATGGCTGGAGCTGAGTCAGAGGGGGTTTAGGTTGGATATTAGGAAAAGGTTTTTCACCCAGAGGTTGGTCGGGCACTGAACAGGCTCCCCAGGGCAGTGGTCACAAGCCTGTCTGAGCTCAAGGAGCGTTTGGACAATGCTCTCAGGCACTGGCTGGAGTTGCTGGGGTTTCCTGTGCAGGGCCAGGAGTTGGACTCAATGATCCTTGTGGGTCTCTTCCAGCTCAGCCTATTCTGTGATTCTATGATTCTGTGTTGGACGGGGCTTGGAGCAGCCTGGGACAGTGGGAGGTGTCCCTGCCCATGGCAGGGGGTGGAACGGGATGAGCTTTAAGGTCCCTCCCAACCCAAACCATTCTGTGGTTCTACGATTCTGATTCACACCCTCTTGTGCTGACCCTGCAGGGTCACCATGATTCACAGGGACCTGTTATTCCCGATTTTCCGTAATCCATGCACCCTCTGCTCAGTATAACTCCATCTCCAGCAGGACTTCAGCCCGGGCAGCAACTTGGTGCAACAACTGCCCCAAAAGGGGCACACTGGAGTGTTGCAGCTGTGTGCGATGGGGACCACAGCCCTGGGACCCCCTGCACGACGAAGGGTGATAAACAGGAGCCTCAACGGCAGGAACCTGGTTTAGGGTGGAAGAAGAAGGAAGCTGAGCTAATTTAGCTGTCTTGGAGATGGATCATTTGCCACCCGTGAGCACCACAAGAGGGAAAGGTTTTGGACTGCAGAGTCTTTGTAGAAGGAAAAGGAAATCCAATAGCTGGCAGCCAAATGGTGTAAATCCAGACTAAAATTAATGGAATATCTGGTGTTTTTTATGGGAAGATAATTTGCCATTGGAAAAACTTGCTTAAAACCTGCAAATTTCTTCTCCTCCTTGTCCCTGGGCCAGCTAGAGTGGCTGCAGAGCTCCAAGGGGATCCTTCAGCTGAGAATAAGGGGCTGGGGGCAGTGGTGTACCGAGCATGACATTTCCACTGCGCCGAGTTTTCATTAAATAAAAGGCTTTTAAAAGTGCAAAATGCTTCAAAATATGAAGTTTATTGGGGAATTATTTGTAATGGCTTAGAGTATATCTTCTTTTCCATTTTAGTCACTGCTATTAATGTACTTACTACGCGCCACTGTCATTGATAGTTAAGATAAAGTAACAAATTCAGGGGGTTTTTAAAGCTTCTTGCTAGCACTGGGTGAAAAATGTTGTTTTCCTTTCAGATCAAACGCCACTGGTGTTTTAATGAAAAAGCCAGATCCTCTGATAAAACAAACACTGTTATTGCCCTATGTAAACAAATATTCCGTTTAAAAAGAAATTTCGTAAATCTGACCCACAACATTTCGGGATTAGCTGTTTTCCAGAGCTCTTCCTAGTGGGAAAAATTGAAAAGAACTATTTTTTGCTTTTTACTCTTGGAATAAAACCAAATTTCGAAATCCTGGTTTCCTGTGAACTGGAAACCGCTGGCTCAAACCAGGAGTAATGAACAAGCCACAGTCTGAGGAGGATTTACTGCCAGGAGTAGGTGCAGGGAGCACAGCCCTGCCGAGGCACTTTTTGGGGTGCCAGTGGGGAAGGGGAGGTCACGTGCACTGAGCAGTTGTCACCTCTGCATCCAGGCCTGGCTCTTCTGTGATGGGTCTGCTCAAGGCTGGGCTTTTCTTCCTTTGTTTTTGTTCAATGGAGTGAAAGTGGAGAAGGTGGAGATGCTCTTGGGGGGTTTGTGGCAGAATGCTTGGTTTTCTGGTGGGGAGAAGGACATCAGAAGGACATGGTTGCACCCAGTAACTCTCCATTCCCATTCTGGGACTACCCCAGCAGTGTCCAAGGCCAGGCTGGACAGGGCTCGGAGCAGCCTAGGATAGGGGAAGGTGTCCCTGCCCATGGCAGGAGGGTGGGACCGGATGATCTTGAAGGTCCCTCCCAACCCCAGCCATTGTGGGACTCTTAAGTGTGTGTGGGATGGACACTTCCCAGCGTCCCCGCAAGCACAGTTGGCATCCCCAGGGCATGTGCTGAAATCAGGGGCAGATTCACATTCTCCCGGCACAGCCTCGGTGTGCTGAGGCCTTTGGGCAGAATTTCTAAACTGCATTTCCTAAACTCTGGAACATTGTCCTGTTTTCTTAAACTGCTTGGCCTTGGGGTGGTGCAGAAAAATCCCTGTGTTGCAATGAGCATGTGGCTGCAGACCTGGAGGACGGAGAGTTACCCAGACTGTGGAAACCACTCGTGGAAGTGTCCAAAAAACACCTTTGAGCGCTCCCTGGAAGTGTTAAAGAAATGTGTGGCTGTGGTGCTTAGAGCCGTGGTTTAGTGCCGAACATGGCAGTGCTGCAGAAATGATTGGACTCCACGATATGAGATGGCTTTCCCAACCCTAATGCTTCCATGATTCCAAGTGCCTGTCCCATTTATTTCTGATGGGGCTGGCTGGCCCACGTTCACCTGCTCGTGTTGGCCCAGGTGTTGGGGTACCATGACCTGAGCACCCCTCCTTGTGCCATCAGTGGAGTTAAACCAACCTACAGCTATTTGGGATGGAAGGAGTTCCAGTGCTGGAAGTACAGTGAGCTGCAGAAAGGGCAAGGAGGCTTTGCTGCTGGGTGGCTTAGGAGGACGTGTCTGGGCTGGTCGGTGGTAGCATCACCTGACCTATTTCAACCCAAATCATCTGGAAAACCAGCTTTAACAGTGGTTTAATTTTTCAGTACTTTTAAGTCCTAAAAGTGCTGTTCCTTCCCACATTCTGCTGCATGTCTGAGGATTCTCCAAAGTGCTGAGAGAAAAATATCCTGCTTTTGGCAAAGGAAACTGGAAGGTGATGGAGGGTGCCTGCTCAGCCTGCTCCTCATCTGCAGGGCTAGAACTGCTCTAGGCTGGGGGTACCTGGATTTGGGATTCAGAGGAGGAAAGTCCAGCTGAGCTGATGGATGGAAGAGTCCCCATTCACAGCAGAAGACATTGCCTGTGCTGGGCACCTCGAGGTCCCACCTCAAATCCTGGGGTCAGTTTTGGGCCCCTCATGAAAATAAAGACATTGAGGTGCTGGAGCATTTCCACAGAAGGGAACGGAGCTGGGGAAGGGTCTGGAGCACCAGGAGTGGCTGAGGGAGCTGGGAAAGGGGCTCAGCCTGGAGAAAAGGAGGCTCAGGGGGGACCTTGTGCCTCTGCACAACTCCCTGACAGGAGGGGGCAGCCGGGGGGAACCCAGGGAACAGGGACAGGAGGAGAGGGAACAGCCTCAAGTTGTGCCATGGACGGTTTAGGTTGGATATTAGGAAAAATTTCTTCATGGAGAGGGTGGTCAGGCATTGGACCAGGGCCGTGGTGGAATCGCCAATCCCTGAAGGTGTTCAAAAAATGTGTGGATGTGGCACTTGTGGACATGGTTTAATGATGAACATGGTTTTGGTGCTAGGCTGATGGTTGCACTTGTCGATCTTGGAGGTAATTTCCAACCGTAACATTCTGTGATTCCACGATTCTGCATGGGGGCCAGGGAGCAGTGGCTGGTGGGTGGGGAGCAGTTGGGTGGAGGGACCGGTACCTGGCTCTCCCCAGCTGAGACGTGGCCAGAAGGCTCAGTGTGGGATGGGCTCCAGCCCTGCAGCTCTGGGCTGGCTCCTCTCTGCCTTTTTCCCTGTCTCCATCTTCAGTCCTTTCATCAGCAGCCAATGACTCCTTGTTTCACCTTCCTTCCACAGAGACACTGATGGACTCCACAACAGCGACAGCAGAGCTGGGCTGGACGGTGCATCCTCCGTCAGGGGTAAGGCATCACCTTGTGGGGACCTGGAGCTGCTCTGGGGTCTCTGCTGCACGTGAGCGTGGCAGGCTTGCCCAAGCAAAAGTCAGGCACTGAAGCAAAGTGCCTTGGCCATGTGGGAAGAGCACAGAAGGAGGTGACAGCTGAGGTTTCCAGTAGTTTTCTAGATGATGCTCCAAAAAACACCCCAGTGTTGGAGGGATGTAATTCCCACCCTACAGAGTCAAACCAATGTGGTGCTAGAGGAATCATACTCGCCACAGAGCTGGCCTGCAGCCACCTAAAGATCAGGACAGGGAGAAACAACGTGCCAAGACCTCCATCGCTTATCCATCACTTATCCCCAGTGTCTCACTTGTTATTCCATTGCCTGTCACTTGTAGCAGCATGAGGGCATTAGGCTCAGGTCCTGAAAGGACTGTCCAGCATCCCTGGCGTCCCACGGAGAGATGTTTGCTGGCTCAGCAGAACTATCTCTCTGCTTTACCAGGGCCAGGAGTACCCTGAGACACACCCCAAGACCACCCTGAGGAAGCTCCTTTAAAGAAGAGCTTGGACAGGGCAGTGTGTCAGGTTCTTCCCCCAGAGGGTGGTCGGGCACTGACCAGAGTCCCCAGGGAATGGTCACGGCCCTGAGGCTGCCAGAGCTCCAGGAGCGTTTGGACAACGCTCTCAGGCACAGGGTGGGGTTGGTGGGGTGTCTGTGTAGGGTCAGGAGTGGAACTGGATGATCCCTGTGGGTCCCTTCCCACTCAGAACATTCCATGATTCTGTGATCTCTGCACCCTTCTGCTCCTGAGAGAAAACCAGAGTGGAGCCACCTCTGTGTCCCGCATGAGGCATCAAGGTGCTTCAGAGCATCCTGCCCACCTCTGGCTGCAGTGACCAGTGGCAGCCCCAGTGCCCGACCCCCCCAGACCAGCTCCCTTGCACTTGGGTGGCCCAATCCAGCCTGGCCAAAGCCTGGAGAGCTTCCCATGCCCGTGCGTGGCAGTGGCTCGGGCTCCGTCCTGCCTTCCATCCACCCTCCGCAGGGGCTGGGGGAAGACGTTTCCGTGGACCTCGCCCCCCGGCTGACAGCATGCCCCCGCTCTGAGCCGCCTTGGCAGAAGAAAAGAAGCAGCCGAGGAAAGCCTCGTCTGGGGAGATTAAACCGAGCCGGGGCAGCGTGGCCGCGGTGTCGCGCCGGGCGCGGGCGCTGCTGGCCGGGCGCTGCTGGCCGGGCCCATCACCATGATAAAGGGCAGAGCTGCCCCAGCCCCGCCAGCGCCCGCCGAGGGGGATGACGGGCACACAATGGGGGGGAGCAGAGGTCAAGTCTTTTTCTCTCCTGGCCCAGCCTTTCTTGTTTGCGGTGTTTCCATATGTAAAGCACGCCCTGCTCCTGCTCCCCAGCCCGGCCGTAATGAGGCCGGGGCCTGCTGGAAGCCGTCTCCCCGGGTTATTGTGCTGCTGCCTTCTTTTGAGCTCCCGGCATGTTAATTAGAGAGCCAGGAGAAAGGGAGAGGCTTCTAATTAAGCGTCGAGGAAGCGCAGGGGCTGGTGCACGGGGGTGACTTTCTCTCCCATCTGGGAAAAGGGAAGTCGGGAGCCAGCCGCGCTGCGGCGGCGATGTGGGAGGATGCTGGGGGTCCCGAGCCTGGCCCCCAGGGTGCTGCCAGGTCCCCCACCAGGATGGAGATGCCCATCTGGACAGTGCAGCGCAGTCCCAGTGGTTGGTGGGATCACCTCCTGTCTCCACCTCCGGGCAGGGCCCTCGGGGGGGATACGGGCGCATCATGCCCTGCTCGGTGCTCGTCATGGGTGACGATGCTGCGCTGCCTTCATGGCCTCATGGGCAGGACAAGGCAGCGCATCCCACCCAGAGGTGACTGGCCAGGTTGGGTGCAGCCAGTATCACCTGGAAGACAGAAGCTGCTGTGTGCTCCCTTTTGGGGATTATTAGAGACCCAAAAGCCCAAACAGTTGCTTTATGTCTGGCTCTGAAGCTCTTGTGCCATTCACAGATGTCCCCGAGCCCTGCCTCCACCATCTCCTGTTCATCCCAAGCCCTGGAGACCCTCATTCCGCCATGTGCTGTTCCTGCCTGTCCAAGGCTGAGCTCTGGGCTGGTGTCCCTACCCTCCCTGGGGGCTGGGCAGGTGTGGGTGGGGGGTCCCTGGGTCTTGGTGGCTGCCAAGGTGTGTGTCTGGAGTGGTCCAGGTGAGGGAGAGCCACATCAGAGGCAGGGCAAGGGAAGGAATTGCTTCCGCTTGCCTTGTCCTTGATTCCCTCGCTCCCCTCCCAACCAGTGCCCTGAAAAACAGGGAGATCCTGCAATTTTCCACTAGCACACCAAATTTATTTCTGGAAAACAAAGCAAATGCTCCCGCTGTGTTTTGCGAGGATGCTCTTCTCGTCCCCCAGCCCTGGCAGCAGATTTACAGCCACTGCCAATCTGAAGTGGTTGGAGCTGTTGGGGATCTTCCCTGACAGCCTTCTGTTAGGCTGTGAGCCTTGATGTGTGAGGAGCAATCTGTCTCCTATCTCCTGAGCCTCTCTCTCCAGTCCTGGGTGCCCTTGTGAGGCCGTTTGCAACCTGAGGGGCTGGGGGTGCTCTGCTCCTGCAGGATTTTCCCTGGACTGGGTCGTGGCACCGGTGCTGGATCTGGGCTGTGCTGCTGCCCTGCCCAGGGTGTTGTGCTCCTGCATCCAGGGCAGGGTTGTGCTTGGGGTGTCACGTCCATGGCAAACAGCTCGGCTTCCACTTGAGCAGGTTTATGAACAAGTTCAGAAGGAGCAGTTCCAGCTGGCCGGGACTGTGTCACACGCCAGCAGGACTCTGGTCCCTGCTGCCAGCATCACACGGGTGCCCTGGGTGGGGATGGGACTGCAGGGAGATGCTCTGCACTCTGGCAGGGGCTGGGCTGGGGAGATGCTCTGTGAGCTGAGGGTTCTCCTCCCACAAAGACCCTTCCCTGTTGCTGCTCCCCGCAGAGGAGCAGTGGCTGGTTACTGGCTGCAGCTCCTGCCCTGCATCCCCCACCCTGGAGCCTCCCCATCCTACACAGGATGGAGACAACAAGCGCTGGAGGATTTGGGAGAAAACAGCCTGGGTAAAGGGCAGAGAGATGGAGGCCAGGAGATGTCAAAGCAGCCGTGAGGTCTGTGGGGACCCAAGGGAACAGCTGGAACTGTGTCAAGGGGGTTTAGACTGGATATTTGGAAAAGGTCTTCCCCCAGAGGGTGGTGGGGCACTGACCAGGCTCCCCAGGGAATGGGCACGGCCCCGAGGCTGCCAGAGATCCAGGAGCGTTTGGGCACCACTCTCAAGCACAGGGGGGGATTGTTGGGGTGTCTGTGCAGGGCCAGGAGGTTGAATTGATGATCCTTGTGAGTCCCTTCCAGCTCAGGATATTCTCTTCTGTAATTCTAAGGAGCTTCCTCCAGAGCTGGTAGTCAGTCAGCTGTGGGGAGCTGGGCAGAGCTTCGCGTGGGGAGATCTGTCAGCTCCGAGCTCTCTTGCTGAGATGGATGTTGCTGTCATGGCACGGCTCGTAGGCATGTCTGCATCCCATAGATCCAGTTTGGGACAGCTGGGGCTGGGACCTGAGCACACCTGCTGGAGGGACCCCAAAGCATTTGACCCTCGAAGGGGCAGGGATGAGGGCTCCAGTGGGACCTACCCAGCATCTCCCTTTCTGGAACACAGCGGGATTGGCCATGGTCCCGTCCTGCCCCTGGGAAGAGGCACTGGCTGCAGCCAGCCAGGAGGTTTCATGGCTTGTGAGGGAGCGGGTCCTGTCTGCCGTGTCCGTACCCATAGTGGCACTGGTGGGAATCCCTGTGCTAAAGGCACTGTGTTCCTGTGCCATGGGCACAGCTGTGGGCACCGCCCCTGCTGAAACCATTTCTGCAGAGCAGCAGCCTCGCTGTCCCACCAGCAGCAGAGAGGCTTCACCCTGGATCCAGGCATGGAACACGGTGCTGGTGGCAGTGAGGTGGCCCCGAGGGAGGGGCCACTTTGTCCCCACAGTGTGGAGGGCATGGTGCGGGTCAAACCCTGCCCAGGCAGGTACAGGGCACCTGCAGGGGGGTGCTGGGGTGAGGTGCGGGGCACTCTGGGGCAGCCTGTGGGATGGGGTGGGCACAGAGTGGGGCAGCTGGTGCTGGCAGAACCTCCTTGGCACATAGTGGGGATGGGAAGAGGTGAGGAGGGTGGGGAGCATCCATGCAGTGCAGCGCCTTGACTGTCTGTGTCCTGCCCGCAGTGGGAAGAGGTGAGTGGGTACGATGAGAACATGAACACCATCCGCACCTACCAGGTGTGCAACGTCTTCGAATCCAGCCAGAACAACTGGCTGCGGACCAAGTACATCCGGAGGCGAGGAGCGCACCGCATCCACGTGGAGATGAAATTTTCTGTCCGGGACTGCAGCAGCATCCCAAACGTCCCAGGCTCCTGTAAGGAGACTTTTAACCTGTACTATTTCGAGTCGGACTTTGACTCGGCCACCAAGACTTTTCCTAACTGGATGGAGAATCCTTGGATGAAGGTGGACACAATTGCTGCTGACGAGAGCTTCTCACAGGTGGACCTAGGTGGACGGGTGATGAAGATCAACACTGAGGTGCGCAGTTTTGGGCCTGTCTCCAAGAATGGTTTCTACCTGGCCTTCCAGGACTACGGGGGCTGCATGTCCCTGATCGCCGTCCGTGTCTTCTACCGCAAATGTCCCCGTGTGATCCAGAATGGGGCCATCTTCCAAGAAACCCTGTCGGGAGCGGAGAGCACCTCGCTGGTGGCAGCCAGGGGGACGTGCATTGCCAACGCCGAGGAGGTGGACGTGCCCATCAAGCTGTACTGCAACGGCGACGGCGAGTGGCTGGTGCCCATCGGCCGCTGCATGTGCCGGGCCGGCTACGAGTCGGTGGAGAACGGGACCGTCTGCAGAGGTAACCACGGGCCCTGGGCTCGCTCCTGCACTCGCCTCACTGCTGCTGGGGGTTTGCATCTGGGATCTGCATGAACCACTTGGGAGGGACCTCCTTGGGCAGGGGTGGCTGGCAGAGGGGCGTGTGTGGAGGCTGACTCCTTCCCCAGCTCCTCACTGCCTGCCCCAGGCCTGCCCCGTCCATTGCAGAGGCTGTGCATGAGCTCCGGGTCCCCAGAGCCACTGGGTTCAGGGCTGGTGCCTGTTGCTGGTGCCATCCATGCTCTCCGGGTTTTGGAGGTACACACGTGTGGTGCATGTCAACAAGCTGCAGTTGGCTCCCAAAATACTGGGGCTGTTCTGCTGTTGGTTTGTGCCCTGTGCTTTGACATGGGCTGAGTCGCTTCTGGGATGAGGGGAGTGGGAATGCAGGCTCCCGAAAGGGTGCAGTGGGAGGGAGCAAGTTGTCTGCAGCATTGTCCCGGTGAGGTGCAATGGCCCAGGGTGGGACATGGTCCTGGGCTGTTCAGAGCTACCTGGCCCCTGGGCTCCTCAACAGCCAGAGGTTTCCTGCCCTGTGAATGTTCTGCCTCTGTAGATGTTCTGCCCCTGTAGATGTTCAAAGCAGACTCCGTGGGTGCCTGCTGTGCTCAGCTGAGCACCATGGGGCCGGTGTGGTCCCAGGCCAGCAAGAGGCTTGGCACCCCCTCCCTGAACTGACATCTGTGCTCCTGTCCAGTCACACGTGGGCTTGGGAAGGCTGAGAAAGGAGCTCCTGGGGTTGCTGGGAGGAAGGTGGGGACCCCAGAGCTGTGTGATGGGCACCTGCAGCTGTGCCGTGCGTGGAGCAAACCACAGAGTTTGGCAAACAGGATCTTCTTCCCCCGTTTGAACATCCAGATCCCTCTGCGGTTCCGATAGCATCGGCACACTCCGAGCGGGGCCGGGGCTTCTCTGAGATCAATTACAGATACATCAGTGGCCACTGCAGAGCCAAGGGAGGAGCTGTGTCTCCTCTCTTCTGGCTGTGAAAGGGTGGCGAGGTAGAACCAAGCATGGGGAAGGTGCTGGTAGTGGGAGACAGACAGACTGGGGAGGGGCACGGACAGTCTGACTGCTGAGTAGGGACTGCAGGCTGTTTGGTCCCCGGGGAGAGGGCTCCACGTCTGCTCCTGGTGGCTCGGCTGCTCATGCACCGAAATTCAGGTCCTGGTGTGCTGTGGGGATCATTTAATATCCATGATTTCAGCTACTCCTCACTTAGCCGCGGAACGCCTCTTCCCACCGAGCTCGGGCGGATCAAGTGTCTTCCAGCCTTAGCAGGGATGGGGATGGGGACAGCAAGGAAGTACTGCTGGAAACCGAGCCCGGCTAATCCCTGCCTCGGAGGGCAGACGGGGGGTTTTACAACTCCCGAGTGAAGCATCCGTAGCAACACCAGAAAGCCCCAAATGATTCATGGCAGCTTTTCCATCTCGGCCTGGCTTTTCCCCGAGCAGACCCAGCCCTGTGCAGTGCTTTGCTCTGATGCAGCCGGGCTTTCTCGGGGAGCTGCCCGGTGCCACTGCCAGCCCAGCCAAGGGACAGTCCCCTCGCATGCCCCGGCCTCCCAGGACCCCTCCTGCAGAGCCCTGTCCGCGCAGGGCTGGGGGCGAGCGGAACAGGCAGGAGCGGGGGCCGAGGTGGAGGGGGAGGCCGGTCCCCTCTTTGTCTGGGCAGCAGCAGGATTTTGGGAGGTCCGGTGCCTCGGCAGCTGCTTCTGCAGCCGCTGCTGGCGTGCGCCGGCCCCGCGCTCCCCGCCCTCATTAATCACGCGGTGGCCGGCAGCCCATGCTCTCCGTGGGGCAGCTGGCTCCGGGGCTGCCTCCCCTTCCCCTTCCCCTTCCCTTTTTCTTTTCCTTTTCCCTTCCTCTTCCCCTTTCCCCTTTCCCCTTTCCCCTTTCCCCTTTCCCCTTTCCCCTTCCCCCTCCCCTTCCTCTTCCTCTTCCTCTTCCTCTTCCTCTTCCTCTTCCTCTTCCTCTTCCTC